>LR738715.1:751501653-751530214 GCA_902687465.1 Secale cereale | reverse complement strand
CCCCCCCCCCCCCAAGCGCGCCCTGGTGGGTGGTGGGTAACCCAGCCCACCACCGGTTCTCATCTTCTGGTATATAAGGTCTTTTGACCTAAAAATAAAGGGAGGACTTTCGGGAGGAGCGTCGTTGTTTCGAGGTGGAACTTGGGCAGGAGCACTTTGGCCCTTCGGTGAAGTGATTCTGTCGGGGGAACTTCCCTCCCGTAGGGAGAAATCGAAGACATCGTCATGACCAACAACCCTCTCATCTTTGGGAGGCCAATCTTCATCAACATCTTCAACAACACCATCTCATCTCAAACCCTAGTTCAACCCTTGTGTTTAATCTTTGTACCGGAACCTCAGATTGGTACTTGTGGGTGACTAGTAGTGTTGATTACATCTAGTAGTTGATGCTATATGGTTTATTTGGTGGATGATTATATGTTCAGATCCATTATGCTATTTAATACCCCTCTGATCTTGAGCATGAATATTATTTGGGAGTAGTTACCTTTGCTCTTGAGGCCACGGGAGAAGTCATGTTGCAAGTAATCATGTGAATTTGATATTCATTTGATTTTTTGATGATATGTATGTTGTGATTCCCTTAGTGGTGTTATGTGAATGTCGACTACTTGACACTTCACCATATTTGGGCCTAAGGGAATGCATTGTGGAGTAGTTTGCTAGAGTGACAGAAGCTTAAACCCTAGTTTATGCGCTATTTTGTAAGGGGCTGCACCCAAGCACCGGTCCACCCACATATCAAATTATCAAAGTAGTAAACGTGAATCAAAGCAACATGATGAAAGTGGCTAGATGAAAATCTCGTGTGCCCTCAAGAACGCTTTGCTTATTATAAGAGATCGTTTTGGCATGTCCTTTGCTACAAAAAGGATTGGGCTACCTTGCTGCACTTTTGTTACCGCTATTGTTACTTTCTCGTTACAAATTATCTTCCTATCAAACTACGATAATTTTAGTGCTTGTAGAAATTAACTTGCTGAAAACCACTTGTCATTTCCTTCTGCTCCTCGTTGTGTTTGACACTCTTACTTATCGAAAGGACTACGATTAATCCCCTATACTTGTGGGTCATCACACATACCTTGACAAAGTTATGAAGAAGTTCAAAATGGACCTGTAAAAGAAAGAGTTCTTGCCTGTGTTGCAAGGTGTATAATTGAGTGAGACTCAAAGTCCGACCACAACAGAAGATAGAGAGAGAATGAAAGTCATTCCCTATGATTCAGCCATAGGTTCTATAATGTATGCCATGTTGTGTACTAGACCTGATGTGTGCCTTGCCATAAGTTTGGCAGGGATGTACCAAAGTAATCCAGGAGTGGATCACTGGACATCGGTCAAGAATATCCTGAAGTACCTGAAACGGACCAAGGATGTGTTTCTCGTTTATGGAGGTGACAAATAGCTCATCGTAAATGGTTACGTCAATGCTAGCTTCGATACAGGTCCGGATTACTCTAAGTTGCAAACCAGATATTTATTTATATTGAATGGTGGAGCTGTCAGTTGGTGCAGTTCTAAGCAGAGCGTTGTGGCGGGATCTACATGTGAAACAGAGTACATAGCTGCTACGGAAGCAGCGCATGAAGGAGTCTGGATGAAGGAGTTCATATCCAATCTGGGTGTAATACCCAGTGCATCGGGTCCAATGACAATATTTTTTGACAACATTGGAGCAATTGCCTTAGCCAAGGAATCCAGGTTTCATAAGAGAACCAAACACATCAAGTGACGCTTTAACTCCATTCGTGAAAAGGTCGAGGATGGAGACATAGAAATTTGCAAAGTTCATACGGATCTGAATGTGGCAGACCCGTTGACTAAACCTCTTCCGCGGGCAAAACATGATAAGCACCAAGACTCCATGGGTGTTAGATTCATTACTAGTAATCTAGATTGTTGGCTCTAGTGCAAGTGGGAGATTGTTGGAAATATGCCCTAGAGGCAATATTAAAGTGGTTATTATTATATTTCCTTAGACATGATGAGGGTTTATTATTCATGCTATAATTCTATTGATCGGAAACTTAAATACATGTGTGAATACATAAACAAATATTGTATCCCTAGTAAGCCTCCACTAGACTAGCTCGTTGATCAAAAGATGGTTATGGTTTCCTGACCATAGACATGCGTTACCACTTGATAACAGGATCACATCATTAGGAGAATGATGTGATGGACAAGACCCATCTGTTAGCTTAGCATATGATCGCTCAGTTTATTGCCACTCCTTTCTTAATGTCAAATACATATTCCTTCGACCATGAGATCATGCAACTCCCGGATACCGGAGAATACCTTGTGTTCTATCAAACGTCACTTCGTAACTGGGTGATAATAAAGGTGCTCTACGGGTATCTCCGAAGGTGTTTGTTGAGTTGGCGTGAATCAAGATTGGGACTTGTCACTCCGTATGACGGAGAGGTATCTCTGGGCTCTCTCGGTAATACAACATCATAAGAAGCTTGCAAGCAAAGTGACTAAAGATTTAGTTACAAGATGATGTATTAAGGAACGAGTAAAGAGACTTGTCAGTAATTAGATTGAACTCGGTATGGAGATACCGATGATCGAATCTCGGGCAAGTAACATACCGGCGGACGAAGGGAACTACGTATGTTGTCATAAAGGTTCGACCAATAAAGATCTTCATAGAATATGTAGGAACCAATATGGGAAACCAGGTCCCGCTATTGATTATTGACCAGAGAAGCGTATCGGTCATGTCTACATCATTCTCGAACCCATAGGGTCCGCATGCTTAACATTCATTAATGATATAGTACTATATTAGTTATGTATGTTGGTGACCAAATGTTGTTTGGAGTCTCGGATGTGATCACGGACATGACGAGGAGCTCCGGAATGGTCCGAAGGTAAAGATTGATATATAGGATGAAGGTATTCGGGTTTCATAAATGTTTCGGAATGCAACAGATTACCGTTGGAGTGCCGGAAGGGGTTCCGGGAGGCCACCGATAGGTTATACCTACTTTGTGGGCCTCATGGGCCAAATGAGGGAGGCGCACCAGCCCACAAGGCGCTGGGGGCACTCCACCTCCCCTACCCGCGCGCCAAAGGAAGGAGGGGCGCCCTAGGGCAGCCGACCCTCCTTTCTTTTTCCCCGCGCACCAAATATGGAAAGGGGGCACAGCTACACAGGCGCCTAGGGCAGCCGCTGGCCCCCTTGGGGCGCGCCGTAGGGCTGCCTCCTCTCCCCCTTCACCTATATATATGAGAGGAGGGGAGGGGCGCCACAGACCACGATTTCCAAGACGTGTGTCGGCGCCCCCTCTCCCTCTAGCTCGTCCGCCGCTCTAAACTGTTGTGCTTGGCGAAGCCCTGCAGAACAGTTTCACCACCACCTTCACCACACCGTTGTGCTACCAGAACTCATCTACTACTTATCCCCTCTTGCTGGATCAAGAAGGCGAGGACGTCATCGAGTCGAACGTGTGCTGACCGCGGAGGTGCGGTGCTTTCGGTGTTTGATCGGAATGGACCATGAAGGTGTACGTCTACATCAACTGCGTTGATAAACGCTTCCGCTTAGCGATCTACAAGGTTATGTAGATGCTCTTCGCCTCTTGTATCTATGCATCACCATGGATAGATCTTGCATGTGCATATAATTTTTTTTCCATGCCACGTTCCCCTACAATGTCTACTACACAAGTTATTCTTGTAGACTCGTGTTGGGCCTCCAAGCGTAGAGTTTTGTAGGACAACCGTAATTTCCCTCGAGTGGATGACCTAAGGTTTATCAACCCATGGGAGGCGTAGGATTAATATGGTCTCTCTCAAACAACCCTGCAATCAAATACAATAAATCTCTTGTGTCCCCAACACGCCCAATACAATGGCAAATTGTATAGGTGCACTAGTTCGGCGAAGAAATGGTGATACAAGTGTAGTATGGATAGTAGATATAGGTTTTTGTAATCTGAAAATATAAAAGCAGTGATGTAGGAAGTGATAAAATGGAGCACAAGCAATATTGCAATGCTTGAAAACAAGGCCTTGGGTTCATACTTTCACTAGTGCAATCTCTCAATAGTGCTAGCATAATTGAATCATATAACAATCCCTCAATGTGCGACAAAGAATCACTCCAAAGTTCTTATCTAGCAGAGAACATAAGATGAAATTGTTGTAGGGTACAAAACCACCTCACAGTTATCATTTCGGATCAATATTTTGAGCCATCCCTATAAGTGTCACAAACAACCCTAGAGTTTGTACTAAAATAACACCATATGATATGCATCAACCAACTCTAATGTCACCCAGCACTAGTGCGCGTCGGTCCTAAACAAATGGTTTTTTACCCCTTTCTGCGACGGCTTTTGTAACCGTCGCCAAGTGAGTGTGTGCGATAGGGTGTCCTTCCCACACGACCTAGAAATCGTCGGGGATAGGCCCTCCTGGGACCCAGGCTGGGGCCGTGTGCGACCGGACGAGGCATGGAAACCCAATCGTTTCCGTAGGTATGTACATCCCACACGGTAATCCGAGAAAATCATTTCCGTAGGTATGTACATCCCACACGGTAATCCGAGAAAATCATTTCCGTAGGTATGTACATCCCACACGGTGAATCCCAGAAAAACATTTCCGTTCGTATGTATATCACACACTGTCAATCCAAGGAATACGTTTCCGTTCTTATGTTGTGGGGACCCCGACTTAGAAGTCGAGATCACCGAATGCACGTGTACAGTGATCCCAGAGATCAATGCTCACTGAACACACATAAGCTGAATAAAAAGAGTCTTACATCCATACATACCGTCTTACACAAATTAAGGCCATTATGGCCAAGTCTTACATAGATAAAGCCTCACGGGCTGAATAGCAAATAACTCAAATAGCGGAAGTCTTCGATGATAAGTAGAACCCATGCCATCTGCCTTAACCCTACAGGCATTCTGACTGGGATAGCGTCCTAGTTCGCATGTTCGTCTCCATAGAACTCTTCTTCATACTCCTGTTCCTCCATGCCTGGCCAATTAAATAACCAGTGGCAAGCCAATGAGTACTTTGAATGTACTCGCAAGCAACCCATGATTTGGTTCAAGGTAACAATACAATTGAACAATAATGAGCAATCTAGCAATGGGCTAGAATAAATATTCTACCATCAAGTATATGCATCAATAACTTTACGTAACCTCGAGGACAGGTTACCGATATCAACATGAATATGTTTCAACTCACCGAGTCAAGTCACCACCTTGACTCATCACACACACATACCTCCTCCGATGCGGTAAAATTCTGGACATAGTTTAAGTAGCACCACCCAACTGTCCATGACCGTGGACACGGCTATTCGAATAGTTTTACACTCTGCAGAGGTGGCACACTTTAATCACAAGATCCGGGAAGCTTTCGTGTCACCCATGATCCGGCAGTACCTCAAGTACTCGGGGGAAGCACCCGGTCATTATCTTTCCTTAGATGACACTAACATAGAGTCCACTCGTTGGTACACGGCCCTCGAGTACAAACAATAGATCATGGGACTTGCCCTAATTTCAATGTCACGCGTACCCGAAGGGACCAACGGTGTGTCCGGTGCCCTGTGAAAACAGTCATGGTCGTCTATCCAAGCACGACCCCATCCCGGGAAAGACCTCAAGTCTTCCCGTCACTAGTAATGCGGGCACCATGCTAGTATCGGCCTAAGTAATCAATAAAGCCTCGTCCCATAAGGGGTAGAGTGGTTGCACATGTTTGGTTGGGACGATAGTCACACATAAATCTAATCCATCATTTCACCCATGCACAAGATCTTTACCGGCACATCACTTCTTCCTCAAGTGATGACCTAACTCAACATCACCCTCGGGCATTAGGGGCGCCCGATGGGGTTTATGAAAAGATTTCAACCACGAAGGTATCATGACATACATGCATCACTAAGCATCACTACTAACCATTTGCATGACATCTAGCACATAGCAAGATCATGAGGAAGCATGCATCATGTGGCGGTTCATAACTAGGTCACCATTATAACTCTTATCATCACGCATTCGGAAACAAACGGGTTCCAAAGAACACAAGTGTATCATGGTCAAAGGGCTGCTTGGCTGGATTGGCTTGGTCTTCAAAGTCTTCAAATCCTTCTCCACCTTCTTCCTCAGCAACTTCGTCAAATACGGGATCTAATCGTCGCAAAATAACAACGGGAAAATAAGACCACAATAAAAACAGAAAAATCAAAGTGCTCAGAAAAATGTCAACTTATTTTTGTTAAATACTAGAGGGAAAACTAAGATGGCAAAAATTTTTAGTTGGAGTTTTGGAGTGACAGAATGAAATCTAAGGATTTTTGAACCGGAGTTTTAATTCTCAAATTTGAATTTAAATTTGAACAGAACAGGAAAATTTCATGGATGTGTGTGAAAGTGACATCATTAAATAGGTTGGAATATTACAAGAATTTAGGAGTTGGAATTAATACATTTGGACAAATATTTATTTCTGTAAAATTATTTGAAATTTTACAGAAAAGAAAAAGAGGAAATGGCCCTGTGCCACTGGGCCAGAACAGCCACAGTGCACGGCCCAGGGCAACTAGCCCACCGCACAGGAGCCTGCGCACGCGCGCCAGGTTTTCAAACCTGACGGGCGGGGCCCGGCGGTCAGTGGCAGCGAGGGGAGAGAGAGAGCGGTGAGGATGACAGGCGGGGCCCGCCTGTCATCTTCAACCTCACGACCAATACGACGGCGAGCTCACCGGTGGCGATAGGGTGCACGGCGAGGCAAACGGAGGGCAGGAACAGGCTCAGCGAGGAGTCGCCGTTCCAGTGGTGTTGGTGCGGCTCGCCGGGGAGGCCTGGTTTGCCGGCGGCGAGGACATGCGGCGGAGGGTCGTCGGGAGGTCGCTGCTCCGGTCGATTCCGGCAGCTGCAGAGGGGAAAAAGAGAGGGGAATGCATCAGTGAGGTACGGCGGTGCTAGATCAAGCAAAAGCTGGGGCTGAGAGGGGCTGTACTGCGAGATCTCCGGTTGCCCGACGCGGCGGAGCTCCGGTCGATCCCGAGCACTGAGGCTCTCCGAGGACGAATGGGTGGTGCTGGAGTGTTTCTGGGTGTACGAGGGGGAGCAGAGTGCTGTTGGAGGGGCTCAGGGCGTGCTATTTATAGGGGAACGGCGGGGTCCCGTGGACCTGTGCGCCGGCGAGCTCACGGGCGAGGCCAGAGGCCGTGCAGGCACTCGCATTTGAGTCGGGGAGGATCATGGACGAGGTCCACACCTAGTAGAGGGGAGAGGAGGAGCGGGGGAAGGCTCCAGAGGGTGCGCGCGTGTGAGGCCGGCGAGTGGAGCTTGCGGGCGGCCAGCGCGCGTGCGAAGGCGGCCACTGGAGGGAGGTGGAGGAGGGGGACAGCGCCGGGGGAGGTCGTAGACGTCAAGGTGCATCGACTGGCGTGAGGGAGGAGCACGAGGTGGTCGGGGGCAAGCGATTGGGCGAAGCTACAGTGCGAGTGCGCACTGTAGCGCGCTCTGGAGCATGCTAATTGCATGCCATGGCATGCTATTGCCCCTGTGGGCGTGTCCGCCGTGTCTGGGGGGTCCAGCACGAAGCAGACGTCTCAGTTGAGGCCTTGGATGCTCTGGAGGTGCAGTGAGAGAGAGGTGAAGCTGGTAACTAGGTAGAAATGGGATGTCCAGCAAGGTGAATTGGGGTTTTCACCCCTCAATCATGGAGTTGTGGACATGGGGGAGTTACTGGAGGTAGATTGTAACTAGATGAAGCTGTGGTAGAAAGTTGAGGCAAAAGTAAAAAGTAAAAGGGGTCAAGATGATGGTTTTGGTAAAATGGCAGAAGGTGTTTGATCAAGTTTTGGTCAAGCAAGTGATTTCCATTAGCCATGACACTTAACAGGACTAAATGTCATAAGGAAATAGGGTGTTTCACCAAATTTGGGCTCATTTGAAGTAACTAGCCAATGTAACTTTGGTGAACCCTAGAAAACAATAGAAATGGCTTCATCTTGTTTAAGTCAAGCTAATCATCTCCCCTAGATGCACCACTAGGTGTAGTTTCATCATTTGGGGTTATGATCATGCCCACAAAGTTTGAAGCTCCAGATAAAAAGTTGGTAATGTAAAGTTGTTCAAATTTGAGTTTGAACAGAAATGGTTTTGGGGTATTCTGATCAAGTTGCCCTTCTCCAAATCTTGTGCCATTTGGTCTAGATGCCTTATTAGGCCATTCTAGCATGTGCACCAAGTTTGAGAGAATTTGGACAAGTTTGGCAATGTAGAGTTGCTCAAACTTCAGATATGGACAGAATGGTTTTGAAGGGTTTTGAGGATGCTATCTTGCTTCCCAAGGCATGGGACTTGGCAATATCATCAAATATGTCATATATGACATCATAGAATTTCCCTGGAATTTTTGGAGAATATTTCCTTTGTAAATATTTCAAAAGCTTGAAATATCCAGAAAGGGTTTTGGAGGGATTAGCCCATTATTTTGAACATGACCAAGTGTTGAAACTCTTATATATGGACAATATATGTCCTATGAGTCTCCCTGAATTTTGGCAAATATTTTTGAAACGCTTAAATAATTTTTCCCTATTAAAGACCATTTCTGGCCTTAAGAAAAAGCTTTTAAATAAAATAGGAAAATAACTTTTAAAATTATACTTTTGTGGTTTCTGGGAGTCCTATGACTACTAGGTCTCAAATATACTTTTTGAAATAATTTTCTCACCCTAAATCAAGCACTTGCAGTGCAAACCTCAATTCAGGGGTTTTTGGAATACTAAATTTATAAAATAAATTTTGGCCAAATTATTTTTATAAGAAAATACTATACTGCTATATAACACTTGGCATGACCATTGGGCAGAAGTTTTGGGTATGGAGATGAATTCTACAAGAGGTAATAGTTGACTTTAATGAGCACATGAAAATCATATGAAGAAAAACTCAATTCCAAATAAAAGCCAAATGATGGCAAAAAAATTGCTAGTCCAAATTTTCATGCTTCATTGATGCAAATAACATGTTACAAAATGCAGGGTGTGACAGACCTACCCCCCTTACAAGAATCTCGTCCCCGAGATTCCTACACTAGGTCTTAAAAGAGATCGGGAAACTCGGATCTAAGATAGTCTTCACGTTCCCAGGTTGCTTCTGCTTCAGTGTGGTTGCTCCACTGGACCTTGAAGTACTTGATGGTGCGGCTTCACGTCCGTCATTCTGCTTCATCCAGAATGCGAATGGGCTTCTCGCGGTAGGTCAAATCAGGCTGGATATTAATGGCTTGGTGATCAACATCCTTGTAAAGATCAGGCTTGTTCGGAACTTGGAGACATTTTCGGAGTTGTGACACGTGGAATACGTTGTGCACATCGGATAGCTCAGGTGGTAGTTCCAACTGGTAAGCCACTTCTCCTCGTCGTGCAGTGATCTCAAAGGGTCCAATGAACCTTGGTGCGAGCTTCCCCTTGACGTGGAAACGCTTGGTTCCCTTTAGAGGAGTTACCCGCAAGTACACATGGTCCCCGACATGGAAACTCATGTCCCGACGGTGAGTGTCAGCATAGCTCTTCTGCCTTGACTTGGCTGCCTTCAAACGTTCTCTGACTAGTTGGACTTGCTCTTCTACTTCGCGGAGAATATCCGGTCCAAAGACTAGCCCTTCTCCAGTCTCTGACCAGTTGAGGGGTGTGCGACATCTGCGTCCGTACAACACATCAAATGGTGCCATCTGAAGGCTCGACTGGTAACTGTTGTTATAGGAGAACTCGGCAAAAGGGAGACAATCTTCCCACTTAGCTCCATATGCCAAGACACAGGATCGGAGCATGTCTTCGAGAATTTGATTTACTCGTTCTGTCTGACCTCCGGTCTGTGGGTGGAAAGCTGTGCTGAAAGACAATTTGGTTCCCAGGGCTTCTTGGAACTTCTTCCAGAACCTTGAGGTGAACTGGGTTCCTCGATCTGACACAATTTCCTTGGGAACGCCATGAAGGCTTACGATTCTGTCGATGTAGAGAGCTGCCAGCCGGTTGCCATCATAAGTAGTTTTGACAGGAATGAAGTGGGCCACCTTGGTCAAATGGTCGACTACGACCCAGATGGAGTCATGTCCTCTATTTGACCTTGGCAATCCAGTGATGAAGTCCATTCCGACTTTATCCCACTTCCACTCAGGAACCTTGAGTGGTTGAAGCAATCCAGCGGGTCGCTGATATTCAGCCTTGACCCTTTGGCACACATCACACTTTGCAATATAGGTTGCAATCTCTCTTTTCATCCCGTGCCACCAGAACCTTTCCTTCAAGTCTTGATACATCTTGGTTCCTCCAGGGTGGATGAAATACGGAGTGTCGTGGGCTTCATGCAGGATCAGGTTCTTCAGCTCCATCTTGTTTGGTACGCAGATGCGGCCTTCGTACCAAACAATCCTGTGCTCGTCTTCAGAGAATCCTGGGGCCTGGCCCAGCTTCATCTTCTTCTTGATGCCTTCAATGCTTGCATGTCCGCCTTGCGCCTTCTTGACTTCGTCCATCAGGGTTGGTTTGACTTCCAAATGATCCAGAAATCCAGGGGTGACCAATTCCAAACTGAATTGTTCGAGTTCCTTAAACAAGGCTTGCTGCCTTTCTTGAATAATGGTTTTCAAAGAGCAAGCCTTCCTGCTTAAGGCATCGGCCACCACGTTAGCCTTCCCGGGGTGATATTGAACACTGAGGTCATAGTCTTTGATGAGTTCCAACCATCTTCGCTGCCTCATGTTCAATTCCTTTTGGGTGAAAATGTACTTCAGACTTTTGTGGTCTGTGTATATCTTACACCGTTTCCCTAGGAGGTAATGCCGCCATGTCTTCAAGGCATGAACCACTGCCGCTAACTCAAGATCGTGAGTAGCATAGTTCTCTTCATGAGGTCGTAGCTGCCTTGAGAGGTAAGCTATGACTCGGCCTTCTTGCATCAGAACGCTTCCCAATCCAGTTCGAGAGGCATCACAATATATCACGAACTCCTTGTGAATATCAGGTGTTGCCAGAACTGGGGCGGTGGTCAACCTCTTCTTGAGCTCTTGGAAGCTCTCTTCACATTTTGGCGTCCACTCGAACTTCTTGTCCTTCTTGAGGAGCTGAGTCATCGGCCGGGCAATGCTAGAGAATCCTTCCACGAATTTGCGGTAATAGCCCGCAAGTCCGAGGAAGCTTCTGACTTCCTTGACGGTCGTTGGAGATTGCCATTGGGTCACAGCTTCGATCTTCGCGGGATCAACTGACAATCCTTGTTCGGTCAAGACATGACCTAAGAATCCAACTTTATGCAGCCAGAACTCACACTTGCTGAATTTGGCATATAGTTGGTGCTCCCGAAGCTTGTCTAGGACCATCCTCAAATGTTGCTCGTGCTCTTCCTCCGTCTTCGAGAAGACAAGAATGTCATCTGAAGACAACAACAAACTTGTCCAAATATTCCATGAAGACTTTATTCATGAGATACATGAAGTAAGCGGGGGCATTGGTTAACCCAAAAGACATGACCGTGCACTCGTACAGGCCATATCGGGTTACGAATGCCGTCTTCGGAATATCTTGGGGTCTGATCTTCAGCTTGTAGTACCCAGATCTGAGGTCGATCTTGGAGAATACCTTGGCTCCGCTGAGCTGATCAAACAGATCTTCAATCTTGGGAAGTGGATATTCGTTCTTGATTGTAACTTCATTGAGGGAACGATAGTCAATGCATAAGCGGATGGTACCGTCCCTCTTTGCCACAAACAGAACAGGTGATCCCCAAGGGGAGGCACTTGGGCGGATAAATCCCTTCCTCAGCTGCTCTTCTAGTTGCTTTTTCAACTGGGCTAATTCTTCCGTCCCCATTCTATAAGGCTTCTTATAGATGGGTCCTGCTCCGGGCACGAGCTCGATGATGAACTCAATGTCACGGTCAGGGGGCATTCCCGGTAGCTCATCCGGAAAGACATCAGGATACTCGCATACCACCGGTACTTGCTCCAGCCCAACTTCAGACAGACAGTTGACTTGAATGGCTTGAGCGGAAGAGGAGTTGGGAGCAAACTTGACTTCGACTCCTTGGTCATTGGTCACGGTGACAGTCCGATTGGCACAGTCTAACAAGCCTTGGTGCTTAGTGAGCCAATCCATCCCTAAGATCACAACCAAGCCTTGCAATCTCAGGATGATAAGGTCTGCTAGGAAGTCTACACCGTTAATGGTAATACTAACTCCTTTACAGCCTATCTTGGCTCTCATCTCGGCTCCGGGGGTTTATACCACCATGGGGTTATTCAGGGGTGTAGGGGTCATGCCACTTTTTAATGCAAATCTTTGAGTGACAAATGAATGCGTTGCTCCAGAATCAAACAAGATAGTTGCAGGTGCTAAGTTGACAAGGAACGTACCCAGCACGACGTCCGGGTCTTCCTGGGCTTCTTCAGCAGTGATGTGATTCACACGCCCCTTCCCATGGTTAGGCGGGTTGCGAGGAGCTAGGTTCCTTGGTGGCATCCCGCGGCCTTGTCCTGGGTTCTGCGCATTGGGGCGCGGGGCATCAGGCTTCTTGTTGGGGCACACCCTTGAGATGTGTCCTGACTGACCACATCCAAAGCAAGTGACTTGGTTTGGATTGTTGATCTTGTTGCCACCACTGTTATTGGGGTTGAAAGCTGGCCTTGGGTTGGCATACTGCTGCGGCTGATAGTTGGTGCGAGGTGCAGGAGCTCTTGGTTGCTGGTAGGTTAGCTTGGCCGGGGCTGACTGCCACGGACGAGGATTCTGGTTGCTGGAACTTCCCTTGCTGACCATCTTGCGCTTGCGAGTGTCTTCCAAAGCACGCCGCTTGTCTTCAAGCATGAGTGCCTTGTTCACCAGGTTAGGGAAGGTCGGGCAGTCGCACACGACAAGCGAGTATTGCAGAGTCTGATTGAGGCCTTCCATGAAGCGCTCCCTTTTTGCAGCATCAGTGCTGACATCTTCAGGGGCATACCTTGACAGAACACTGAACTTCTGCATGTACTCCTTGACAGTGCCATTTCCTTACTTCAGGGCTCGGAATTCACGCTTTTTGTTAGCCATGATCCCGGAAGGAATGTGGGCCTTGCGGAATTCTGCCTTGAAGTTGTCCCAAGTGATGTCTTATCCAGCATGCATGACCTTGAATCCATCCCACCAAGCTCTAGCAGTCCCCCCGAGGCAGTGGGCTGCATAAGCCACCTTCTCACGGTCTTAGGTGCATCTGACTAGTTCCAGCAAGTCCTCAATGGTGCGGACCCAGTCGTCTGCATCCAGGGGTTCAGCAGTCTTGATGGAAGTTGGCGGTGCATGCTTCTTGAACTCTATCAACGTGGAACGTCCATTGCCATTCCCCGGCGGCTCGCGGTTGTTGGTGACAGCTTGAGCAATCAACTGAAGGGCTGCAGTGTTGGCTTGGCGTTCCTCTCGGAAAGCTTGGAGAAGCTGAGCCATGTCCATGTTCGGAGGAGGTGGTGGTGGTGGAGCTTGGTCGTTGGTTTGGTCGTGGCCCACCTCTAACTGAGCGGATGCTCCGGCTTCAGGCTGCTGGGTAGAGGTACCAGTACGAGTTACAACAGGCATCCTGTTGGAGCGGAAAAAGGTCTCATGACTCGGAAGAGGGAAAGCAAGATAGATGGGTGCCTAGTAAGGGGGTGGGTGTGACACTAATAAAATCATGCAAGGGCCGAAAGGCCAAAACACATTCATTAAAATCCAAACGGGTGATGCAGTCATTTACATATTCCCGAAGGAAGAATACGACATACATCCGAACACAACAAAAGCAAGCACTAGATGGTTTCATATGAACCATACAAGGACTCGACTGCGCATAGGGGTTACACGACCTATCCTACCGTAGAGGTCACTAACTGGCATACCCGAGTAGCGAATAATGCCTAAGCGGCGGAATGCTCGGTCGTGTATTCTGGCTCTTCTGGGTCTTCCTCCTTGTCTTCATCTGTCTGGGCCGCCTTGTCACTTAAGGGTGTGGGGGAGTGGAGGAGTTGGATACGACGGTGCTTTGTCAGTGGTGCAGAGAAAAGCTTGCGATATTCCCTTGCCGTCATTCGGCGTCGCCGAGGTGGTTCTTCATTCTTGGAAGATACATCTCCGGAGGGCCTTCCGCCTCGGTATGCGATAGCGGACTGTCCGGAAGGCCCTCCTTCTTTGTTGATCCTATTTGTCTTCTCTTGTGCTCGACGAAGAAGTGCCTTGGTCTTGTGAAGTTCTTCTCGGAGCTTCATCGATTCCGAGGCCAAGTCTTGTGCCAAGCTATCGGCACATAGACTGAAGTAGGTCTGGAATCGAAGCGAGAGTCCTTCCTTCAGTGGAGGGGCTAGTGCGCTACTTTCATCTTCACCTTCCTTCCGGTAAGGCAAGAAGCGGGTTGTCATCTTGGCTGCCATCTCCGGAAGAAGCTCGCGGAGACGGGTTAGTGCCTTGAGTGCAGCAGCCTCGACAGCGAGTGGTAAAGTTGCCATCTGGGGTCCGTCGAAGAACCAACTTGTCGGAGGATCGTTTGCCTTCACGATCACTTCCACATGGTATTCCACCTCTGTGTCACTAACCCAATGCTCAAGGTAGGTGAGGATGGGTGCTCGGTGGAACTGGCACTCCTGGAGGTTATCCTCGAGAAGCAAGGGAAACCTAGTGGTCAGGTGCTCTTCAGGTACAGCGGCCATCTACAAAGGTGATGAAATCTCAGGTTGGCAAGGTTTAGAAAAGAAGAGAGGTTCAGACGATTTTGAAAAAAGGGGTCTCAACTAACTAACGCCCATGCTAACTAAGGCTTCCTACAGTCAGGATGGCTCTGATACCAGCTCTGTGGGGACCCCGACTTAGAAGTCGAGATCACCAAATGCACGTGTACAGTGATCCCAGAGATCAATGCTCACTGAACACACAGAAGCTGAATAACAAGAGTCTTACATCCATACATACCATCTTACACAAATTAAGGCCATTATGGCCAAGTCTTACATAGGTAAAGCCTCACGGGCTGAATAGCAAATAACTCAAATAGCGGAAGTCTTCGATGATAAGTAGAACCCATGCCATCTGCCTTAACCCTACAGGCATTCTGACTGGGATAGCGTCCTAGTTCGCATGTTCGTCTCCATAGAACTCTTCTTCATACTCATGTTCCTCCATGCCTGGTCAATTAAGTAACCAGTGGCAAGACAATGAGTACTTTGAATGTACTCGCAAGCAACCCATGATTTGGTTCAAGGTAACAATGCAATTGAACAATAATGAGAAATCTAGCAATGGGCTAGAATAAATATTCTACCATCAAGTATATGCATCAATAACTTTACGTAACCTCGAGGACAGGTTACCGATATCAACATGAATATGTTTCAACTCACCGAGTCAAGTCACCACCTTGACTCATCACACACACATACCTCCTCCGACGCGGTAAAATTCTGGACATAGTTTAAGTAGCACCACCCAACTGTCCATGACCGTGGACACGGCTATCGAATAGTTTTACACTCTGCAGAGGTTGCGCACTTTACCCACAAGATCCGGGAAGCTTTCGTGTCACCCACGATCCCGCAGTACCTCAAGTACTCGGGGGAAGCACCCGGTCGTTATCTTTCCTTAGACGACACTAACATAGAGTCCACTCGTTGGTACACGGCCCTCGAGTACAAACAATAGTTCATGGGACTTGACCTAATTTCAATGTCACGCGTACCCGAAGGGACCAACGGTGTGTCCGGTGCCCTGTGAAAACAGTCATGGTCGTCTATCCAAGCACGACCCCGTCCCGGGAAAGACCTCAAGTCTTCCCGTCACTAGTAATGCGGGCACCATGCTAGTATCGGCCTAAGTAATCAATAAAGCCCCGTCCCATAAGGGGTAGAGTGGTTGCACATGTTTGGTTGGGACGGTAGTCACACATAAATCTAATCCATCATTTCACCCATGCACAAGATCTTTACCGGCACATCACTTCTTCCTCAAGTGATGACCTAACACAACATCACCCTCGGGCATTAGGGGCACCCGATGGGGTTTATGAAAAGATTTCAACCACGAAGGTTTCATGACACACATGTATCACTAAGCATCACTACTAACCATTTGCATGACATCTAGCACATAGCAAGATCATGAGTAAGCATGCATCATGTGGTGGTTCATAACTAGGTCACCATTATAACTCTTATCATCATGCATTCGGAAACAAACGGGTTCCAAAGAACACAAGTGTATCATGGTCAAAGGGCTGCTTGCCTGGATTGGCTTGGTCTTCAAAGTCTTCAAATCCTTCTCCACCTTCTTCCTCAGCAACTTCGTCAAATACGGGATCTAATCGTCGCAAAATAACAACGGGAAAATAAGACCACAATAAAAACAGAAAAATCAAAGTGCTCAGAAAAATGTCAACTTATTTTTGTTAAATACTAGAGGGAAAACTAAGATGGCAAAAATTCTTAGTTGGAGTTTTGGAGTGACAGAATGAAATCTAAGGACTTTTGAACAGGAGTTTTAATGCTCAAATTAGAATTTAAATTTGAACAGAACAGAAAAATTTCATGGATGTGTGTGAAAGTGACATCATTAAATAGGTTGGAATATTACAAGATTTTAGGAGTTGGAATTAATACATTTGGACAAATATTTATTTCTGTAAAATTATTTGAAATTTTACAGAAAATAAAAAGAGGAAATGGCCCTGTGCCACTAGGCCAGAACGGCCACAGTGCACAGCCCAGGGCAACTAGCCCACCGCACGGGAGCCTGTGCATGCGCGCCAGGTTTTCAAACCTGACGGTCGGGGCCCGGCGGTCAGTGGCAGCGAGGGAAGAGAGAGAGCGGTAAGGATGACAGGCGGGGCCCGCCTGTCATCTTCAACCTCACGACCAAAACGACGGCGAGCTCACCGGTGGCGATAGGGTGCACGGCGAGGCAAACGGAGGGCAGGAACGGGCTCAGCGAGGAGTCGCCGTTCCAGTGGTGGTGATGCGGCTCGCCGGCGAGGCCTGGTTCGCCGGCGGCGAGGACACGCGGCGGAGGGTCGTCGGGAGGTCGCTGCTTCGGTCGATTCCGGCAGCTGCAGAGGGGGAAAAGAGAGGGGAATGCATCAGTGAGGTACGGCGGTGCTAGATCGAGCAAAAGCTGGGGCTGAGAGGGGCTGTACTGCGAGATCTCTGGTTGCCCGACGCGGCGGAGCTCCGGTCGATCCCGAGCACTGAGGCTCTCCGAGGACGAATGGGTGGTGCTGGAGTGCTTCTAGGGGTACGAGGGGGAGCTGAGTGCTGTTGGAGGGGCTCGGGGCATGCTATTTATAGGGGAACGGCGGGGTCCCGTGGACCTGTGCCCCGGCGAGCTCACGGGCGAGGCCAGAGGCCGTGCAGGCGCTCGCATTTGAAGCGGGGAGGATCATGGACGAGGTCCACGCCTAGTAGAGGGGAGAGGAGGAGCGGGGGAAGGCTCCAGAGGGTGCGCGCGTGTGAGGCCGGTGAGTGGAGCTTGCGGGCGGCCAGCGCGCGTGCGAAGGCGGCCAGTGGAGGGAGGTGGAGGAGGGGGACAGCGCCGGGGGAGGTCGCAGACGTCGAGGTGCATCGACTGGCGCGAGGGAGGAGCACGAGGTGGTCGGGGGCAAGTGATTGGGCGAAGCAACAGTGTGGGTGCGCACTGTAGCGCGCTCTGGAGCATGCTAATTGCATGCCATGGCATGCCATTGGCCCTCTGGGCGTGTCCGCCGTGTCTGGGGGGTCCAGCACGAAGCAGACATCTCAGCTGAGGCCTTGGATGCTCTGGAGGTGCAGTGAGAGAGAGGTGAAGCTGGTAACTAGGTAGAAATGGGTTGTCCAGCAAGGTGAATTGGGGTTTTCACCCCTCAATCATGGAGCTGTGGACATGGGGGAGTTACTGGAGGTAGATTGTAACTAGATGAAGCTGTGGTAGAAAGTTGAGGCAAAAGTAAAAAGTAAAAGGGGTCAAGATGATGGTTTTGGTAAAATGGCAGAAGGTGTTTGATCAAGTTTTGGTCAAGCAAGTGATTTCCATTAGCCATGACACTTAACATGACTGAATGTCATAAGGAAACAGGGTGTTTCACCAAATTTGGGCTCATTTGAAGAAACTAGCCAATGTAACTTTGGTGAACCCTAGAAAACAACAGAAATGGCTTCATCTTGTTTAAGTCAAGCTAATCATCTCCCCTTGATGCACCACTTGGTGTAGTTTCATAATTTGGGGTTCTGATCATGCCCACAAAGTTTGAAGCTCCAGATAAAAAGTTGGTAATGTAAAGTTGTTCAAATTTGAGTTTGAACAGAAATGGTTTTGGGGTATTCTGATCACGTTGCTCTTCTCCAAATCTTGTGCCATTTGGTCTAGATGCCTTATTAGGCCATTCTAGCATGTGCACCAAGTTTTAGAGCATTTGGACAAGTTTGGCAATGTAGAGTTGCTCAAACTTCAGATATGGACAGAATGGTTTTGAAGGGTTTTGAGGATGCTATCTTGCTTCCCAAGGCATGGGACTTGGCAAGATCATCAAATATGTCATATATGACATGATAGAATTTCCCTGGAATTTTTGGAGAATATTTCCTTTGTAAATATTTCAAAATCTTGAAATATCCAGAAAGGGTTTTGGAGGGATTAGCCCATTATTTTGAACATGACCAAGTGTTGAAACTCTTATATATGGACAATATATGTCCTATGAGTCTCCCTGAATTTTGGCAAATATTTTTGAAACACTTAAATAATTTTTCCCTATTAAAGACCATTTCTGGCCTTAAGAAAAAGCTTTTAAATAAAATAGGAAAATAACTTTTAAAATTATACTTTTGTGGTTTCCGGGAGTCCTATGACTACTAGGTCTCAAATATACTTTTTGAAATAATTTTCTCACCCTAAATCAAGCACTTGCAGTGCAAACCTCAACTCAGGGGTTTTTGGAATACTAAATTTATAAAATACATTTTTGGCCAAATTATTTTTATAAGAAAATACTATACTGCTATATAACACTTGGCATGACCATTGGGCAGAAGTTTTGGGTATGGAGATGAATTCTACAAGAGGTAATAGTTGACTTTAATGAGCACATGAAAATCATATGAAGAAAAACTCAATTCCAAATAAAAGCCAAATGATGCCAAAAAAATTTGCGAGTCCAAATTTTCATGCTTCATTGATGCAAATAACATGTTACAAAATGCAGGGTGTGACATATGTACATCCCACATAGTCAATCCAGGGAAAACGTTTCCGTTCGGACGTAAATCCCACACAGTTTTATGTGTAGGCTTGTGTGTGAAAGGTGTAACTATCACACACGGTCTTCCTTGGTTAACTATTTGCTTTTATGAACTATATCACACACGATTTGATGAAGAAAACTGTGTGGCATCTGGCTATCCATCGCAAGCGCTTTTACTGCTAGAACCGTTTGCAAAGTTCCATGACACATTTAGCAGGTTTATTAGTTTACAATTAATAATTCCCTTATTACGCAAATTCGCATTTCATATTGAACAACTGTTTGCCAATTTCATATCAGGCACATAAATATATTATAACATCACAGTACGGTAGTGATACGTCTCCAACGTATCTATAATTTATGAAGTATTCATGCTATTATATTATCCATATTAGATGTTTTATATATAGTTGTATGCTATTTTATATGATTTTTGGGACTAACCTACTAACCTAGAGCCTAGTGTCAGTTTCTGTTTTTTCCTTGTTTTTGAGTTTTACAGAAAAGGAATACCAAACGGAGTCCAATTGATGTGCCAATTTTTTTATGATTTTTTATGGACCAAAAGAAGCCCCTCGAGTAAAAGAGTTGGGCCAGAAGAGTCCCGGGCTGTCCACGAGGGTGGGGGCGCGCCCACCCCCCCTGGGCGTGGGCCCCTATCTCGTGGACGACTCGGAGACTCCCTGGACGTGAGACCGACGCCTAAAATTCCTATAAATACAGAAACCTTCAGAAAATAACCTAGAGCATAAGTTCCGCCACCGCAAGCCTCTGTAACCACGAGAAATCAATCTAGGCCCTCTTTATCACCCTGCCGAAGAGGGCCATCATCACTGGAGGCCATGGAGGAGGATCCCGGAGGGGCCATCATCGCCATGGAGGCCATGGACCAAAGGGAGAACCTCTCCCCATCTAGGGGGGGATACCATGGAGGAGGAAGCACAAGGGGGAGAACCTCTCCTCCTCTCTCTCGGTGGCGCCGGAGTACCATCAGGAGGGGAATCATCACCGCGGTGATTGTCTTCATCAACATCACCATCATCATCACCATCCTCATCTATTTTACGCGGTCCACTCTCTCGCACCCCGCTGTAATCCCTACTTGAACATGGTGCTTTATGCCACATATTATAATCCAATGATATGTTGCCATCCTATGATGTTTTGAGTAGCTATCCTTTGTCTTTGGGTTGATTGATGATCTAGATTGGTACGAGTTGTATGTTTTATTTTGGTGTTGTCCTATGGTGCCCTCCGTGTCGCGCAAGCGTGAGGGATTCCCGCTGTAGGGTGTTGCAATACATTCATGATTCGCTTATAGTGGGTTGCTTGAGTGACAGAAACATAAACCCGAGTAAGGGGATTGTTGTGTATGGGATAAAGGGGACTTGATGCTTTATTGATATGGTTGGGGTTTACCTTAATGATCTTTAGTAGTTGCGGATGCTTGCTAGAGTTCCAATCATAAGTGCATATGATCCAAAAAGAGAAAGTATGTTAGCTTATGCCTCTCCCTCATATGAAATTGCAATGACGACTACTGGTCTTGTTAACAATTGCCTAGGACAATTCCGCACACCGATCCATCATTATTCCACACTCGCTATTTATAATATTTAGTAATATATTCTAACTTTATGATAACAACACCTACTTTTATGTTTTAGCTCTCCGATATCATGCAAATTTATCCTCTTCATACCCACAATGTAGTTTTATTTCTCGTTTCTACTTGGAAGCAAACGTTCGGTGTACGTAGAGTCGTATCAGTGGCAGATAGGACTTGAGAGAATATTGATCTTACCTTTAGCTCCTTGTGGGTTCGACACTCCATACTTATCACTTCCACCATTGGGAATTGCTACAATGATTCCCTGCACTTGGGGACCATCAGGTAGCTACATGAAAACAACACAGTACAACATATAGCTAGTTCAACTTCATAAGAACAATATACTCATTTCCTAATCGAGATCATCCAGGCTCGTCTTATCCACCTCTGCTTTTAGTTCAGTAAGAACCCATTTTGCATGGGCCAACTAGAAAAGTGCCTCCTCCTTCGCCAACACCATCTTAGCAAAGTCTGATCTAAAAAATCTGAGCTCATTCTCCACCTTCAACTTTTTATCCCGCATCTTGAAATATGCTTCAGCGTTCACAAGACTTTTTGTAAGCCTACATGTGTTCACTTCCTCATACATGCTCCAGAGCTTCGTTAGGCACATCTTCAAAGACTCTGGCCACTCTTGATCAACCCACTCCAAGTAAGAACACTTCCGTTCATCCTATAATATTTAGAACTAGATCAGTAACAATTGTAGGGGAAATGGGTTTATAGCAACATAGAAAATCACCAATACTTATTTATAAAAACTAAAGAAACATGTTAATTATGAAATATCTTATCAAAAAGATTAATGTGCAAATGAAATAATTGGTACTGAGACAACAACCAAATTGTGGAACATCAGAAGCTATAATTAACTACAACGATGCTACAAGTTCTTACTCATGTATAATAAATAACAAAATGAACATTTCATGAGGAAGGTAAATATAACTGCAACAGCATAGCAACAATGTTTGGATGACAGCAAATTCATACTAACAGGTGTGTACATGCACAAATTTAGTAACATAGAACTAATAGCACTAAGGCCGTCCACTATCTATGCCAAAACTGGTGTAAGGACAACTGTTGCTACATCTTGCACCGGTGCCCTGAACTGGCAAGCCGATGCAGCGGAAAAAAAATCAGGGACCCGGACTCCGGAGCACGTAGTTGCTCCGATGCCCAGTTCCTTCGTGCCATAAAGATTTAGTATTTTACTGCTTGGCTGCTCGGTGTGCGGACCAAAGTTGGCTGCACAAACTGCTGAAGCGGTGCCAAATAATTTTCTAATGGCACCGCTGATGAGATGGCAATAATTTAAGATACTAGGTACAAATTGTGACACTGTCTTAGGATGCGTTTAGTTGAAGGTGTTGTATGAATGGGTTGGGGCCGTAACAGTGTCTGGATCACATCTAACAAATGATTTGTAACAATGGAAGAGGGTCTAACCTTCTCTGCACATGCCAGAAACTTCCTCCCAGTGTCCACAGAATCAAACGCAAGTAGCTTCACGCATGGAGATTGATGGTGACAACGAGCAGATAGATCTTCAGGCATCCCGCTCCATTCGTTGCCACTGATGGTCTTAGGGAGCTACAAGAGGAAGAAACGACTCAAATCGACCTCCGGGTAAAAATCCTTCATTCCAACTCATAGCCCGAGAGAGAGAAGAGAGGCATACCCGGGTGGTGAAGGAGTAGTCGCCGGAGGAGGAACCGCTGGAGATGTCTTTGAAGAAGACCATGGCGACCCCGGCGATAGGATGCGAGACAACGAGAGCGAGGAAGCGGCTATAGCTTAGCAAGGAAGGAAGGAGGAAATAGGGGAAATGTGACTTGTGGTCAGGGAGAAAAGGGGGTGTGGAAGGGGGAAGGGGGCGGGGTAGATATTTTGGCGGTAGGCCAAAATTTTGGAAATGTGGAGGGAAACTTTGCGTGCGGTATCGCCAGACCATTCACTTTGAACGATTGTGTGCATCGCAAACGGTTCTTCTGCTTTACGCGCATGGGATGAGTTTGATAATTTAAATTTTGGTCTCAAGGCATGGGCACATTCACTTTGAACGCGCGCGGTGCTGCCGGACCATCCACTTTGAATGATTGTGTGCATCACAAACGATTCTTCTGCTTTATGCGCATGGGATGAGTTTGATAATTCAAATTTTGGTGGAAATTTCCCCGAGTACGTCATTGCATAATTTAACATCACTTGCTAATTTGGGCACACAAAAGAGCGTACAGCAGACAGACCACACTTACTGAATCGAGGAATTTTAGTAATTACACAGAGCCGGATGACCTAAACATTGCTCTAACAAAAGACCAGCATTAAAAACAAAGCCTAAGTATGCATAATTAAAAATCTGCCGCCGCGCCGGCCTATGCATCGCCGGTGTGAGATGAGATGTCGATGACTTGTCCTGGCGACATGCCGCCGTTGGTGGACTCCGCGTCCCCCTGCTGAAGTCGACCGCGTCCTCGTCCTCGTCCTCGGCGCCACCCTCAAGGTTATAGTACTTGTAATAGTGGTTGCGCCAGAGCTCGCGTTGGTACTCCACTGCCGATTCCTCGACGGACAGACTCTTCTCTAGATCGACCTCGGCCACACGCAACTCCTCCTCCTGGCGCTCCTCGATCTCCGCTGCCTCCTGCATCTCCAGCTCCCTCTCGGCGACCTCATGAGGAAGCAGGTGCTCCATGGCCACCGCCACCTTTTCAGACGTGGGTTGCATGCTGGAGTCGGAGGTGGCTTGGAATATCTTGGCGTGTGCATCCTTGATCTTGTTGTGGATGGCTTCGACTCGGGCCAGGGCGACATCAGCGGCACGAACGGCAGCTCGAGCTCTCTCGGCGTTTGCAGCCGCCGTCGCAGCAGCAGCTGCAGCCGTCTCGGTTGCTGCATCTGCTCTATCGGCTGCCGCAGACGCCCTCTCGGCGAAAGCGGCCACGCTCAATGCGGATGCGGCGGCACCCTCGGTGTAGGCGACCGCGCTCGGGGGGACGCGGCCATCGTACGGGCCTTCACGAAGCGTTTCCATGGCGTCATCTTTGCAAGAAGGGGTGCGGGAATTCGGACCTGGATTCGTGGATTCGGGGGTTGCCGACACTAGAACAGACGAGCCGGCGAAGCTTAAGGAGGGGGACTTAAATAGACCCAGTTATTTTCATCGCAAACGGTTCCTAGAAAACAAATGTGTATGATGTTGTAGATATTTTTTATTAGCTGTGAAAGACGAATTTGGAATAAAGTGCCAACGGATGGTGTTTTAAATGAACGAGAAATTTTGTAGTACTAATACAACTGTCATGTCAAATTTTGGAAAAATTCAGGGGTCATTTGACCTTCTCAGACATTTAAGTGATTTTCTAGCCATTTAATGACCGTAATTGAAATTTGAACTACATGTACATGCAACAGCTAACCATAATGGTTTGAAAACTCATATTTCGTGTACTTATGCGCGATTTAATTCCATTTGCAGTAAATTGGAAGGAATTTTCAAACATATTGGTCTAACGGCTATGACACAATTAAGCATGGACTGACATGGGATTTTAATTCCAAAAAATAAAAAAAAATCAGAAACACATGAAACCTTGGTTGATGTAATGTCATGCCACCAAGATGATGTGGTAAAAATTGGCATGTTTGACCAAAGTTTGGACACACAGCCCTCACGAACCGGAGCAACTCACTAGAAGGCTTGTGGTTCTGAGAGGGGACAATGCATGTTTGATGACGAACGGGAAATAGCTTCCTTTTACGGCCTTAAAAAAAATTCTACGTCTAACGTGCACTACTAACTACAACTGTAATGTGAAATTTCTGAAAATTCTAGGGGTCATTTGACCTTTTAAAGATATTTAAGTGATTTTTCTAGCCATTTAATGATCGTAATTCAAATTTGAACTACATCTACATGCAACACCTAACCAAAACGGTTTGAAAAATCATATATGTGAACTTGTGTGCGAGTTAATTCCATGTGCAGTAAATTAGAAGGAATTTTCAAACATATTGGTCTCACGACATGGACACATGCATACGTATGCATGGAGTGACATTTCATTTTAATTCGAAAAATTAGAAAAATGATGAGAAACACATGAAACCTTGGTTGATGTAATGTCATGCCACCAAGATGATGTGGTAAAGAAATTGGCATGTTTGACGAACGTTTGGACACACACCCCTCACAAACCGGAGCAACTCGCTAGAAGGTTCGTGGTTCCGAGAGGGAACAATGCATGTTTGATGACGAACGGGAGATAGCTTCCTCTTATGGCCTTCAAATTTTTTCCTACGTTTAATGTGCACTAATACAACTGTCATGTGAAAATTTGGTAGATTTCAGGGGTCATTTGACCTTTTAAAGACCTTTAAGTGATTTTCTAACCATTTAATGAGAGTAATTCAAATTTGAACTACATCTACATGCAACGCCTAACCATATTGAAAAATAATATTTTTGTGTACTTGTGTGCGAGTTAATTCCATGTGCAGTAAATTAGAAGGAATTTTCAAACATATTGGTGTCAAGGCATGGGCACATGCATAGAGTGCATGGCATGGCATTTTAACTTTAAAAAAAATTAAAAAATGATCAGAAAAACATGAAACCTTGCTTGATTTAATGTCATGCCACCAAGATGATGTGGTAAAGAAATTGGCATGTTTGACGAAAGTTTGGACACACACCCCTCACAAACTGGAGCAACTCGCTAAAAGGTTCGTGGTTCCGAGAGGGAACAATGCATGTTTGATGACGAACGGGAGATAGCTTCCTCTTACGGCTTTCAAATTTTTTCTACGTCTAACGTGAACTATGTTGGAAATATGCCCTAGAGGCAATAATAAAAGAGTTATTATTATATTTCCTTGTTCATGATAATCGTTTATTATCCATGCTTTAACTGTATTGATTGGAAACTCAAATACACGTGTGGATGAATAGACAGACTTTGTGTCCCTAGTGAGCCTCTACAGGACTAGCTCGTTGATCAAAGATGACCGCGGTTTCCAGGTCATAGACATGAGTTGTCATTTGATAACGGGATCACATCATTAGGAGAATGATGTGATGGACGAGACCCAAACGTAAACATAGCTTTTGATCGTGTCAGTTATCGCTATAGTTTTCTGCATGTCAAGTATAAGTTCCTATGACCATGAGATCATGTAACTCACTGACACCGTAGGAGTGCTTTGTGTGTGCCAAACGTCACAACGTAACTGGGTGACTATAAAGGTACTCTACAGGTATCTCCGAAGGTGTCTGTTGAGTTGACATGGATCGAGACTGGGATTTGTCACTCCGTATGACGGAGAGGTATCTCCGGGCCCACTCGGTAATACGTCATCTCAATGAGCTCAAAGTGACTAAGTAGTTGGTCACGGGATTATGTATTACAGTAACGAGTAAAGAGACTTGCCGGTAACGAGATTGAACTAGGTATAGAGATACCGACGATCGAATCTCGGGCAAGTAACATACCGACGAGACAAAGGGAACTGTATACGGGATTGCCTGAATCCTTGACATCGTGGTTCATCCGATGAGATCATCGAGAAACATGTAGGAGCCAATATGGGTATCCAGATCCCGCTATTGGTTATTGACCTGGGAGTGTCTCGGTCATGTCTACATGGTTTCCGAACCCGCAGGGTCTACACACTTAACGTTCGGTGACGCTAGGGTTGTTAGTGAGAAGAGTGCATGGTTACCGAAGGTTGTTCGGAGTCACGGATGAGATCCCGGACATGACGAGGGTCTCCGGAATGGTCCGGAGACGAAGATTGATATATAGGATGAAAGGTTTCGGAGTACCGGAAGTGTTCCGGGGAGCATCGGGAAATCGGCGGAGTACCGGGAAGGTTTTCGGGGGGTCCGGAAGGTGTTCTGGGCCTATTGGGCCACAAGGGGGGACACCACAGCCCTCAGGGGGCTGTGCGCCCCCCCTGGGCCCTCTCCCCATGCGGCTAAGGGGGTGGGACCCCCTAGGGCTGGCCGCACCCTTTGGGCTTGGGGGGCAAGGCACCTAGGGGGGAAACCCTAGGGCCTGGGCGCCTCCCCCTGCCCTGGCCGCCGCCCCCTCCCCTTGCCCTGGCCGCCGGCCCCTAGGGGGAAACCCTAGGGCGCCCTAGCCTCTCCACCCCCCTATATATAGTGGGGCAAAGGGAGGGCAGTCAACACAGTTTGTGCCTCGGTGCTGCCCTCCCTCTCCCGTCATATCTTCTCCTCCCGCAGTGCTTAGGCGAAGCCCTGCTGGAGTTCTTCTCCACCATCACCACCACGCCGTCGTGCTGCCGGTTCTCCATCAACCTCTCCTCCACCCCTTGCTGGATCAAGAAGGAGGAGACGTCCCCGAGCCGTACGTGTGAAGAACGCGGAGGCACCGTTGCTTCGGTGCTAGGTCTTCGGCGATCTGAATCGCGACGAGTACGACTCCATCATCCGCGTTCATAACGCTTCCGCTTAGCGATCTACAAGGGTACGTAGATCACACTCCCCTCTCGTAGTTGCTTCTACTAGATTGATCTTGGTGAACGGTAGGAAAATTTTTGTTTCCCATGCAACGTTCCCCAACAGTGGTATCAGAGCCAGGTTCTTGCGTAGATGCTTTCTCGAGTAGAACACAAAGAAGTTTGTGGCGTTGATGTTTAAATTGCTGCCCTCCTTAGTCTTTCTTGATTCAGCGGTATTATAGGATGAAGCGGCCCGGACCAACTTTACATGTCCACGTACATTAGACCGGTTCCATCGACAGACATGTGACTTTTGTTGCATAAGATGGCTGGCGGGTGTCTGTCTCTCCTATCTTAGTTGAATCGGAATAGAACAAGGCGGTCCTTGTAGAAGGTTAAATAGCAACTTGAATATCACCGTTGTGGTTTTGCGTAGGTAAGAAGCGTTCTTGCTAGATACCCATAGCAGCCACGTAAAACATGCAACAACAAATTAGAGGACGTCTAACTTGTTTTTGCAGGGTATGTATGTGATATGATATGGCCAATGACATGATGAAATATATTTTG
The DNA here is from genome assembly GCA_902687465.1 of Secale cereale. Lineage (NCBI taxonomy): Eukaryota > Viridiplantae > Streptophyta > Magnoliopsida > Poales > Poaceae > Secale > Secale cereale. Next base: position 751,502,296 of record LR738715.1, on the reverse strand, counting down.
ATGTATGAGATGATCATGTTGTAATAGTTAACATCGACTTGCATGTCGATGCATACGGCAACAGGCAGGAGCCATAGGGTTGTCTTTATTTTTTGTATGACCTGCGTGTCAATCATTAAGCGCTTTGTAATGCTTTACTTTATCGCTAAACGGTAGCAATAGTAGTAAGAGCATGGTGGAGCGCCGACAACCCCGATGGCAACACGATGATGGAGATCATGATGATGGAGATCATGGTGTGGCGCCGGTGACGATGGAGATCATGCCGGTGCTTTGGAGATGGAGATCAAAAGCACGAGTTGATGGCCATATCATGTCACTTATGATTTGCATGTGATGTTAATCCTTTTATGCATCTTATTTTGCTTAGGACGACGGTAGCATTATAAGGTGATCCTTCACTAAAATTTCAAGATAAAATTGTGTTCCCCCCGAGTGTGCGCCGTTGCGAAGGTTCGTCGTTTCGAAGCACCACGTGATGATCGGGTGTGATAGACTCTACGTTCGCATACAACGGGTGCAAGCCAGTTTTGCACGTGCAGAACACTCGGGTTAGACTTGACGAGCCTAGCATGTACAGACATGGCCTCGGAACACGGAGGACCGAAAGGTCGAGCATGAGTCATATAGTAGATATGATCAA
>LR738715.1:751299028-751492218 GCA_902687465.1 Secale cereale | reverse complement strand
CTCTCTCTCTCTCTCTCTCTCTCTCTCTCTCTCTCTCTCTCTCTCTCTCTCATTTTTGCAGTGCACACGGGTGCCCTTTTGCAGAGCATACAAGCGATGTTGCAGTAGACTTCCAAAACCGGCGTGGAGTGCCATGGGGTTCACGTTTACATGTCCGGCGCTTGTTATTCTCCCTTGATGTACTCCCCTCTTCCCTAGCCCGAGCACAACGTAGTGTGCTTGTGATTTCCGTTCCACTGAGATACAGTATAGTTCAGTGATTAGTGCTATTTTGGTGCTCACCTCATTCGTGAGGTTTGAGGGTGCATGGATTTCTCTTTTTCACAGATGATTTTTGTTGTTTTTCAGGCACATGTGTATGATTTTGTTTAAAAGCAGTTCACTGAACGTTGTGTGGTGGTGTATGTATGTTTGCAATGCACTTCTATGGTTCCCCTTTGTAAAAACAATAAGAAATCAACACAGAAGAAGTTTGTTTCTTTTTAGATGAAGTCCACTAGTTTCTGCCATGCAATTCACTTTCAACAACCGAAAAGATGCAGTTCCCTAGTGTGGGCCATGCAGTTCACTAACTTTGACCATGAGGTTCACAAATAAGCGTAAAAATGTTAGAAAAAGGAGAAAACATACGGCGTTCAATTGACTGTCTGATGCAGTGCGGTTTTCGGTTTGAAGAAGTGCGCTTTTCTGTCCGATGCAGTGCAGCGGTTTTCGGTTTGAAGAAGTGCGCTTTTCTGTCCGATGCAGTGCACGCGTCGATTTTGGTGTCGTGAAAAACAGAGTGTCCGCGTTTTTGTATTTTTAAAACTGTTCTTAAACCGTAATGAATTAGAGGGAGTGTTCTACATCAAAAAGTAGCGTCTCGACGATATCTTTCCAACGGTGTATCGTTTGGATCATTTCGACCAGTGGTTTGTAAAAATTTCACGAAAAACGCCAGTGCCTCTCGTAGTCAGCCGCACGATTTTCAAAATTAACTAAAAACCGTAAGGAATCTAAAAAACATTTCAACATATGAAAGTTGCGCCTCGTTCGTAGCTTTCCAACGGCGTATCACACGCCTCGTTTCGACACACGGTTAAAAAACTGAAGCTAAAACAGTACCAAAAATTGCAAAAAAAAAAACGAAAAAACATAATTCTGCGATTTGTTAAATTCAGAACTGCTCTTAAACCGTAGCGAATTAGAACAAATAATAGATCTGAAAAAGATGCGCGCCGATGATACCTTTCCAATGGTGTATCACTTGCTTCATTCCGACGAGCGGTTTAGAAAAAAACGCAAAAAAACGCTCGCTGTCATTCGTTATGAGCCGCACGATTTTCGAAACTGCTCTTAAACTATGATGAATTTTGAAAAGTGTTCGACAAGGCGAAGTTGCGTCTACTCCATAGCTTTTCAACGTATATTACACGCATAATTCCGGTAAACGGTTATAAAACTCGAGCAAAAAAGGTACCAAAAAAACAACACGTATAGTTTTTTCAAACATGAAGTTCACTGGTCTTTGTGTTGCATTATCTGTGTAGTGCCCTCGCGTTGTGCGTGCAGTTCGGAAGTGTTATGAGAATATTACGAGATTATTTTTATATGTTCTTCTTGCTTTCTTAGAAGAACTCGCATTTTGGGTGATATGTAAGATACCTTTATTTGTCCAAGATAACTGTGAAATAGGAACCTACAACGGTGACAAATAGGCGTATGAAGGCTTGAGATGCCTTTTGCCCTTTTGCGTAAGACGTCTTGGATTAAGTAGGAAATTATTGGATCTATGAAAATAAAATATTGTATGAATTCATCAAATTGTAACCTACTGAAATGAACCAAGTATACAAAATATGTCTAAGTTCATGCGCCGCATTAATCGGGCTCTCTTTCCGTTATAATTTCTTCATTTTCATGACTACAAATCCATTAATTCCTAATCTTGTGCACTAATTTCTTTTATTTGAATGTCTCGCGGACCCATTAATTTCTTCCTTCTTTTTATGGCTTCTTCATTTCCATGACTATGAATCCGTTAATTCCTAATCATGTGCACTAATTTCTTTTCTTTGAATGTCTTGCCAACCCATTAATTTCTTCCTTCTTTTTCGGGATTCCTTCTTTTCTTGGCCTCTTCTCATCATTCCACCATGCACATGAATCACCAATCCCGTGTCTCCTTCTCAAAGGCATTTCTTATTGATTCTTGAGTTGGCTTACCAAGTTCAACCTGCATATGTATTTAAATTGGTTGAATTTTGTGAAAGGGGGCGAGGTGGGACTAAATATATATGAACCCTCTTTTCTTTTTACAGGAACGTAGAGGTGTATGCCAGTTTGACATACGTATAAGTAGGGTCGACAACTCAATTTCTATCAGAAACGGTAAGCTAGCCCAGTGGTTCACCACGCTATTCTTTAGAGGGCAGATCTTGTGTTCGAATCTCATGAGGAGCATGTTTGTTTCAGCGTGTTTTTTCCTGTAATACACTTACACATGACCACGGGTTGTATACCGAAAATGATAGGGGCATTTATGCAAAAACGGAACGTTTTCCTGTTAGGAACACTTGAAAACGTACTGCGGATTGATTTCATGTAAACCGAGGGGCTTTTTTGTAAAATGGCTAGCGACGACGGACGACCAGAAACCCAATATTCTTTGTTATTAGGTAAAGATATAGGGTGGGTCTATTATGATAACACCCTTAAGACCCTTATTATGCACATCCCCACCTTATTCTGCTAACACCCCTAACCCACTGATGAAACCGACCCGACACGCATCTTAACCGCACACAACAAAAATAAAAACACCCCACCTCCCCCGCTTCTCCCCCAATCCATTCCGCCTTCCTCCCACACCCACCCCCGATCCATCAACCCATGCCGGAGCTACGCCTGCCACACCCCACCCACGATCCATCAACCCACTGTCGGCGCTGCGCCCCCGGCCGACCAAGTACGGTCACGCTTCCCCAATGCTCCGCCCAACCTCTCATCTTCTCCGGCGCACCCCGCCCCACCCTCGCCGCCTCCCCGCCCACGACCACCTTCCTAGACGACGGGCCCCGCCCAGCGACTCCCAGCCGCCGAATCCAGGCCACGCCGGCCCTCCCGCGACTCCAAGCCGCTGATCCAGGCCGTGTCACCCTGTCGTTGGATCCAGGCCGTGCCGGTCCTTCTGTGACGCCCCGCCTCCGGATCAAGGCCGGGCGGCCCTCTCCACCGCCCCACCGTCCCACCGGAGTACCCACCAACCCGGCGACTGCAGTCCCCACCTCAATCTCTACCCCTCCCCCTCATCGGCGACCCCCTCTCCCAGCCACCAGCCACCACCTGCGAGCACATCTATGTAGTTCGGTGGGTCATGCCGTGTAGTGAGGTGTGGCTACAGCTCTTGTGTGTGGTTTGGTGGTGCGTGTGAGTGAAGTGCGCCGCAGAGGTGGGCAGAGGGAGGAGGGAATGTACTCCACGGGCGCCCGACCCTCTGTTCCACCTCCCCTCCTCTATCGATGGAGCAGCACAGCCGCGAGAACCCCTTCGAGGTGCAGTCCATTACGGCTTCCATGCAGTCCCAGCGTGGCGTGCATGAAGTCACCTCCCCCTGGCATTCCTCGACGCCTATTGAGCTGCATCCACACCACCGTTGGAGATGAGGTTCACCGTACGTTGTTGTGCAGTTAAGTATGCGCACATGTGCAATTTGTTAGTGTGTGCATGTACAACTGCAGCTCACTTCATCTGGCGTGGCGTTTTTTTGGGTTCAATTGCAGCTCACTTCGTCCCCATCATCGGCGAAATCATGCACTAACTCATTCCTTCTCTTTAGGATGATCGGCGCAATGGTGTCGCTAGGGCAGTCCAGACAGCAGTCGCGCACAGCCATCATCGACTTGCCATGCAGTGCACTTCTTTACTGTGGGCACGAGCATAGTCGAAATTAGTCAGTAGCGCGCGCGGCCATCATCGACTCGCGAGCGATTTTGGCAGCTCCCTTTTTTTTGTTTTTTCAGTTCGTTGCGTGAGAAAAAGGTGTATGTTTAGTTTATATATTGAAGTACATGTGTGTTGATTGCAAAAGTAGTACACTTTAGCAAAAAATCAACTGCAGTCTGCAGAGGGGGGCTTCCACCCTGAGCCGCCTATGCAAAATTCATGATAAAATCCTGGTATCCCTGTTTGTGTTCGCGTGGTGCACATCGTGTGTGCATGCAATTCTGTCGTTTTCATATATTTTTTGTAGTCTTGCAGTGCAGTTCTTTTCTGGGGCACGTCCAATGCTCAGTTTGTTGTGTGATAGGAGTACTGCAGTGTGGTGCCTGGGCGCAAGGAAAGTTCACTAACCTCTTGCTTTCTTAGAAAAACTCGCATTTTGGGTGATATGTAAGATACCTTTATTTGTCCAAGATAACTGTGAAATAGGTACCTACAACGGTGACAAATAGGCGTACGAAGGCTTGAGATGCCTTTTGCCCTTTTGCGTAAGACGTCTTGGATTAAGTAGGAAATTATTGGATCTATGAAAAGAAAATATTGTATGAATTCATCAAATTGTAACCTACTCAAATGAACCAAGTATACAAAATATGTCTAAGTTCATGCGCCGCATTAATCGGGCTCTCTTTCCGTTATAATTTCTTCATTTTCATGACTACAAATCCATTAATTCCTAATCTTGTGCACTAATTTCTTTTATTTGAATGTCTCGCTAACCCATTATTTTCTTCCTTCTTTTTATGGCTTCTTTATTTCCATGACTATGAATCCATTAATTCCTAATCATGTGCACTAATTTCTTTTCTTTGAATGTCTTGCCAACCCATTAATTTCTTCCTTCTTTTCCGGGATTCCATCTTTTCTTGGCCTCTTCTCATCATTCCACCATGCACATGAATCACCAATCCCGTGTCTCCTTCTCAAAGGCATTTCTTATTGATTCTTGAGTTGGCTTACCAAGTTCAACCTGCATATGTATTTAAATTGGTTGAATTTTGTGAAAGGGGGCGAGGTGGGACAAAATATATATGAACCCTCTTTTCTTTTTACAGGAACGTAGTGGTGTATGCCAGTTTGACAAACGTATAAGTAGGGTCGACAACTCAATTTCTATCAGAAACGGTAAGCTAGCCCAGTGATTCACCACGCTATTCTTTAGAGGGCAGATCTTGTGTTCGAATCTCATGACGAGCATGTTTGTTTCAGCATGTTTTTTTTTCTGTAATACACTTACACTTGACCACGGGTTGTATACCGAAAATGATAGGGGCGTTTATGCAAAAACGGAACGTTTTCCTATTTGGAACACTTGAAAACGTACTGCGGATTGATTTCATGTAAACCAAGGGGCTTTTTTGTAAAATGGCTAGCGACGATGGACGACCAAAAACCCAATATTCTTTATTATTAGGTAAAGATATAGGGTGGGTCTATTATGATAACACCCTTAAGACCCTTAGGGCCCGTTCGGAAGTCTGCTGACTTCTCAAAGTGGCCAGCTTCTCCGGAAGCCAGCGCTGGCCAGCTTCTCGCGGAGCCAACGCTGCGTTCGGCAGCAGCGGCTGCTCCAGCTCCCGTCCGCATGGGCTGACAGCCCAGGTAGCAAGCACGAAGCCCATTTAGGTTGTTTCTGGTATGGGAGAGCGAACGTATCGAGAGAAAGAAACATATCCCGCGAACCGGTACGCAACCCAGGTCACTTGGCGGTGGCATATCAGGTAATTACGACCAACTCCGCCTCCTTCGATTTTTGAAGCGTGGTTTGACCAGCTTCTCATTTTTACACTGCGACGGTAGTTCGCTCCAGGAAGCTGGATCCTAGAAGCTGTAGCGTTCGGGACAACTCCACGGGCGAGCGGAAGAAGCTGGGAGCAGGAGAGTATCCGAACGGGGCCTTATTATGCACATCCCCACCTTATTCTGCTAAAACCCCTAACCCACTGATGAAACCGACCCGACACGCATCTGAACCGCACACAACAAAAATAAAAACACCCCACCTCCCCCGCTTCTCCCCCAATCCACTCTCCCTTCCTCCCACACCCACCCCCGATCCATCAACCCACGCCGGAGCTGCGCCTGCCACACCCCACCCACGATCCACCAACCCAATGCCGGTGCTTACCCCCGGCCGACCAAGTACGGTCACGCTTCCCCAGTGCTCCGCCCAACATCTCATCTTCTCCGGCGCACCCCGCCCCACCCTCACCGCCTCCCCGCCCACGACCACCTTCCTTAGACGACGCGCCCTGCCCAGCGACTCCCAGCCGACGGATCCAGGCCACGCCGGCCCTCCCGCGACTCCAAGCCGCTAATCCAGGCAGTGTCGCCCTGTCGCTGGATCCAGGCCGTGCCGGTCCTTCTGTGACGCCACGCCGCCGGATCCAGGCCGGGCGGCCCTCTCCACCGCCCCACCGTCCCGCCGGAGTACCCATCGACCCGGCGACCGCAGTCCCCACCTCAATCTCTACCCCTCCCCTCGTCGGCGACCCCCTCCCCCAGCCACCAGCCACCACCTGCGAGCACATCTATGTAGTTCGGTGGGTCATGTCGTGTAGTGAGGTGTGGCCGCAGCTCTTGTGTGTGGTTTGGTGGTGCGTGTGAGTGAAGTGCGCCGCACAGGTGGGCAGAGGGAGGAGGGAATGTACTTCACGGGCGCCTGACCCTCTGTTCCACCTCCCCTCCTCTATCGATGGAGCAGCACGGCCGCGAGAACCCCTTCGAGGTGCAGTCCATTACGGTTTCCATGCAGTCCCAGCGTGGTGTGCATGTAGTCACCTTCCCCTGGCATTCCTCGACGCCTACTGAGCTGCATCCACACCACCGTTGGAGATGAGGTTCACCGTACGTTGTTGTGTAGTTAAGTATGCGCACATGTGCAATTTGTTAGTGTGTGCATGTACAACTGCAGCTCACTTCATCTGGCATGGCATTTTTTTGGGTTCAATTGCAGCTCACTTCGTCCCCATCGTCGGCGAAATCATGCACTAACTCATTCCTTCTCTCTAGGATGATCGGCGCAATGGTGTCGCTAGGGCAGTCCAGACAGCAGGCGCGCACAGCCATCATCGACTTTTCATGCAGTGCACTTCTTTACTGTGGGCACGAGCATAGTCGAAATTAGTCAGTAGCGCGCGCGGCCATCATCGACTCGCGAGCGATTTTGGAAGCTCGCTTTTTTTTTGTTTTTTCAGTTCGTTGCGTGAGAAAAAGGTGTATGTTTAGTTTATATATTGAAGTACATGTGTGTTGATTGCAAAAGTAGTACACTTCGGCAAAAAATCAACTGCAGTCTGTAGAGGGGGGCTTCCACCCTGAGCCGCCTATGCAAAATTCATGATAAAATCATGGTATCCCTGTCTGTGTTCGCGTGGTGCACATCGTGTGTGCATGCAATTCTGTCATTTTCATATATTTTTTGTAGTCTTGCAGTGCAGTTCTTTTCTGGGACACGTCCAATGCTCAGTTTGTTGTGTGATAGGAGTACTGCAGTCTGGTGCCTGGGCGCAAGGAAACTTCACTAACCTCAACCATGCAAAAGTTTTAAAAGCGTTTGCAAAAAAAACATTGATGCAGTACACTTGCCTCGTCTCGGCACTCAGGACCTGAAGTTCACTAACCTCAACCATGCAAAACTTTAAGAAGCGTTTAAAAAAATGCAGCACACTAGCCTCGGTAATTCAGTTCGGACAATCAACAACAAACCAATGTACTCCACTTTGTTTTGTGTCGCGAATCACTTCCCTCTAATGTGCACTACACTCATCCCCACGAGGTGCCACGTGTTCCATCAACAAAGTTAGAAAAAGCTTTAAAAGAAACCATGAAGTTCGATAGCCCGTCTGATGCAGTGCGGTTTTCAATCTTAAGCAGTGCGGTTTTCTGTCCGATGCGGATTACTCGTCGATTTTGGTGTCGCTAAAAACAGAGTGTCCGCATTTTGGTAAAAACAAAACTGCTCTTAAACCGTTAGCAATTAGAGAGAGTGTTCTACATGAAAAAGTTGCGTCTCGTCGATATATTTCCAACGGCGTATCACTAGAATCAGTCCGACAAGCGGTTTGTAAAAAAACCGCTGCCACTCATCGTCCGCCACACAATTTCCAAAATTAACTTAAAACCGTAAGTAATCTCAAAAAAAATTCAACATACGAAAGTTGCGCCTCGTCCATAGCTTTTCAACGGTATATTACACGGCTCGTTTCGACAAACGGTTAGAAAACTGGAGTGAAAACAGTACCGAAAAATTGAAAAAAATCGAAAAACAGAATTCCGTGATTTTGTAAATTTGAAACTGCTCTTAAACCATAACGAATTAGAAAAAAATAATAGATATGAAAGAGATGTGTCTCGATGTTATCTTTCCAACGGTGTATCATTTGCTTCATTCCGACAAGCCGCGAAAAAACGCTCGCGCCACTCGTTGTGGGCCTCACCATTTTCAAAACTGCTCTTAAACCGTGAGGATTCTCGAAAAGTGTTCAACATGGCGAAGTAGCGCCTAATCCATAGCTTTTCAACTGTATATTACACGCCTCATTCCGACAAACGGTTAAAAAATTAGAGCAAAAAAGGTACCGAAAAAACATAGCGGTCGGTTTTTTGCGACGAGAAGTTCACTCGCATGAGTGCTGCAGCACACTTGGTTCATACAATGACGTGCACATGTGTTGAGTGTGCAGTGCGAAAGTGTTATCATAATAGTTATTCTGCTAATATTAGCAGAATAGACGGGCTCTGTTCATTAGATCATCACAGAATATATATATATATATATATATATATATATATATATATATATAATATATATTATGAATTCTATTTTCTATCTGTTTTTGTGTACTAATTTGAATCTAGCTGTTATCAACCACATATACAGAATGGAAAGCGTATATACACACATTGAAACAGAACATATAAGAATGGAAAACAGAATACACACGTTAAAACAGAGCAATACTATGATTGTTGTGAATAGATAGCTATCCACGTCGAAATGACTTTCCAAAATAAAACGTGTCCATGAGACCATGACGAGCAGCCCTTGCATATGGTAGCTCTTGGCTCTGCCTGAACTCGTGCAGGCGTTCGTCCAAGCGGTCGACATGCTCGCGGTACATCTGGAGCACGATCTCGAGCTCCAAGTTGGCTATTTCATCGGAGATCACCAGCTCGAGGATGAGACGGCCATGTCCTCTACTGTGCCCAGGTGGACACCTGGGCCAAGGAGGCGATCGAGCCTACGGACCAGGCGTTGGCATCCAGCGGGCCACTGACAAGGCGAACAGCGGCACCCACGCGAACAGCGCGGCGGGCCTCCAGTGCAAGTATGGCACGGCCAACCTCTAGTGCAAGTACGGTGCCGAGGGCCTCTGCCCACTCTTGGCGAGGAATGGGGTACTGACGGGACGTGTACCCAGCTGCGACACCATGTTGACAACAGGCAATTGCCGATGGATCTGCTATTGCTGTGCGGCGCGTCGCGCCTCTTGCTCTGCGGCGCTCCAACGGTCTCGTCGTGTGACGAGCCGCAGCCTATCGGCGCGGACGCGCCTAGCTTGCTCTGCAGCGCGCCATCGATCATGTTGTGCGGCGAGCTGCAGCCTGTCGGCGCTGACATGCCTATCTTGATCCATGGCGCTCAAGCGCCATGCGCCAAAGGTCTACTCAACCCTGGCGATGACTCGCATCACGTCGTCGTCCACCGCATTGCCGGGGAGCGCCTCGGCCTCGACGGGCCGTGGCGCCTGCTCGTTTTCCTCGTCGACAAGGTTGATGGCAGAGGCGGCGCTTTGGTGGGTTAGCATGCTTGAAAAAGGTGGATGTGCTACAGGCTACGCTTGTCACCTCCATGCATCGCGCGCCCCCTATACGCAATATAGCAGGGTGGCAGGAAACAGGTGAGGAAATGGCGGGAAACGGTGGCGTGTTCATAAAACGTCATCAATTAATGGAAACTTAGCATCGAGCTAGCAGAAGTCATAGATGATGGTCGGATGAACATGGACCACACTAGGGAACCCGTCGGTGATGAATTCATTAATCCCAAATGGTTGAATACTAGCAAGCGTTTGCCCACAACACACACGGCCTATTCCATCACAAATAGGTTGGATGGATCAATTGTATGACACGTATCACACATTGTCAAAAGTAATGCGGTAGGCCTTCTTTAATTAACATGTGTTAAAAAAATTAAAAATAAGGACCTCGAGGTTAAATTCGCTGAGAGAATGGGGCAGTTTGGTCATTTGACCAAAATTACCCATCCCATCAGCTAATTTAACATCGACACAACTTCCCATCCAGTCACCCATCCGATGGCTGCTCCAGCCTGAGCACACTTACCTTGATAGTTTTCTTACATTGCTACTGGTGGAACAGCTAGTACTTGCTGATAGATGTTGTGTAGACAGAGCATATCACACACGTCTTATTAGAAGCAATCGTCTGCGTTATTATCAGTCTTCACACACATTTCTGATTATAGACATGTTTGCCACATATCACACACATCTTGTTATATTGAACCGTTTATGTTCTCTTGCCCAATCACAAATAGTTCATCCGAGTGGACCGTATGTTGTGTATCGCACACGCCTCCATCTGGCTGCCCGTTTGTTTTGTTCCTCATCATCGCAAACGGTTAATTGAACTGAACCGGGTGCCCTTCATCGCACACGGAACTAAAACATGAATCGTGTTTGATGCATCCATCATCGCAAACGTTTTATACATTTCTGAAGGTTTTCATACACCACCGTTTGCGATTATGGCATCGCACACAGTTTCTCGAAGGGTCTCTGATTATAGTGTCGCGTTAGCAGCATCCTGCAGTAGTGTAGATACTCCAATGTCACCACAAGTATCTGTGAGTTGATTATTTTATACGCATCAAACAACTTCATATTCATAATATTCAATCCAACACAAAGAACTTCAAAGAGTGCCCCATAATTTCTATCGGAGAAAGTAGGACGAAAGCATGTATCAACCCCTATGCATAGATTACCCAATGTCACGATAATTCACAAGTTGAGTACCAAAGCATATATCAAGTATCAATAGAACACCCCATAGTCACCACGGGTATCCACATGCAAGACATACATCAAGTGTTCTCAAATCCAAAAAGTATTAAATCCTATAATAGTGAAACCTCGAAGGTAAAAACTAACTTCATCACAACAAGATACAGAGGGAGAAACACCATATGATCCAACTATATTAACAAAGCTCATGATACATCAAGAACATGCCAAATCAAGAACATGCGAGAGAGAGAGAGAGAGAGGGAGAGAGATTGGTACATAGGTATTGGTACATACACTCAGCTCCGATGGTGAACTACTCCCTCCTCGTCATGAAGACCACCGGGATGATGAAGATGGCCTCCGGTGATGATTTCCCTTCTGGCAGGGTGCCAGAGAAGGCCTCCTGATGAGGTCGCTTCGGTACAGACGCTTGCAGGGGCGGAGTGGAAGTTCTAGGGTTTTTGGTATTTATAGGAATTTTTGGCATTGGTTTCACATCAAGGGGGGGCATGAGGGAGCGACAAGCCTGCCCAGCGCTCCCTGGGGGTGAGCACGTGCCCCTAGGCTTGTCGCATCCTCGTGGCTCTTCTAGTCCTTACACAAAGCTTCGAGGCTCTCTTTTGGTCCATAAAAAATCACCGTAAATTTTCAACCCATTCCAAGAACTTTTGTTTCTGCACAAAAAGGAACACAACGGTAGTTTTGCTGAAAACAACATCAGTCTGGGTTAGTTCCATTTAGATCATACCAAACCCTAAACCCTAAACCCTAACACAAACCCATGCCCGAATACTTATCGGGTCCATCACAGACCCACGACCCTACTGATACGTCCATTTTGCATCATGCTTATATGTTGATATTTATTGCACTATGGGCTGTTATTACATGTTTTGTCACAATACTTATGCCTTTTCTCTCTTATTTTACAAGGTTTACATGAACAGGGAGAATGCCGGCAGCTAGAATTCTGGGCTGAAAAAGGAGCAAATTCTGGAAACCTATTCTGCACAACTCCAAAAGCCCTAAAACTCAACAAAACGTCGTTTCAGAAAATATAAAAAAATCTAGCGGAAGAAGTTCATGAGGGGGGCCACCGGCTATCCACGAGGGTGGGAGGCGCGCCCCCTGTCTTATGGGCCCCCCGAAGGCCCCTCGATGCCCATCTTCTCCTACATGAGGTGTTTTGATCTGCAAAAAATAAGAAGGAGGCTTTCGGGACCAGACGCCACCGTCTCGAGGTGGAACTGAGGCGGAAACCAATCTAGGGCTCCGGCAGAGCTGTTCTGCCGGGGATACTTCCCTCTAGGAGGGGGAAATCGTCACCGCCGTCATCACCACCAACTCTCCCATCTTAGGGAGGGCTATCTTCATCAACATCTTCCTCTCAAACCCTAGTTAATCTCTTGTATCCAATCTTTGTACCCAAACCTCAGATTGGTACCTGTGGGTTGCTAGTAGTGTTGATTACTCCTTGTAGTTGATGCTAGTTGGTTTATTTGGTGGAAGATAATATGTTTAGATCCATTATGCATATTAATACCCCTCTAATCATGAACAATATTATGTCTTGTGAGTAGTTACTTTTGTTCCTGAGGACATGGCAGAAGTCTTGCTATTAGTAGTCATGTGAGTTTGGTCTCCAAGTAAGGACAGCACCCAAGCACCGGTCCACCCACATACCAAATTATCAAAGTATCGAACGCGAATCAGATGATCGTGATGAAAACTAGCTTGACGATAATTTCCATGTGTCCTCGGGAGCGCTTTCCTTTATATAAGAGTTTGTCCAGGCTTGTCCTTTGCTACAAAAAGGATTGGGCCACCTTGCTGCACCTTATTTACTTTTACCTTTTGTTACTTGCTACCAATTACCTTATCACAAAACTATCTGTTACCTATAATTTCAGTGCTTGCAGAAAATACCTTACTGAAAACTGCCTATCATTTTCTTCTGCTCCTCGTTGGGTTCGACACTCTTACTTATCTAATGGACTATGATAGATCCCCTACACTTGAGGGTCATCAAGACTCTTTTCTGGCACCGTTGCCGAGGAATGAAGCGCCTTTGGTAAGTGGAATTTGGTAAGGAAAATTTTAAATAGTGTGCTGAAATTTATTGTCACTTGTTACTATGGCTCAAAAGCCTTTGAGGGGCTTATTTGGGGTATCTTCACCCCGAACAGAAGAGCAAAGAGTTTCTCCTCAACCTACTGAACCTACTGAAAATATTTGCTTTGAGATTCCTTCGGGTATGAAAATCCTTTTACAGGAGACGGAACATTGCATCCCGATTTACATCTAATCTATGTGGATGAAGTTTGTGGATTGTTTAAGCTTGCAGGTATGCCCGAGGACGTTATCAAGAAGAAGGTCTTCCCTTTATCTTTGAAGGGAGATGCATTGACATGGTTTAGGCTATGTGATGATATGGGATCATGGAACTATAATCGTCTGAAGCTGGAATTTCATCAGAAGTTCTACCCTATGCACCAGGTTCATCGTGATCTTAATTATATTTATAATTTCTAGCCTCGCAAAGGAGAAAGCATCACTCAAGCTTGGAGGAGGCTTAAGTCAATGTTATATTCATGCCCCAATCATGAGCTCTCAAGAGAAATGATCATTCAAAATTTTTATGCTCGGCTTTCTCTTAATAATCACTCCATGCTCGATACTTCTTGTTCTGGTTCTTTTATGATGAAGACTATTGAATTCAAATGGGATTTATTGGAAATAATTAAACGCAGCTCTGAAGATTGGGATCTCGACAAAGGTAAGGAGTCAGGTATGACCCCTAAGTTTGATTGTGTTAAAGCTTTTATGGATAACGATGTTTTCCGTGAATTTAGCACTAAATATGGACTTGAATCTGAGATAGTAGCTTCTTTTTGTGAATCTTTTGCTACTCATGTTGATCTCCCCAAGGAGAAGTGGTTTAAATACCATCCCCCTATTGAAGTAAAAGTAGTTGAACCTATTAAAGTTGAAGAAAAGACTATCACTTATAATGTTGATCCTGTTATTCCCACTGCTTATATTGAGAAACCACCTTTCCCTGTTAGGATAAAGGATCATGCTCAAGCTTCAAGTGTAGTTCGTAAGAGTAATACTAGAACACCTACACCCTCTGAGCAAATTAAAGTTGAACCTAGTGTTGTTATGGTTAAAGATCTCTTGGTAGAAGATTTAGATGGACATGTTATTTACCTCCAAGAAGAGTCTGCTAGAATAGCCAAACCCAATGCTAGGAGCAAACATAGACCTATTGTGGGCTTGCCTGTTATCTCTGTTAAGATACGAGATCATTGTTACCATGGTTTATGTGATGTAGGTGCTAGTGCGAGTATTATCTCTCTTGATTTATATCATGAAATTATACATGATATTACACTGGTTGAGTTAAGGGATTGATGTTACTATTAAGCTTGCTAATAGAGACACTATTTCACCAGTTGGGATTGTTAGAGATATTGAAGTCTTGTGTGGGAAGGTTAAATACCCTGCTGATTTTCTTGTTCTTAGTTCCCCACAAGATGAATTATGTGCCATTATATTTGGTAGACCCTTCTTGAATACTGTTAATGCCAAGATAGACTGTGTGAAAGATATTGTCACTGTGGGGTTAGGGGATATGTCTCATGATTTTAACTTTGCTAAATTCCGTAGACAACCCCTTGAAAAGGAACCACCCAGTAAGGATGAAATTATTGGTCTTGCTTCTATTGCCGTGTGTCGGTGTATTTGGATCGACACCTATGGGATCACGAGAATCCCTACTACGGTTGCGGGGCGTGGGGTTGAGAGAAGAGCGGATCTAATAGTCAGGACACGGTTCCTTTACCCAGTTTCGGGCCGAAAAGATGCGTAAAACCCTACTCCTGCTTTGGTGGATTATATGTTTGTGTTCTTCAGCTAGTGAGGAGCTCCAAAAGAGTCGTGAGGAGTTCTAAAAAGCCGAATCCTTCTCCTGGTCGCCTCGGTCCTCCTTTTATAGGAAAAAGGGGTTGCCACAGTGGCACACAGGAGGTGGAAAGGGTACAGTGATGCGAGGTTATCCCTCACATTACAGGACAAGGCGCATTTAATGCGCTTAGCTTAGGTGTCCTTGCTTTATCGGGGACGAGGGGAGACGCCCGTCTTGTCCGTCGCCGCTCCTCCTCATGCTGATACGCGCCCTGGCCAACGGCGCCTGAGGTGCCATGTAGGCAGACAGGCAGCTGAGGTGGCGCAATGGCGGGTCTCCACAAAGATCTGCGAGTTGCCACGTAGGGGCCAGTCCAGCTGGCCGAGTCGGCAGCTGCGTGGGTCGGTGGAAACCCAGTTGGTGCGGGCCTGATGGTGGCCCCGCGGGTGCCCTTGGCAAGGGCCTTGCCGGGTCCCCGGCAAGGGTCTTGCCGTGGCGCCTGATGTCATCCCCGGCAAGGTGCTTGCCGGAGGCCTTGTGGTTCTCCTTGGCTGGGATCCCGCCAAGGGTCGTCGTCTTCTTAATTTGTATCTGATCTTGGATGTCTTCACAAAGATCTGCATGCCACCACGGGAATATCTCCCGAATCCTCGCCCCATGGGGGCTGTGGACTCAAGGGTGATCTGCTCCGGAGGCGTGGGGCGGGCTGCCGCGGCAAGGGTCTTGCCGGGGCTGCCAGAGCCGGCCCCGGCAAGGGTCTTTCCAGGGCCGCTGAAACCGGCTCTCGGCAAGGATCTTGCCGGGGAAAGCCGCTTCGTCCCTTTGCTCTTTGTGGTCTTGTTCTTGGCGTTGTTCCAGTCTCCATCAAGCTTCGGTCTTGCCTCGGCTCACCTTCCTGGCCATGCTTGTTGTGGTGGTGCCCATGGCTCGGACTGCCCGTGCACAGTCATAGGGGTACAAAAAGTCTGCCCCCCTTTTTGTACACCGACAGGAGCCCCCGGGCCTGGGCCACACAAGAGCGCGACGCGTTGTTGGGCCAGGCCCAGAATGGTGCGCGGGCAGGCGGGGCAGTTTTCACCATGGTAAAAAAAATCCGCGCGCTGCGCCTCCCACGACCCGCGCGCACGGCGCGGGGTGGAGGGGCGTGCGTGACGTGGGCGACATGCGTGGGGCGGTTCCCGCAGGCATGCGTCACGTCGCAGTAAATGCGAAAGGAGGCGGCTCGCGTCTTCCCCCATAAAAAGGAATAACCGCGAGCGCGCTGCTCACTTCCTCCGTTTTCCTCGCGCCTCTTCCAATCTCAGAGCTGCTGTTCCCTCCCTTCCTTCCTTCCGAAGCCTCTGCCGTCATCTGCCGCCGCTGCTTCGCCATCTCCCTCCCTTAACCCTCCCATTCAGCCGCTATGGCGTCCAAACCCGCCAAGGGCAAAGGGGCAGCCAAGGGCGCCGGGCCTGGGGGGCCGCCGGAGGGCGCGTTTACGGGTGACCGGACGAAAGCCGCTTTCTTCATCCCGTCGTCGGTTGACGTCTTCGAGCTCCGGGCTGCCTTCAAACCCCTTTGGGGGGCGGAGACGGGGGGGAGAACTTGGGTCATCCGGCGACGCGCGTCGTCCCGGCCGCTTGCGCCCAACCTGGCCCAAATCGGTACCCTTTCTTTGTTGATTACTTTTCTTGCGGGTTGTGTCCCCCCTTCTCCGATTTCTTCTGCGATGTTATGCACACCTTTGGCTTCCGCCTTTTGGATTTCACTCCAAATGCGGTGGCGTGCATGGCTTTCTTCGCCCACCTTTGCGAGGGATTCGTCGGGATGGAGCCCAACACGGCGCTCTTCCGCCACTATTTTACCCCTCGGATCCAGCCGGGAGGCGCCGTCTCTGGGTGCATCGCCTAGATTCCGAGATCCAACGGAGCGTACCCGGATGGCGTCGTGAAGGAGAGGTGGGACGAATGGCGCGGCCGGTGGTGCTGGATCAAGGAAGACGTGCCGCCAACATTCTGTCGGGTCCGCCGGGTGCCGCCGGTCCGCGGCAGTGACTGGGGCGACGTCGACGCCGCCGACGGGAGGCTCACCGTCGTCACCACCAGAATCCATCGGCTCACCCAGGCCGGGCTCACCCTTGAAATGATCGGGGCGGACTTCATCCGCCTCCAGATCGCCCCGTTGCACAACAAGGGGAGCCCAGCCTGGCTCTTTAAGAACCCGGTGGATGTCATGCGGCTCCGCCCCGGCCTCGATCACAACCTCACAGTGATGGGACACGCCCATTTTTGTCAGCGGCTCTTCCAGTTGGACGTGGGTCACGACGGCGAGGTCGAACGGACCGGCAAGGCCGCGAAGGCCGCCGCAAAGGCCGGCAAGGCCACCAAGGGGCAGCTCTTCAAGATGCCAGCGGGGGTGGTCCCGCTGTGCAACAATTCACGCCAGTCCGAGATCGTCGCCATGATGCCGGAGTGCAACGCGCACGGCCCCGTCCCGAGCTGGCAGGAGCCGGCGGATGAGGTCGTGCACCAATTCTTCGACACTCTGGTCGAGGTGTGCGTCAAGCCTGACGCCGACCGGTGGCTTGTCAGGGACACCACCCAGGAAGAGCTGGACTACATCGCCGCTAGGGCGAGGGAGGCACAGCTCGTCGTGGAGGCCGGCAGCGCCGGGGGTGTGGAGGACAAGGATGCCGCGGCTGCGAAGGAGGAGGAGCTCGACGGGTGGGCGGCGGCGGCCGGAGAGGCCAGCAGCGCCGGCACCGGAGCTCCGCTGGTCGAAGACGCGGCCGATGAGTCATCGTTGTCGGAGGGCGTGGCGGCCGGCTCGGCGCCAGCCAGGGGAAGAGGGCGAGTCCTGCGGCGGGCCTGTTCCGGCGAGCCGGTTCGGCCCGGCAAGACTACGCAGCCTCAATTGGCCCTGGAGGGGTCCGGGCGCCACACGAGGGCCACGGCGGCAAGGAGGTTGACGAAGGCCGCCGAGAAGAAGAAAGCGGCAGCCTTTTCTCCATCTAGGCGTGCACGAACTCCGCCCCCTTCTTCGCCTCCCCCGGCAGACGTCGACTCGGATGTCGACGCGGAGTTCCCTTTTGATCTCGGGCCTCTCATCCCGAAGAGGAAGAGGAAAGCGACGGAGGAGGAGGAGATGGACGACGAGTAAGTACTCCATTCCTTACTGCCATTTCCATCCTCCTGAACCATGCCACTCATCTTGATCTGTTTTACTTCTTCCGGGACGCAGAGACGTTGGCCCAGAGGATAAAGAGGGCCAAAGCTTCGGCGAGCAGCCAGCCCCTGGCTGGGGCTTCAGGGACACCATTGGTGGTGTTGAGCAGCCCAGACGGCAGCCCCCGGCACAGCCCCCAGCATAAGTTCTTCATCCTCTTCTTGCTCGACATGCAGTAGGTGTTTGATGCTATGGTGCTGACCTTGCCGGTTTCGCAGGACGGGAGCAGCAGCAGCAGGAGCCGCAGGGGGCCATCCCCAACACACCACCCCCATCGACCACGCCGCCACGAGGGGCGTCCCCGGCAAGGGCGCCAAGCATGGAGCCCGCACACATGGAGGAAGAGGGGAACTTGGGCGCTGGTGGCTCTGCACGCCGACGGGGAGAGGACTTCTGCTCCACAGCCCGGCACTGGTGAGTTGCCTATCTTCTGTCTTTGCTTTTCTCTTATTTCTTTTTCTTGACTTCATCATCCCGGCATGGCCCAAGCCCTCCTCCAACAGATGCGGAGGACGTGGACGCCGTCATCAAGGAGGTTGCCGAGGAGGCCGCGGCGGAGGCCGACAAGATCGCCGCCGAGGAGGTCGCTAAGGACGCCGCCGGGGCCGCCGCGGATAAAGCCACCGAGGAGCTGCCAGAGGCGCCGCCGAGGGTGCCGGCGGTGGGCCTGCCAGGGAGGCCGGCAAGGCCACAGCCGAGGAAGAGGCGATTGATGATCAGCCTTCTTCCTCCGCGACCTTGGGCCCCGGCAGGTATCTGAAGGTGGGCGACAACCTCTTCGTCCATCTTGCCGGGGCGTCAAGCTCCCGGGCGCCCGCCGGAGGGGAAGTCTTTGATGGCGAGGTGCTTGCCGCCACCGGGCTCGAGGTTGTTGATGAACCAAGCGCCGGTGGCGACGGCTCTCCAGAAGGGCAGCTATTCCGGGCCATGGGGGCCAACTTCCGGAAGCTCCAGGCGCTCTACCGTGCCCGTCTGGACAAGGTTAAGTCCAGAACGGCAGCGGTGGACGATGCGGAGGTGGACTTCCAGGCGCGCGTCGCTGAGGCGCAAACCTAGTTCCACCAGTCCCGCGAGGAGCAGAGGGCCTTCTAGGAAGAACTGGCCAAGCGTGATGCGGAGCTCATCATGAAGATGGCCAACATCAAGAAGGCCCAGGAAGAGGCAACGAACTTGGCTGCCGCGGCGGAGGCCGCCCGGAACCAGCATCAAGTTGCCCTTGATTCCCAGGAAGAAGACCTCTCCGCGCGTGAGGCGAAGCTTGCCGCAACGCTTCGCGGCAAGGATGAAGAGCTCGAGGCTCTTGTCGAGCGGCGGACTCGTGAGCTGGGGCAGAGGCACAAAGAGGCACTCGATGCCCAAGCTCTGGCCCATGCCGGCAAGGTACAAGAGCTGGAGGTGGAACGGGACGGGCTGAAGGAGTAGGCCCTCAGGCTGTCCAACGAAAAGAATAGGCTCAACTACGCCTTGATAGAGGCGCAGGGAGCAGTCATCAGCAGGGCTGGGGAGCTCTCCGAGGCGCAAAACTCCATCAGAGATCTCAGGCTGAGGCTGGAGAATCTCGAGAAGATGTTGGCGGAGAGCTCAGCTCGGGAGGAGGCCATGACCAAGAGCCTGGAGGAGGAGAAGCAGCTGCGGGCGGATGAGGGCGCCTCCCACCAAGAATACGTGGCGGGCGAGAACAGGTGGATCAGCCGGCTGGAGGACATCGCCGGCAGGGTTACCTCACAGTTGGCCCTCATGGGGATGCCAAACGTGAGGTATGCCCCTGAATGGAGCGGGTCCGTCAACGCCAAGCTGACCCTGTTCTTCGAGGGCGTCCTCAATGCCTTGACTGGTCAACACTCCAACAGAACGGCCACGCTCGCCGGGGAGGCCCGGCGGCTCTGCCGGGGGGGTCATGACCAAGGTCCTCACCAAGGTGGCGTTCTGGAACCCCGCCCTCGACTTCAAAGCCGCGATGGACAGCTTGCCGGAGGATGCTGACCTCACGGCGCTCAAGGAGCGCATCAAGCCCGTCATCAGCCGCATCGACGAAATCAAGAGGGTAGGGGGGGCAGCGCCGGGATTAGGCATACCGTTCTTCCTTGCCGCTGCGGGTTCTTGACCAAGACAAATTTTATCTTTAGTTAGAACCGCAGCGATGGCATGATGTAATATAACTTTGAAATATCTTTAGAATCATGCATGTTATTTTCCTGTTTGCTGCCTCTTTGTGTGTTTACCCTACGTTAACTGGGTAGGCTTGCCGGCGCGAAATACCCAAGGCGGCGTCTTGGGGACGGGTCCCCATTGGCCTGCCAGGCGAGCGTGCAGCCGGCTCCGCCACCTTGCCGCTCTTAACGCAGCCGCTCGAACTATCGAGTTTGACTCGAGTCAGAGTCGAGAGCTTTGTCAATTGTGGAAGGCTCCCCTACCGTTTCCAACGCAGCCGTTTGAACTGTTGAGCGGACTCGAAACATAACAAAGGCGTTGCCGATCGGGAAGGGCCCCATTTGCGTGCAGGTTTCTTTTTGCACAGAGAATGACAGCTATGAGGATAATAACTTTAAATAATAGGGTAGAACTATCCAAGGTTCGATGTAACTTAGCTTATATTTGTAGTCGCTCGAGCGCAGATCTTCTGGCCTCCTTCCTTCTCAAAGGGCCATGAAGACGAGAGAGCATCGGGCTAACTACTAGAGCCGATTCTCACAACTGCGCAACCCCCTTCCTGGCGCGCCAAAGATGTCGGTGTATTTGGATCGACACCTATGGGATCACGAGAATCCCTACTATGGTTGCGGGGCACGGGGTTGAGAGAAGAGCGGATCTAATAGTCAGGACACGGTTTCTTTACCCAGTTTCGGGCCGCAAAGATGCATAAAACCCTACTCCTGCTTTGGTGGATTATATGTTTGTGTTCTTCAGCTAGTGAGGAGCTCCAAAAGAGTCGTGAAGAGTTCTAAAAAGCCGAATCCTTCTCCTGGTCGCCTCGGGGCTCCTTTTATAGGAAAAAGGGGTTGCCACAGTGGCACACAGGAGGTGGAAAGGGTACAGTGATGCGAGGTTATCCCTCGTATTACAGGACAAGGCGCATTTGATGCGCTTAGCTTAGGTGTCCTTGCTTTATCGGGGACGAGGGGAGACGCCCGTCTTGTCCGTCGCCGCTCCTCCTCGTGGTGATACGCGCCCTGGCCAGCGGCGCCTGAGGTGCCATGTAGGCAGACACGCAGCTGAGCTGGCGCAACGGCGGGTCTCCACAAAGATCTGTGAGTTGCCACGCAGGGGCCTGTCCAGCTGGCCGGGTCGGCAGCTGCGTGGGTCGGTGGAAACCCAGTTGGTGTGGGCCTGATGGTTGCCCCGCGGGTGCCCTTGGCAAGGGTCTTGTCGTGGCGCCTGCTGTCATCCCCGGCAAGGTGCTTGCCGGAGGCCTTGTGGTTCTCCTTGGCTGGGATACCGCCAAGGGTCGTCGTCTTCTTAACTTGTATCTGATCTTGGATGTCTTAACAAAGATCTGCATGCCACCACGAGGATATCTCCCGAATCCTCGCCCCATGGGGGCGGTGGACTCAAGGGTGATCTGCTCCGTAGGCGTGGGGCGAGCTGCCGCGGCAAGGGTCTTGCCGGGGCTGCCAGAGCCGGCCCCGGCAAGGGTCTTGCCAGGGCCGCTGAAACCGGCTCCCGGCAAGGATCTTGTCGGGGAAAGCCGCTTCATCCCTTTGCTCTTTGTGGTCTTGTTCTTGGCGTTGTTCCAGTCTCCATCAAGCTTCGGTCTTGCCCGGACTCACCTCCATGGCCATGCTTGCTGTGGTGGTGCCCGTGGCTCAGACTGCCCGTGCACAGTCATAGGGGTACAAAAAGTGTGCCCCCCTTTTTGTACACCGACACCGTGCCTCCTAATGATCCTTTAGAACAATACTTGTTAGTTCATGAAAATGATATGCATATGAATGAGAGAAGGGAAATAGATGAAATATTCTTTAAACAGGGACCCGTATTGAAAAACAACTTGCCTGTTAAAATCATAGGGGATCCTCCTCCACCCAAGGGTGATCCCGTATTTGAACTAAAACCTTTACCTGATAATGTTAAGTATGTTTATCTTGATGAAAATAAAATATATCCTGTTATTATCAGTGCTAACCTTTCAGAGCAGGAAGAAGAAAAACTATTGAAAACTCTGAAGAAGCACCGTGCTGCTATTGGATATACTCTGGATGATCTTAAGGGCATTAGTCCCACTATATGCCAACACAAGATATATTTGGAAGAAAATGCTAAACCGGTTATTGATCATCAGCGACGGTTAAATCCTAAGATGAAAGAAGTGGTAAGGAAGGAAATACTAAAGCTTCTAGAGGCAGGTATTATATATCCCGTTGCTGATAGCCAGTGGGTAAGTCCTGTCCATTGTGACCCTAAGAAGGGGGGGTATGACTGTCGTTCCTAATGATAAAGATGAATTGATCCCGCAAAGAATAGTTACAGGTTATAGGATGGTAATTGATTTTCGTAAGTTAAATAAAGCTACTAAGAAAGGTCATTACCCCTTGCCATTTATTGATCAAATGCTAGAAAGGTTATCCAAGCATACTCATTTTTTCTTTCTAGATGGTTATTTTGGTTCCTCTCAAATACCTGTGTCAAAAGGTGATCAAGAAAAGACCACTTTTACCTATCCTTTTGGTACCTTTGCTTATAGATGTATGCCTTTTGGTTTATGTAATGCACCTCCTACCTTTCAAAGATGCATGATGGCTATATTCTCTGATTTTTGTGAAAAGATTGTTGAAGTTTTCATGGATGATTTCTCCGTTTACGGAACTTCTTTTGATGATTGCTTAAGCAACCTTGATTGAGTTTTGCAGAGATGTGAAGACACTAATCTTGTCTCGAATTGGGAGAAGTGCCACTTTATGGTTAATGAAGGCATTGTCTTGGGACATAAAATTTCTGAAAGAGGTATTGAAGTTGACAAAGCTAAAGTGGATGCTATTGAAAAGATGTCATGCCCTATGGACATCAAAGGTATACGAAGTTTCCTTGGTCATGCCGGGTTTTATAGGAGGTTCATTAAGGACTTCTACAAAATCTCCAGGCCTCTGACTAATCTCTTACAAAAAGATATTCCTTTTGTCTTTGATGATGATTGCCTAGAAGCATTTGAAATACTTAAGAAAGCTTTGATCTTTGCACCTATTGTCCAGCCTCCTGACTGGAATTTACCCTTTGAAATTATGTGCGATGCTATTGATTATGTTGTAGGTGCTGTCTTAGGACAAAGAGTTGATAAGAAATTGAATGTTATCCAGTATGCTAGTAAAACTCTAGATAGTGCCCAGAGAAACTATGTTACTACTGAGAAAGAATTTTTAGCAGTTGTACTTGCTTGTGATAAGTTTAGACCCTATATCGTTGATTCTAAAGTAACTATTCACACTGATTATGCTGCTATCAAATACCTTATGGAGAAGAAAGATGCTAAACCTAGACTTATTAGATGGGTTCTCTTGCTGCAAGATTTTGACTTGCGTATTATTGATAGAAAGGGAGCTGAGAACCCCTGTCGGTGTACTAGAGTAGGGGTACCCTAGTATCCCGAACTTCTGCACGGGCAGTCGTAGCATCCCGCGGCAAGGCTTGCCGGGTGACCGCCAAGGTCCTCCGTGGTTCCTTTGGAGCCATTCAAGAACAAAGTATTCAAGCCAAGGAGACAAGGCCCCGGCAAGAGGAGCTTGCCGGGAAGGCCACTCAAGGCACAAGACCCCGGCAAGAGGAGCTTGCCGGGAAGGCCAACCAAGGCATCTCAAGGAACTTGCCGCGACGCGCCACACGTCCCGGTGAGCGACAAGCTCCCGGACGCGACAAGACAACGACCGCGGCAAGGTGCTTATCGCGGCAAGCTACCGCTCCATACCCGCGCTCCAGCACACCCACCAACGTGTCGCTCTAGGACCCTTCCAGGCGTACGTGGCGGGAGGCTGTGCAGCCAGCGGTGCGCGGTGGCAAGCGGTGCTGACAAGATTGCCATCGTGGCAAGCGGTGGCATCCCCGACGGTCCCTTTTTGCACTGTTTGGGCGACGCAGACGGGCATTTAATGCCCTTGTCCCCTGCCGTCAGGGTTAGGTATGATACACTGTACAGGTAGTTGTACCAACCGCAACACCTTTCCATTTTACCCTTGTCTATGTTGCCACCTGTCGGTGACCCCTTTAGCATATAAAAGGAGGCCCATGCGCAACGTAGAAAGGGAGAGGGAAAAAGAAAGAAAACACTCACGCTCGGTCTCGTTAGCTGCTGGTGTGTACTGTAGCACTCAGCGCTCCCGAGCAAGAACTCAATACAAACCACAAAGCAGGAGTAGGGTTTTATGCATCCGTGCGGCCCGAACCTGGGTAAACTGCTCGTGTGTTTCGCCTCAATCCGCTCTTCGTGCGATCTTCACCCCCGCCGAACCGAAAGGGGCTCGGTCCGCCGGTCCCCATAGGTGCTCGTGGATCAGTTTCCCCGACATCTTTGGCGCGCCAGGTAGGGGACGTCGAGGTTGTGTGAACCCGATCCGGTGTTCACGCGAGCTAGATATTCATCGTCTACATCGACATGCCGCCGAAGAAGAAGGCTTCGGAGGCGGCTGCTCCATCCGCGCCGAACCCACCACCGCCGGAGCAAACGGCTGGTGGGGTAGACGCCGGCGGAAGAACGGGCGTCGACAAGGGAGCTCACCGTGCTGCCAGGTCCAAGGACAAGGTTGCGCTGCCCATCGGCGGCGTAGCCGGCTCCCACAACGACCGGGCGCACTCCAAGACCTCGGCGTCCGTACATGCACCGCGCCCATCTCAGGAGGCACGGGACCGGCAGCGTCATGGTACTCACGGTACCATACGTTTGCTGGGCCAAGATCGAGCTGGTGGATCTCGGAGTTCTCAAGACCAGCATGCACGCCAACATGCTGGCACGAGCGAGGCATGGTCGCCTGGACGGGATACTGCTCCTTCCAACATAGTTAGAAGTCCGAGCATATCCCGCTCCTCACACCGTTCGCCACCGCCACCCACCACTTCAGCAGAAGCTTTGGCGCGAGCTCAACTGCTCCTAGACTACCCTCCAACGGCAGACAAGATCGACGAATGGAGGGCCACCATTCAGAGTCTCATCGGCTTCGCCAACGGCGACAGTCCACGACAGCCGAGTACATCGCAGCCGCGGCAAGTCAGCCAGGCACGAGCCGGTGGCGACAAGACCGGTGAGGGTGCAACCACCGTGCACTCTCCGCCCCGAAGGCCAAGATCGCCGACTCGCCGGATCCACCTCGACAGTGACTCCACTGCGTCATCAGATCCACGAGCTCGTCACGATCAGCGCCAAGTTCTTCACGAACGATAGCAAGAAGACACTCGCACTCGCATCGAGCGCCAAAGAGAAGCGAGGCGTCAATCCGACCAGCCCGCTGGGCCCGCTGTCGACATGCATGCGCCAGGGGAACCAGGCGACTTGTCGTACGCGGTAGGTTGCCCTGCGTTTACTCGTGAGTTGCGGCAAGTCTAGTGGCCCAGCACGAAGAATTTCAAGCCAGACGTACCGGAGAAGTACGACGGCAAGTCGCATCCGTCGGAGTTCCTCAGCATCTACACCATCGCGGTGCAAGCTGCCGGGGGGCGGGACGACAAGATCCTTGCCAACTACTTCCCGCTGGTGCTCAAGCCCAACGTCAGGTCCTGGCTCATGCACTTGCCGGACAACTCCATATCCTCCTGGGCAGACCTATGCCATCAGTTTGTCGGCGCCTTTACAGGCGGCCACAAATCTCATGGCCAAGAGAGTGACCTTCATCTGCTCGCCCAGAAGGAAGGAGAGCCCCTGCGCAAATACATTCAGAGATTCAGCCGTGTACAGCACAACATCCCAGATTTCCACCCTGCCGCGGTCATCAGCGCGTTCCATCAGAACATGCGTAACCGCAGGATGCGGGAGGAGATGGCGATGTGCAAGATCAGAGACATCAATGAGCTGTATGCCCTGGCCGACAAGTGTGCACGTGCTGAGGAAGGGAGGAAAATCCCCGGAGAGAATACAGAGTAGGAGGATCTGACAGCGAGAATGCTGCCCCGGCAAAGAAAAACCGGCGGCGGAACAACAGGAAGAAGAAAGGCAAAGATGTGCTAGTCATTGAGCAGTCCGGCAATGAAGGTGGCGCCAGGAAAGCCAAAGTTGGTAGCTCCGGCAAGGAGATTGTCGCATGCACCAACTGCCAGGCTGTGGCGGTCGCCGACAAGCAGGACGGCACCAACAAGCAGTACTGCAAGATCCACCGCACCAAGGGCCATGACCTCCAAAGCTGCAAGAAGGTCGAGCAGCTTGTCGAGCAGCAAAAGGCTGAATACGAGCGACGCGACAAGGAGAAGGCCCAAGGAGGTGCTGAAAGATCCGGCCAGAAGCACACCGGCCGGGGAGGACGCCGCGGCAAAGCCAAGCAGCGGCAAGGAGACAGACCTCCCCGCGGCCGCGACAAGGATGAAGATGACGACGACGATGAAGACATGGATGATGTCGAGACCAGTGAGTAGGAGTTCCAGAAAGCCACACAGGTCTTGTGCGTTGACGGCGGCGCTTCTCTGCATACTTCACACCGCCAACTCAAGCAGTGGGTGCGGGAAGTCAATGCGGCGGAACCACCTGTTGAGTCACGCAAGCTTCTGAAATGGTCCAGCATGCCTATCATCTTTGATATGGAGGACCACCCTGATCGCACAACTGCGGTCGGGTGCTTGCCGATGCTGGTTTCACCAACTATCTGCAACCTCAAGGTCACTAAGATGCTAGTTGACGGCGGGGCCGGCTTGAACCTGATCTCCTCCGCTGTACTCCAGAAACTCCAGATCCCTGACAGCGAGCTTGAAGAGACCGGCACATTCCAAGGAATCAACCCGGGAAGGAGCAAGCCGAAGGGGAAGGTCACGTTGCCGGTGACATTTGGCAGCGAGTTGAACTTCAGGACTGAGAGGGTCACTTTTGACGTTGCCGATTTTCCATTGCCTTACAATGGGATACTCGGTCGTCCAGCACTCGCCAAGTTCATGGCAGCCTCTCACTACGCATACAACATGCTGAAGATGCCAGGCCCGATAAGTGTCATCTCTGTCCCTGGCGACAAGAAGGATGCTCTTATCAGCGCCGACAAGATCTACCGGGAAGCAGCAGCCGCAACAGATCGCAAGTCACCTACCATCGAAGCTCCCGGGGGAAAGAAGAAGACCAAGCCCGGCAAGAGCTCTGATGCCCACTCCGGCAAGCGCACCTCTTCGGAGTGCTGCGCTACCGTCGAGGACGCACCATCGAGCTCCACCGGCAAGTGTAAGAAGACAATGGCAGCTCCGACAGAGACCAAAAAGGTGTCCGCCAAGGAGGACGGCACTGGTGGTACCTTCACCATCAGTGCCACTCTTGACCCTAAATAGGAAAGTGCGCTCATTGCTTTCCTGCGGGCGAACGTCGACGTGTTTGCGTGGCAATCGTCTGACATCCCCGGTGTTCCCAGGAAAGTAATTGAGAACCATCTTGTCGTCTGTCCTCATGCGCGGCCCGTCAAACAGAAGGTCAGGAAGCAAGCAGTGGAGCGCCAAGAATTCATCGCAGAAGAGATCAAGAAGTTGGAAGCAACAGGCCTTGTCAGAGGAGTGCTCCATCCTACGTGGTTGGCCAATCCTGTAGTCGTGCGCAAGGCAAACGGGAAATGGAGGCTTTGTATCGACTTCACCGATGTTAACAAAGCTTGTCCCAAAGACCCATTTCCCTTGCCGCGCATCGACCAGATTGTTGACTCCACGGCCGGATGTGACTTGCTTTCATTTCTTGACGCATACTCAGGATACCATCAGATCTTCATGGCAGAAGAGGATGAGGAGAAGACCGCATTCATCACTCCATGTGGCACGTACTGTTTCATACGGATGCCTTTCGGTTTAAAGAATGCTGGTTCAACATTTGCAAGGGCAGTCCATGTCGCTTTTGAGCCACAAATACACAGAAATGTGGAAGCCTACATGGATGGCATAGTGGTCAAGAGCAAGGACAAGGAAACTCTGATTCAAGATTTAGACGAGACCTTTGCAAATCTGCGCAAGATCAGCCTCAAGATCAACCCCGAGAAGTGTGTGTTTGGAGTCCCTTCTGGAAAGCTTCTCGGGTTCTTCGTGTCTCAGCGGGGAATTGAAGCCAATCCCGACAAGATCAAGGCCATTGAGCAGATTGAAGCACCAAAGCGCGTCAAGGATGTACGAAGACTTGCCGGTTGCGTGGCTGCTCTCAGCAGGTTTATCTCTAGGTCTGCCGAGCGCGCCCTGCCGTTTTTCAAAATATTGAAAAAGGCAGGTCCAATGAAATGGACTCCGGAAGCGGAGGCTGCGCTGCAACACTTGAAGAGATACCTGTCCTCCGCTCCAACACTTGTCGCACCTAAGCCACAAGAGAAGTTGATGCTGTATATAGCAGCAACCAATCAAGTGGTTAGTGCTGCGTTAATAGCGGAGAGGGAGGCAGATGATGAGCCAGCAACCACGGCAAGCACATCCAGCGACTAGCAGGGGGCTTCCCCAACAAGCTCTGGTCCCGACAAAGATGAATCTGCGTAGGCGCGCAAGGAGATACAGAGGAGAATGGTGCAGCACCCAGTTTACTTTGTCAGTTCCCTTCTGCAGGGGGCTAGGTCAAGGTACTCTGGTGTGCAGAAATTGCTTTTCGGCCTTCTCATGGCCTTGAGAAAGCTGCGCCATTACTTCCAAACACATGAGATCACAGTTGTCACTCGTTTTCCGCTGAAGAGGATACTGCAGAATCCAGAAGCAACAGGCAGGATTGTTGAGTGGGCACTGGAACTGTCAAGCTTTGGCCTCAAGTTTGAGAGCACTTCAACTATCCAAAGCAGAGCATTGGCAAAATTCATAGCAGAGTGGACGCCAACACCAGATGAAAAAATTCCAGAAACAAGCATCCCCGTCAAGGAAGCGAGCAAAGAGTGGCTGATGTACTTTGATGGTGCCTTCTCGCTGCAAGGCGCCGGTGCTGGCGTGCTGCTTGTTGCACCCACCAAAGAGCACCTCAAGTACGTAGTCCAGATGCACTTTCCCAAGGAGCAAGCAACAAACAATACTGCAGAGTATGAAGGTTTGCTTGCCGGTCTCAGGATCGCAGCAGACCTTGGGATCAAGAAGCTCATTGTCAGGGGTGACTCGCAGCTTGTCGTCCGCCAAGTGAACAAGAGTTATCAGAGTTCGTTGATGGAAGCCTACGTTGATGAAGTGAGAAAGCTAGAAGAGCACTTTGACGGCCTACAGATGGAGCATGTTCCAAGAGCTCAGAACGACATTGCCGATGGCCTGTCGAAGTGCGTCGCACTTAAGTTACCTGTGGAACCAGGGATCTTTGTGATCAAGCTGACTCAACCATCTGTAACGCCATCAACTGGACAGAGCAAGAAGAGGAAGTTGATTTCTGGAGACTATTTTCGGCAGAGCTCCCCGAAGCCGCCGCCAAGAAGGTCCCCAAGATCAACACCAAGAGTGCTGAGGAGCAATCTGCTCCGGCAAGCCCTAGGGTTTGTTCCGTTGAAGCAGAGGCTCCCGACAAGTTTCGCTCCGGCAAGCTTGCCGGGGAACGTCAAGCTCCGGCTGAGCCGCAGGTTCTCGCCGTAGAAGCGGATGTTCCCGCAGCAGCAGATGTGCCTTTAGTCCTTGTTGTCGAGCCACAAGCTCCAGCATGGGCACAACAGATTGTCCATTTCCTTCAGACAGGAGAACTTCCCGAAGAGCAAGAAGAAGCGGAAAGAGTAGCCCGGCAGTCAAGTATGTACCAGTTTGTCGACAACACACTGTACAGAAGAAGACTCAACGGTGTGAAATTGAAGTGTATTCACCGGGAAGACGGACAAAAGCTGTTGGTAGAGATACATGGAGGCATATGTGGTCACCACATTGGCGCAAGAGCACTTGCCGGCAAAGCATTCCGGCAAGGTTTCTTTTGGCCGGCAGCCCTCCAGGATGCAACTGCACAAGTAACCAAGTGTGAAGCGTGCCAGTTCCATTCCAAGCAGATACACCAGCCAGCTCAAGCTCTCCAGACGATCCCTTTATCCTGGCCATTTTCGGTCTGGGGGCTCGACATCCTCGGCCCCTTTCCCCGAGCAGCCGGGGGCTTTGAGTACTTGTACGTTGCAATCGACAAGTTCACAAAATGGCCGGAAGTGGCAGCAGTGAGGAAGGTGAAAGCACAGTCAGCAGTCAAGTTCTTCAGGTCGATTGTTTGCCGCTTCGGGATCCCTAACAGGATCATCACCGACAACGGTACGCAATTCACGAGCCGCACCTTCATGCAGTACGTCCAAGATCTTGGCGCCAAGGTCTGCTTCGCTTCTGTTGCTCACCCAAGAAGCAACGGTCAAGCGGAGAGGGCAAATGCTGAAGTGCTGCGTGGGCTCAAGACCAGGACTTTCGACAGGCTGCGCAAGTGCGGAAGAAACTGGATTGAGGACCTGCCGGTGGTTCTTTGGTCGATCAGGACGACGCCAAATTGAGCCACTGGCCAGACACCTTTCGCTCTAGTCTATGGAGCAGAGGCAGTTCTCCCCACGGAACTCGTATATGGGTCACCTAGAGTGCTCGCTTATGATGAGCTTGAGCAAGAGCAGCTGCGGCAAGATGACGCGCTGCTCCTTGAGGAAGACCGTCTTCAGGCTGCTGTACGAGCTGCTCGCTACCAGCAAGCTTTGCGCCGCTACCATAGCCGCAAAGTTAACGCCAGAAGTCTCGAGGAAGGCGACCTTGTTCTTCGGCGCGTTCAGTCCGCCAAGAATTCCAACAAGTTGACGCCAAAGTGGGAAGGCCCTTACCGGGTGAAACGAGTCACTAGGCCTGGCGCTGTCCGCCTTGAGACCGAAGATGGCATTCCGGTGAGCAACTCCTGGAACATTGAGCATCTTCGTAAGTTTTACCCGTAAGACGCGGTTGCCGGAACCTGATCCGGCAACCACCTTTTGTAAAAGTCTTGCCGCTGTTGCATGTAATCCTTCATACAAAGCCGGGCGCAGACCCCGTGCATAAGTAAAGCTCATGTGCTCCGCACATCTTGTCAATTTCATGCTTTCTATTTTCTGCATGTGTTATCTGACACTTTGTGCAGCACCTACCCCCGGTAAGCAATAACGAGCCGTAAGGCTCCCTATCTTTATTTTCTCTTCTTTCTTTTTCTCAAGGAAAGGAAGGTTCCCTCGCCCACAAGTTTGCCGGGGAGGAAAGGAGAAGATAATGGTATGGACCAAGCGTCTTTCAAAAAAAATTCGCCTTACCAGGAAGCAAACAACAGAAAAGCTAAGTTGCCAAAGTTTGAACAATCAGATTTTTTAAGTTTTTAAGTTATCTTCCTTGAACGACCGTGCTTTGTATGGAAAACCTGTGCGCGGAGGAACCAACTCGTAGCTAGTTGTGCCCTTACTTTGTTTCGAGTCCGCTCAACAACTTAAGTGAGCTGCGACTAATTGCGACAAGGTTTCTTGTCGGTAACGGCACCGCCAGCAGGCTGCTGACGTCCCGCACTCAGCGCTCGCGGCTAAGGTGCCTACGCCGGCAAGTTCCCTAAAAGCGTAGGGCAAAAACATACAAAGGAAGGAATCAAGTAAAGGAAATAACATTGCAATCACTACCCAAAATAGAGTTATATTACAAGGTAGCTTGTCCCAGCTCTAACAGATTGTTCTCATAACATGACCAGCAGCGACAAGAAAAGAAGAAAACGGGCAGCCTAGTCTACGCGATCGCCCTCGATCCTCTTGATCCCGCTCACCTTGTCCACAATGGGTGCGACAAGGGTCTTGAGCGCTTCCAGATCAGCATCCGGCGGCAGGGACTTGAGGACGTTGGTGAGGTTGAGGCCCGGGTTGCGGAAGGCCACCTTCACCAACACCTTTTGAAGAGCTCCCGCGCAGATCTTGCGCGACTCGTCGGCCAGCTGCTTTGGGATCTTCTCCCGGAGTCGCTGGAGGGCCGTCGCCACGCCTTTGAAGAACAAAGTGAGCTTGGCGCTGGGTTGGAGGTTCTCATCGGAGGGATGCCCGAAATCCTCCATCCCCAGCTGCGCCAGCTCCTTGTCAATGTCTGCGGCAGCATTCACGAGACCCTCCATCCAGTGCTCCACATTCTCCCTGAAAGTGTTCTGGGCGGCAGCAGCGCTCGCCAGCAGCGCCTCATCGGCCTTGATCTTCTTCTTCAAGGCCACCTCCTGCTCCCTGGCGCCGTCCAGCGTCTTGGTCAAAGTAGTCAGCTTCAACTCAAGATCTGCGTTGGAGTCCTTGGCGGCGACAAGTTCCTTGCCCTTCTCGGCGAGGCGAACCTGCAGCTCTGAGTTGCTGTGGGCGTCCTTCTCCCGCTCACGCTTGAGCGCGGCAAGCTCTTCACCGCTCGCCTTGAGATCGGCCTCCAGCAGCGCCACCTTCGTCTCCAGCTCCTTCTTGGCGGCCTCGGCAGCTGCGGCAGCATCTTCTGCTTGCTTGAGGGCTCCGCTGAATGATTGCTCGCGCGCGGTAAGCTCCTCCTCGTGGCTGTCAAGGTTGACCTTCCGCTGCGCCAGTTCGCCCTCCTGCGCAGATAGCTTCTCAGCGGCAAGTCGTTGTTGTTCTTCGACTTCAGTCTTCTCGAGGAGGAAGGCCTTCTGCTCCTCGGCGAGTTGCGCCCGCTCCTCTGCCAGGGACTGGAGAGCTCCCTGGTGAAGACCCCGGAGCTCCTCCGCGCGCTTATCGATGTCCGCTCCCGCCTTCGTGACAAGCGCCTCTCGAGACTCCAGCTTGGCTTGCCGGGCGCGGTAGAGCGACACCAGCTTCCGCAGCAGCCGCTCCTCCTCAGGCTCGCCGCTGCTGCTGCTTGGCGCATCAACCAGCGTCAGCCCAGCGGAGGCGAGCACCTCTCCATCAAAGCTCTCTCCTTCGACCGGCGCCCTGGAGCTTGACGCCTATGGGAGGTTGATGAAGACATTTTCGTCGGCCTTCAAGTAGACGCCTGGCTGGGGCTCTTTGGAGCCTGTTGTGACGCCCGAGACCGACGTCCCAGAAGATTCCAGATGTTCCGGGTTTCCCGTGTGTTTCTTTTGAGCTTGTGTTATTTATTTTTGCATTGCATCATGTCATCATGCCATCATGTCTTTTTATTGTGCATCTCAACCAAATAAATTGTGTGGACCTTCGGTCCATTTAAATCGAGGGAGGATGACTTCTCTTTATAACATATAAAATCCTCTCAATATTATTTTTGGAGCTATATTAATAATTATTCCGTTGTTTGGAATTAACCAACACACTTGCAAATATTCTCCATGCCTCTTTAATTCAAGTTTCACCTTCAAAATCTTGCCAATAATTCTTTTCCGTTGTTTCGAGGTTCCTCCGAAAATTCGAGCATTTTTGGACACTTCTATAATCAAGTCTTAGTTCAAAACTATTTGAATTAAATTCAAATATGCTTGAATTATTTTCCGATCTGGCCTTTTGTATTTTTCTCCGGTCGTGCTCATTTTACGAGCCCGAGAAAAATTAACCTCTTGTGTTTTTGCCCTAAACCCCCTCCTTCTTCTCTTTCTTTTCTTCTTGGTTTTTTTTTCTGTAATGGGAAGTGGCAGAAAATTAAAACAGCAGGGAGCCGGCATCTGGGCATGTGCCTCTCTCGCAGCCTTCTAGGCCAGCCGGCCCGTTTCCCTCCTAAGGCCCAGCCGGTCTCCTCTGACCCACTAGCCCGACTAGCTCCCCAACCCTAGCCCCTAGCGGTCGCTCCTCCCTCTCCCTCTTACCGCCGCCACTTCTCTCGATTCCCCTCTCTCGCTCGCCCCGAGCCTCCCTCCGATCCCCTCGATTCGCCCCGTTCCCCCTCGCAGATTCCCTCGCTCCCCTCGAACCCTCTCCCTCGTCGCCCCGAGGCCCCCCTTCATCGCCAGTGGCAGGGCGCCGCCTTCGCCCCGCGGTCCACGGTCGGGAGCCCTCGAGCGCCCCGTCTCCAGAAGCCAAGCGCCGCTCGGGCTCCCTCCTTCTCCGAGCTCCAAGGCCGCGGCCCTCTTCTCCAGCCTTCGCGCGAGTCCCGCGCCGAGTCTTCCTCCCTGCAGCGCGGCCTCCCTCCCAGCGCCAGGGGCTCCACTTCCTGCCTTCGAACACCCAAGGACGCAGCGCTTCTGTCTCCTCTGCCCGTCGCCAAGGCACAACCCCTGCTGCCTCCTCCTCTGGTCGATGCCCGCAGCCAGGGCCGCCCAGGCTCCCTCGCCTCCTCGTCATGAAGCACCCCTGCCGCGCCGTTCCTCCTCGACCAGGATCCGCCGTCGCCCTTCGGACGCCTCTCCTCCTCGGTGGCCTCGTCACCCGCCCTTCTGGTCGCTCCTCCTCACTGTCGCCCGTGCTGTGCGGGAGACGGACACCCCGCAGCCATCCCCTTTTTGTTGCGTTGTTGTTTATTCCAGGGCCTCGAAGGACAAGTACCGCGACTTCACAGATTCGCCAAGTACCCCTACGGCTCATCGAGATCGGCAAGTCCGAAGAACCGTGTACAACTACGAGCTCGAGAACGACTACTCGGAGACCCCAAGTACCCCTACCGTCGCCCATGTACCCCTACGGAACGTCTTAGACCAAGTACCCCGACGTCGCAAGTACCACTACGGAACGTGAACGTCTACCGTCGCCCGTGTACCTACTTCCCTCTACGGCATGTACCACTACCGTCGCCCAGAAACGAGGAATTCGCCAAGTACCACGACACGATGACGTGAACCACTACTTCCTCTACGAGTTGCGAGAACAACTACTTCCCTCTACGGAACGACTTCTTCCTCGTCGGACACGTGAACGCCTTCTTCCTCTACGATCTCGAACCGTCCCGAAATGAGTGTTTCGAAGGTATAACCCCGAGACGTGACCCGTGAGATGCGTGTTGTGTTGTATGAAATGTCTCCCGTGTGTGCATCGTGTCCGCTTCGTCCGTTGTCATGTTCCTCGGTTGCCTCGTCGCCGACCCGTGGGAACCCGGCAACGGGAACACCCCATCATCTCGTTTGACTCGCTTCGTCACCTTTTGCACCGGTCTCTCAACGAGATATCGGAACCGATATGATGTGTTGCATCATTTTCGGATCGTTGCCGTGGCACCCTTTCTTTCCACCACGGTGACAAATGCTTCATATCTCTTTTAAGTCAACCTTTAATTAATAATTGCATAAACTTGATCTTGTCATCCGCATCATGTTAACAACATTGAAATGTTTAATTGTGTTTTCTTTATAATTATTAAACATGCTCATGGGGTTTTTTCGGATATGTTGTTGTTATTTTCCGGCCTCATTTTAAAAAGCCTAGATAGTTAGTTTACTTATGCTTCACCTCTTGCCATGTTAAAAACATTTTAATCTTGTCTTGTAAATAACGAGAGTCAATTAAATAATTAAATGTGGTGTTTCGTCAATATGCAACTCGTTGCATATTGATCTCCACTTAACTTGTAGTATTTGTTTGTGCACTTTGCCATGCCATGCATATTTAAACCGGACATGCATCATACTTGGATGTGCATCGTATGCCATGTTTATGATTGTGTGTTTACCGTGTTGTTTCTTTCTTTCCGGTTGCTTCTCTTGATAGCTTCGATTTCGTTCCGGAGTTGTGAGGATTCTCTCGACTGTGTTGCTCCGTCTTCATGGATCCGTTCTTCTCCTCTGTGGAATTCCAGGCAAGATGACCGAACCCGGATACCATTACTATCTTTGCCTATTGCTAGTAGATACGCTCTATAGTTTTGCCTCGATGCCCATGATCTTCTTGTCAGCCTCCTACTTGTAACCATTGCCCTGTTTAACCAACCTACCTATGCAAACCGTTGCTTGGCTAAGTACGCTTCGCTCAGCCCCTCTTATAGCATTGTTAGTTGCAGGTGAAGATTGAAGATGCTTGCTTCATGTTGAAGTTTGTTGGGTTATATCACACTATATAAATGCTTAAAATGAAATCATCTATATATTGGCAAGGGTGGAAGGCTAAGCCTTTTGCTTGGTGATTTGTTCCACTCATGCCGTTAGGAACCGTATAAACCGGTGTTATGTTCCTTGATTATGCGTTCCTAACACGGTTGGGGTGTATGGGACCCCCTTGATAAACCGCTAAGTGCTAAGTCTTTTCCAGCAAGTCCCAACATTGGTACTATTTGCCTAATAACTAATAAAACTTGCATGTGGACTAGCTATCCCTTTTATTTTAATTCAACCCCCCCCCCCCCGGGCCAGTGCTCCACATGAGTGTTGGTCCGAAACGAGCAGACTGCGGGGCCGCCTCGGGGCAACCTGAGGTATCTGGCATACACCTGTAGGATGACTCATCCGGTCGTGTCCTGAGACTTAGATACGCGCGGCTACTATCAGGGTGTCGACACGCCGGGAGGATTTGCTGGATTAGCCTTACCTTAGTTCGGTTTAACTTGAGCACGGGATTCCGAGAATACTCGGGTCTTCCCACCTATGGAGTTGCGACTTCGCGGATCGTGGGCTTGTGATGGGCCAAGTTGGAACACCCCTGCAGGGTTTGAACTTTCGAAAGCCGTGCCCGCGGTTATGTGGCAGATGGGAGCTTGTTAATATCCGGTTGTAGATAACTTGACACAATGTTTCAATACACTACCAGCGTGTGTACCGTGACTGTCAATTTCCGAATAGGGATTCGGGACTTGAACACGGTGGGGTTATGTTTGACCGGCTTTAGTTAGGATCACTTCGTGATCATCTCTCGACCGATGCGCCTTCTCTTCTCGCTCTCTTTTGCGTAAGTTAGTGCTAGTTGCTGCTGCAGACTCTTGTTTGTTCCTTCACCTCTTATTCTTTCTCCAGCCTTGTTCCTCACCCAAGGCTTAAATAGTCGTGTTACCCGGGAACGGGATTGCTGAGTCCTCTGTGGCTCACAGTTACTTCACCACACCAGATGCAGGTTCAGCCGAGTTTGATGCAGGAGTTGGATCAGTTCTTCACCATGGAGCTCGATGAAGAGTTTGGCTGTTTGCTTGTGACGTTCTCGACGATCAGTAGTGGTTTCTACTAGGATTCGACCTGACCTGTGGTTTTATGTTATTTTGGTATCTTTCTTTTGGATCTTCACCCGTAGTCGGGTTGTGATGTTTTGAATGATGATTGTTATGTAATGTATTGTGTGAAGTGGCGAGTGTAAGCCAACTATCTCCTTTTGCAACTTAATCCCTCTTTTACATGAGTCGTGCAAAGATACCAAACTTGAGATCATTCTAGGATGGATTTATGCCTTTAAGTCGTGCCTCGACACGTAGGAGGTATAACTCCATCCTGGACATTAGAAGTTGGTATTCAGAGCCTTCTCCGACCTAGAAGCCCCCACTGATTGATCGAATCGTTGACGGTTGAGTCTAGGCACACACTAAAAATGTTTTGAGTCCTATATATATCGGAGAGTAGGATTTCTTTGCTTCTCATCCTTTTTTCATTCTGGTGAGGACTCCTGACGACTACTCTTGTCTCTCCTATCTTCAAAATTGCACCAAATTTTTTTTTAGGATCCCGCGAGTATTCTGGGATTGTTTCGATGTTCTTGTGACAAGGATATTGTTCTCGATGCCTCCTGTTCCCGAGGAGTTGAGCTTCGGGGTATTGTTGTCACAAGCATATCGCGGCAGTACTAAATACTTAAGACGGCCGACATCGAAAATCTCTCCTATACGGCCAGTGGCAAGATAACCCCGACATCACCCAGTACTGGGGAGGTAGTTCGGGAGTATTGCCATAGCTTGTTATAGTGGATGCTTTTCGAAGGTCCGAGGTAAACAGTTTCCGAGAAAGACTGGTTATGTGTTGAAGGATGGATACACCTGGATGTAGGTTTAGAGTTGATTGCGCGGTGCTTCCCGTGTATCCCCAACACCTGATTGCATAACTGGAAACTTTCGGAAATCTATAGGTGGGTTCATCTAGTAGTTCTAGGCATTCTTCCAACGAATGCACGATATGAAGTTCGGGGTTCTACATTGAGTGAAGTGGTTTTATGGACTTGTTCTGATCGGGAGTAGCATCTTAAAGGGTCCTTGGCTATGCTGATCCGGGGATTGCAAAACCCTTTTGTAACACGTTCCATGAGCTTTCAGCACGAAGATGTCGAATGAAGCTTCTATCTTGTATTTGTTCTATCTGATCCTTGTTCCTTTTTATTTATCTTTTTGTTCTCCAAGTGCCTTCTCGACATGTTGATGTACCTGCGGAATTCATTCGTTCAATTCTTTGTTCGGATGATATTGTGAAGACTATGTTGCATATCTATCCTTTGTTTTGTTTTGATTCTGGTATTCGAGTTGCTTCGATGTCAAATGTTGATTCCATACCTTTTCTAATCGGTATTCTCATATTTCTATGGGAGTGCAAATTCTTCTTGACCATCAAGATGGTTATGTTAAATTCTTTTTCAACCGGTGTCCATTTTGTTTGTCTCAAGTTGTCTTTGTTTTTTTCCCACCCTCCCACCCTTCTTCTTCTCGGAGCAAGAAATTATCGGATGAAATATCCATTTTATTCATGTGATGTTTCTTCATTCTTTTCCTTCAATGTTCTTATCCGGTGATTTATCGTGAAGATGCTCAAGAGCTTCAAGTTCATCATTCTTTTGTTCTCTAATTCTGCCGGTGGATGTAATTTAAGATTTCGGTGTTGATCTTATCCTTTTCCTCATTTCACAATGCTTTCTTATTCCGGTGCACCAACTAATCATTCTCCTCTTGTTATTCATATCCGGAGTGTTCAAGGTATCTCAGAAGAGTCATAATTCCATTCTTAATCCGTTCAAGCTATTTTGAGATTATCATCTTATTCAAGCCTTTTAATTCAACCGGTGCTATATCTTTTAAGCAATCTTTTTCAACGGTGATTTCTTTGAGTGGGCCCTAACCCACAGGTCTTTTTCCAGGATCTTACCTGAATCTTCTATTTGTTTTCTGTAGTTATACTCAAATTCTTTTCAAAGTGTGATGTAAGAATGATTCCATCAGTCACATGCCTTCTCCAAGATCGTTTTCAAATTCTTTTCATCGTTGTTTCAACCTTTTGATTCTTCATTCCGGAGTGCTCAACAATTCTTATGGCATTTCTCGTCTTCATTCTCAACATTTGGAGACCGGAGAAGTGTTTCTCTTAAATCTTGGCCCGTTCTCTTGAAGATTTGTGGTTCTAGCTTCATGCCATCCTCATTATTGTTTCGATTGTGAGGAATTCTTTTTATACCCGTCCGAAGCTTTTCATGAATTCTTCCTATTGTGATCCTCCGAAGGCCATCATTTCAGAATACTTCTTCGTTCTCAGTTTTCAACTTCGTCCTCCAAATATTCTTCATTGATGTCTCTTCGTTCGTCTCCATATTCTTACGGTGGTTCTTTCAAGTTTACTCTTCCGTTGTTATCATTTTAATTCATTTGTTCTTTTCATAATCCTACCGGTGCTTCGTTGAAGATTTACCCAAACTTGTGCGAGATCTCTCTTAATCTTTTGCAACGAGAATAAGTAGTATGCCAAATCCTTTGGTTGTCATCAATTTAAATTGGTGAAGGAGATGCATAACATAATTCTTATTCTTATTCCTTCAAGGTGTTTAATTCTTTTGTTTGGAGCTTGTTCATCATATCATATTCTGAGTTCTAAGTTGTTCATCTTGTTTTCCGGAGCTTCAAGCTATTTCAATTATATCATTTCAACCTCCATCTAATTCATCGCAGTCCTTGATTCATATTCTTTTCATCTTTCACTTCTCTTGTTTTCATTACCGGAGTTTTCATGGTGGTTCATCATGTTTTAATTCAGCCTCGAAGTCTTCATCAAGATTCTTGTTGGAGGAGGTCAAATATTCTTCTTCTTGCATTTTGAAGTGCAATCCTTTCTACCTATTCTTTTCAGATGGTGGTATGCCATTTTTGACAATTTTCTTCATGTTTGATGATTCACGAGTTATCAAGAATGAGATATTTAAAACCATCTTTTTCCTTGTTCAGGAGATCTTTTCAACCCTTCAATTTATTTGTTGGAGTAATCTTGGGTTGTTTTTCACCTAAAAGCTTTCCTTGAGAATTATTGCTATTATGGTGCTTATAAATGACCCAAGTTCTTCAATTATCATTCCGGTGAATTAAGTTTATCGTCTCCTTGTTGATCTCAATCCAAGCAATTCATTTCTGTTAGTGGCTGGTTGTCACCTCATAATTTTGAGATGCTTTCCATAAGCCCACATCAAGAGCTTATTCTTTCGTTGTTGATTTTTTCCAACAACTCCGTTCAACCCTTCTTCGTAAGGATGTGTTTCATACTCATTTGTCGGAGAAGTTGTCTTTTTCTATCCGTTCAATTCTTTCATTGAACTATATTATATTCTTTCGTTCTGGAGGCATTGTGATATTGCTCTCTTGACCATCATCTCGTTTTTATCGAGATCATGTTCTTTTCCTTTGTTTATCTATTTAACCGGAGTGTTGTATTTCTTCATTCAAGTTCTCTCATCTTATCTAGTTTTGCCTCTATTTTAACCGGAGTGCTGTCTGAATCTTTCTTACCCTTGTGCCATTCTTTTAATTGTTTTGGAGGCAATATGTTGTTGTTTTCATCAAGTATCATTCCATCTCCTCAAGTTCTTGTTCAATTCCTTCCATTTTCAGACGGAGTGCTGTCCAAATTCTGTCATTCTTATTCCTTGGCTATACCCTTGCAGTTTCATATTCTTTTGGTCCGTGAGCTCTTGTTTCATGTTTTTTCAACCTACAAGGTTCTCTTAATGTTCCTTGTTCCTCTTTTCCAACGGAGTGTTTCATCTTCGTTCATCTCTGTTGTATTCTTCTTTCAACTTGTTTAACCTCTCAAGGTTCTTTGGTTTCACTCGTTTGTCCAAGAAGCAACTTTGTTTTACCTCTTCCTCTTCCGTTTTTACCCGATGATATCTCTAGGATCTCGGGTCGAGATCCTCTGTTAGTGTGGGAGAGTTGTGACGCCCGAGACCGACGTCCCAGAAGATTCCAGAAGATTCCAGATGTTCCGGGTTTCCCGTGTGTTTCTTTTGAGCTTGTGTTATTTATTTTTGCATTGCATCATGTCATCATGCCATCATGTCTTTTTATTTTGCATCTCAACCAAATAAATTGTGTGGACCTTCGGTCCATTTAAATCGAGGGAGGATGAATTCTCTTTATAACATATAAAAGCCTCTCAATATTATTTTTGGAGCTATATTAATAATTATTCCGTTGTTTGGAATTAACCAACACACTTGCAAATATTCTCCATGCCTCTTTAATTCAAGTTTCACCTTCAAAATCTTGCCAATAATTCTTTTCCGTTGTTTCGAGGTTCCTCCAAAAATTCGAACATTTTTGGACACTTCTATAATCAAGTCTTAG
Source organism: Secale cereale (assembly GCA_902687465.1). NCBI lineage: Eukaryota > Viridiplantae > Streptophyta > Magnoliopsida > Poales > Poaceae > Secale > Secale cereale. Next base: position 751,450,665 of record LR738715.1, on the reverse strand, counting down.
TTCAAAACTATTTGAATTAAATTCAAATATGTTTGAATTATTTTCCGATCTGGCCTTTTGTATTTTTCTCCGGTCGTGCTCATTTTACGAGCCCGAGAAAAATTAACCTCTTGTGTTTTTGCCCTAAACCCCCTCCTTCTTCTCTTTCTTTTCTTCTTGGTTTTTTTTCTGTAATGGGAAGTGGCAGAAAATTAAAACAGCAGGGAGCCGGCATCTGGGCCTGTGCCTCTCTCGCAGCCTTCTAGGCCAGCCGGCCCGTTTCCCTCCTAAGGCCCAGCCGGTCTCCTCTGACCCACTAGCCCGACTAGCTCCCCAACCCTAGCCCCTAGCGGTCGCTCCTCCCTCTCCCTCTTACCGCCGCCGCTTCTCTCGATTCCCCTCTCTCGCTCGCCCCGAGCCTCCCTCCGATCCCCTCGATTCGCCCCGTTCCCCCTCGCAGATTCCCTCGCTCCCCTCGAACCCTCTCCCTCGTCGCCCCGAGGCCCCCCTTCATCGCCAGTGGCAGGGCGCCGCCTTCGCCCCGCGGTCCACGGTCGGGAGCCCTCGAGCGCCCCGTCTCCAGAAGCCAAGCGCCGCTCGGGCTCCCTCCTTCTCCGAGCTCCAAGGCCGCGGCCCTCTTCTCCAGCCTCCGCGCGAGTCCCGCGCCGAGTCTTCCTCCCTGCAGCGCGGCCTCCCTCCCAGCGCCAGGGGCTCCACTTCCTGCCTTCGAACACCCAAGGCCGCCGCGCTTCTGTCTCCTCTGCCCGTCGCCAAGGCACAACCCCTGCTGCCTCCTCCTCTGGTCGATGCCCGCAGCCAGGGCCGCCCAGGCTCCCTCGCCTCCTCGTCATGAAGCACCCCTGCCGCGCCGTTCCTCCTCGACCAGGATCCGCCGTCGCCCTTCGGACGCCTCTCCTCCTCGGTGGCCTCGTCACCCGCCCTTCTGGTCGCTCCTCCTCACTGCCGCCCGTGCTGTGCGGGAGACGGACACCCCGCAGCCATCCCCTTTTTGTTGCGTTGTTGTTTATTCCAGGGCCTCGAAGGACAAGTACCGCGACTTCACGGATTCGCCAAGTACCCCTACGGCTCATCGAGATCGGCAAGTCCGAAGAACCGTGTACAACTACGAGCTCGAGAACGACTACTCGGAGACCCCAAGTACCCCTACCGTCGCCCGTGTACCCCTACGGAACGTCTTAGACCAAGTACCCCGACGTCGCAAGTACCACTACGGAACGTGAACGTCTACCGTCGCCCGTGTACCTACTTCCCTCTACGGCATGTACCACTACCGTCGCCCGGAAACGAGGAATTCGCCAAGTACCACGACACGATGACGTGAACCACTACTTCCTCTACGAGTTGCGAGAACAACTACTTCCCTCTACGGAACGACTTCTTCCTCGTCGGACACGTGAACGCCTTCTTCCTCTACGATCTCGAACCGTCCCGAAACGAGTGTTTTGAAAGTATAACCCCGAGACGTGACCCGTGAGATGCTTGTTGTGTTGTATGAAATGTCTCCCGTGTGTGCATCGTGTCCGCTTCGTCCGTTGTCATGTTCCTCGGTTGCCTCGTCGCCGACCCGTGGGAACCCAACAACGGGAACACCCCATCATCTCGTTTGACTCGCTTCGTCACCTTTTGCACCGGTCTCTCAACGAGATACCGGAACCGATATGATGTGTTGCATCATTTTCGGATCGTTGCCGTGGCACCCTTTCTTTCCACCACGGTGACAAATGCTTCATATCTCTTTTAAGTCAACCTTTAATTAATAATTGCATAAACTTGATCTTGTCATCCGCATCATGTTAACAACATTGAAATGTTTAATTGTGTTTGCTTTATAATTATTAAACATGCTCATGGGGTTTTTTCGGATATGTTGTTGTTATTTTCCGGCCTCATTTTAAAAAGCCTAGATAGTTAGTTTACTTATGCTTCACCTCTTGCCATGTTAAAAACATTTTAATCTTGTCTTGTAAATAACGAGAGTCAATTAAATAATTAAATGTGGTGTTTCGTCAATATGCAACTCGTTGCATATTGATCTCCACTTAACTTGTAGTATTTGTTTGTGCACTTTGCCATGCCATGCATATTTAAACCGGACATGCATCATACTTGGATGTGCATCGTATGCCATGTTTATGATTGTGTGTTTACCGTGTTGTTTCTTTCTTTCCGGTTGCTTCTCTTGATAGCTTCGGTTTCGTTCCGGAGTTGTGAGGATTCTCTCGACTGTGTTGCTCCGTCTTCATGGATCCGTTCTTCTCCTCTGTGGAATTCCAGGCAAGATGACCGAACCCGGATACCATTACTATCTTTGCCTATTGCTAGTAGATCCGCTCTATAGTTTTGCCTCGATGCCCATGATCTTCTTGTCAGCCTCCAATTGTAACCATTGCCCTGTTTAACCAACCTACCTATGCAAACCGTTGCTTGGCTAAGTACGCTTCGCTCAGCCCCTCTTATAGCATTGTTAGTTGCAGGTGAAGATTGAAGATGCTTGCTTCATGTTGAAGTTTGTTGGGTTATATCACACTATATAAATGCTTAAAATGAAATCATCTATATATTGGCAAGGGTGGAAGGCTAAGCCTTTTGCTTGGTGATTTGTTCCACTCATGCCGTTAGGAACCGTATAAACCGGTGTTATGTTCCTTGATTATGCGTTCCTAACACGGTTGGGGTGTATGGGACCCCCTTGATAAACCGCTAAGTGCTAAGTCTTTTCCAGCAAGTCCCAACATTGGTACTATTTGCCTAATAACTAATAAAACTTGCATGTGGACTAGCTATCCCTTTTATTTTAATTCAACCCCCCCCCCCCCCGGGGCCAGTGCTCCACATGAGTGTTGGTCCGAAACGAGCAGACTGCGGGGCCGCCTCAGGGCAACCTGAGGTATCTGGCATACACCTGTAGGATGACTCATCCGGTCGTGTCCTGAGACTTAGATACGCGCGGCTACTATCAGGGTGTCGACACGCCGGGAGGATTTGCTGGATTAGCCTTACCTTAGTTCGGTTTAACTTGAGCACGGGATTCCGAGAATACTCGGGTCTTCCCACCTATGGAGTTGCGACTTCGCGGATCGTGGGCTTGTGATGGGCCAAGTTGGAACACCCCTGCAGGGTTTGAACTTTCGAAAGCCGTGCCCGCGGTTATGTGGCAGATGGGAGCTTGTTAATATCCGGTTGTAGATAACTTGACACAATGTTTCAATACACTACCAGCGTGTGTACCGTGACTGTCAATTTCCGAATAGGGATTCGGGAGTTGAACACGGTGGGGTTATGTTTGACCGGCTTTAGTTAGGATCACTTCGTGATCATCTCTCGACCGATGCGCCTTCTCTTCTCGCTCTCTTTTGCGTAAGTTAGTGCTAGTTGCTGCTGCAGACTCTTGTTTGTTCCTTCACCTCTTATTCTTTCTCCAGCCTTGTTCCTCACCCAAGGCTTAAATAGTCATGTTACCCGGGAACAGGATTGCTGAGTCCTCTGTGGCTCACAGTTACTTCACCACACCAGATGCAGGTTCAGCCGAGTTTGATGCAGGAGTTGGATCAGTTCTTCACCATGGAGCTCGATTAAGAGTTTGGCTGTTTGCTTGTGACGTTCTCGACGATCAGTAGTGGTTTCTACTAGGATTCGATCCTGACCTGTGGTTTTATGTTGTTTTGGTATCTTTCTTTTGGATCTTCACCCGTAGTCGGGTTGTGATGTTTTGAATGATGATTGTTATGTAATGTATTGTGTGAAGTGGCGAGTGTAAGTCAACTATCTCCTTTTGCAACTTAATCCCTCTTTTACATGAGTCGTGCAAAGATACCAAACTTGAGATCATTCTAGGATGGATTTATGCCTTTAAGTCGTGCCTCGACACGTAGGAGGTATAACTCCATCCTGGGCATTACACATGTCGCTGCGGCAGCGGCGGAGGGATCGGCGGTCGGTGTAGCGCATGGCGCTCCTGCGGCCTCAGTGCCGTCAGTACGATCGCCGGACCCCTCACCGGATTTTGCGGCGGCAGCTTTGGCGGCCTCTTCGCCGGCGGGATCATCAGCACCGGCTGCTTCTTCGGTGGCTGCGGCATCGACGGTATTGTCGCATGTGTTCTCCTCGCCGGCAACCTCGGTCTCCATCGGCTCCGCAGCAGATGGATCTGACGGCCGGAAAAGGGAGAAAAGTCAAGCAAATATCCAAAAAGAAGATTAAAAGAAGAAGAACCCAAGGGAAGTTTTGGACGCGGAGAAGTGTACCGGGTTCTGCAGTCGTAGTCTCCGCCGCCGGGGGGCCGCTGGGGCTGTCCCTTGCCGGAGAACTCTCCCTTGCCGGAGAACTCTCCCTTGCCGGAGAGCTCTCCCTTGCCGGAGGACTCTCCCTTGCTGGAGAACTCTCCCTTGGCATGTCGGGCGCGGCCTCCGGGCGCTCCTGTTGGGGCTGCTCTGCTCCTACACAAACCAACAATCAGATGTCAGCAAAGAAAGAGCATCCATGCGCTCCTAACAGTGGAAAGCGAACCATATACTTACGTTGGGGGTTGCTCTGGAGAATAGTTGCCGGGTCCCGCAAGGTGGTCTCGGTGGGTTCGTCCTCGACGATAATCACCTCCCGTCGACGCGCCGGGACCTTGGCTCTCTTCGCCGCTCTTTGGGCCAGAGTCCTGAAAAGGAATAAGTTCGGAGTAAAGCAAATGAGATACAAGACAAAACAGCAAGGATTGAAAAACTACAAGTACAACAAAGGATCTTACTCTTCTTCTTCCTCGTCGGAGCTGAACGCGGAGAAGTCGAAGTCCGGCTCTCCTCCGGCGCGAGGAGGCGGAGGAGTAGGATCCCTTGGCCGCTTGGCGGGAGCAGTGGTGGTGGTCCTGTTGGAAATATGCCCTAGAGGCAATAATAAAATTATTATTATTATATTTCCTTGTTCATGATAATTGTCTGTTGTTCATGCTTGAATTGTATTGTACGGAAACAGCGATACATGTGTGAATACATAGACCACAATGAGTCCCTGGTGAGCCTCTAATTACCAGCTCGTTAGTCAACAGATGATCACGGTTTCCTGATCATGGACATGAGATGTCAGTGATAACGGGATCACATCATTAGGAGAATGATGTGATGGACAAGACCCAATCCTGAGCATAGCACGAGATCGTATAGTTCGTAATGCATAAGCTTTTCGGTGTCAAGTATTTATTCCTTGGACCATGAGGTTGTACAACTCCCGGATGCCGTAGGAATACTTTGGGTGTGCCAAACGTCACAACGTAACTGGGTGGCTATAAAGGTACGCATCGGGTATCACCGAAAGTGTCTGTTGAGTTGGTATGAACCGAGACTGGGATGTTGTCACTCCGTATGACGGAGAGGTACCTCTGGGCCCACTCGGTAAGACATCATCATAATGAGCTCAATGTTACTAAGTAGTTAGTCACGGGATGATGGATTACGGATCGAGTAAAGAGACTTGCCATGACGAGATTGAACAAGGTATCGGGAATACCGACGATCGAATCTCGGGCAAGTACCGTACCGATGGACAAAGGGAATAACATACGGGATTAAGTGAATCCTTGACACGGTGGTTCATCCGATGAAGATCATCGAGGAAAACGTGGGAACCAACATGGGTATCCAGATCCCGCTGTTGGTTATTGACCGGAGAGTGGTCTCGGTCATGTCTACGTGTCTCCCGAACCCGTAGGGTCTACACACTTAAGGTTCGGTAACGCTAGGGTCGTAGAGATACATGCACGTGGAAACCCGAAAGTTGTTCGGAGTCCCGAATGAGATCCCGGACGTCGCGAGGAGTTTCGGAATGATCCGGAGGTAAAGATTGATATATAGGAAGTCAGGTTTCGGCCATCGGGTGATCTCCGGGGGTCACCGGGAGTGTCCCGGGACCACCGGAGGGGCCCCGGGGGTCCACCGGGTGGGGCCACCCATCCCGGTGGGGCCCCTAGGCCGCAAGGGGGAAGTGGCCAGCCCTAATGGGCTGGCTCACCACATGGGCCCTCCTCCCCATGCGCCTAGGGTTAAAACCCTAGGGGGGAGGGGGCACCACTTGCCTTGGGGGGCAAGGATTCCCCCCCTGGCCGCCGCCCCACCCTACAGATGCCATCTGCAGGGCCGGCGCACCCCCCTGGCCCCCTATATATATGTGGGGGGAGAGGGCAGCCGCACCCTTGCCCTGGCGCCTCTCCCCCTCCCGTCACACCTCCGTCTCCTTAACGCAGGGCGCCCGGCGAAGCCCTGCAGGAATCTCCACTGCATCCACCACCATGCCGTTGTGCTGCTGGATCTCCGACGACCTCTCCTCCCCCTTGATGGATCAAGATGGAGGTGACGTTGCTGTACCGGACGTGTGTTGAACGCGGAGGTGCCGTCCGTTCGGCGCTAGATCATCGGTGACGAAGAACGCGAAGAGTACGACTACTTCATCCACGCTTCTTCGAAAGCTTCCGCTCGCAATCTCCATAACGGTATGTAGATGCACTCTTATTTGCTCTTTGTTGGATGTCTCCTTAGTTGGATCTTGGTGAAAGCGTAGAAATTTTTTGAATTCTGCTACGTTCCCCAACAGTGGCATCTGAGCTAGGTCTTATGCGTAGCATCTTGCACGAGTAGAACACAAAACAGTTGTGGGCGTTTGAGTTTGTTTCAACTTTCTTGCCGTTACTAGTCAATCTTGATTCGGCGGTATTGTGGGATGAAGCGGCCCGGACCGACTTTACACGTACGCTTACGTGAGACTGGTTCCACCGACAGACATGCACTAAATGCATAAGGTGGCTGGCGGGTGTCTGTCTCTCCTACTTTAGTCGGATCGGATTCGATGAAAAGAGTCCTTATGAAGGGTAAATAGAAATTGACAAATCACATTGTGGTTTTGGCGTAGGTAAGAAACGTTCTTGCTAGAAAACCTATAGAAGCCACGTAAAAATTTGCAACCACAATTAGAGGACGTCTAACTTGTTTTTGCAGCATGTGCTATGTGACGTGGTATGGCCAAAAGAAGATGTGATGAATGATATATGTGATGTATGAGATTGATCATGTTCTTGTAATAGGGAATCACGACTTGCATGTCGATGAACTTGACAACCGGCAGGAGGCATAGGAGTTGTCTTAATTATTGTATGACATGTGTGTCACTGAATAAACGCTATGTAATTACTTTACTTTATTGCTAAACGTTAGCCATAGTAGTAGAAGTAATAGTTGGTGTGACGACTTCTTCAAGACACAATGATGAAGATCATGATGATGAAGATCATGGTGTCGAGCCGGTGACAAGATGATCATGGTGCCCCGAAGATGGAGATCCAAGGAGCAAGATGATATTGGCCATATCATGTCACTTTAATTGATTGCATGTGATGTTTATCATGTTTATGCATCTTGTTTACTTAGAACGACGGTAGTAAATAAGATGATCTCTCACTAAAAAATTTCAAGAATTGTGTTCCCCCTAACTGTGCACCGTTGCTAAAGTTCGTTGCTCCGAAGCACCACGTGATGATCGGGTGTGATAGGTTCTAACGTTCGCATACAACGGGTGTAAGCCAGATTTACACACGCAATACACTTAGGGTTCACTTGACGAGCCTAGCATGTACAGACATGGCCTCGGAACACGGAAGACCGAAAGGTCGAACACGAGTCGTATAGAAGATACGATCAACATGAAGATGTTCACCGTTGATGACTAGTCCGTCTCACGTGATGATCGGACACGAGCTAGTCGATTCGGATCGTGTATCACTTAGATGACTAGAGAGATGTCATTCTGAGTGGGAGTTCATTAAAATTTGATTAAGATGAACTTAATTATAATGAACTTAGTCTAAATTCTTTACAATATCTCTTGTAGATCAAATGGCCCACGCTCCAGTTTCCCTCAACTTCAACGCGTTCCTAGAGAAAACCAAGCTGAAAGACGTTGGTAGCAACTATACGGATTGGGTCCGTAACCTGAGGATTATCCTCATAGCTGCCAAGAGATCATATGTCCTTGAAGCACCGCTAGGTGATGCACCTGCTCCCGATGCGGCCCAAGAGGTTTTGAACGCCTGGCAGTCGCGTAGTGATGATTACTCCCTGGTTCAGTGCGGCATGCTTTACAGCTTAGAGTCGGGGCTCCAAAAACGTTTTGAGCACCACGGAGCATATGAGATGTTCGAAGAGCTGAAAATGATTTTCCAAGCTCATGCCCGAGTCGAGAGATATGATGTCTCCAACGCATTCTACAGCTGTAAGATGGAGGAAAACAGTTCTGTCAGTGAGCACATCCTCAAGATTTCTGGATTGCACAACCGCTTGTCTCAGCTGGGAATGAATCTCCGAGATGAAGCGGTCGTTGACAGAATCCTCCAGTCGCTCCCACCAAGCTTCAAGAGCTTCATGTTGAACTTCAATATGCAGGGGATGGAGAAGTCCATTCCCGAGGTATATTCGATGCTGAAATCAGCGGAGGTGGACATCAAGAAAGAACATCAAGTGTTGATGGTCAATAAAACCACTAAGTTCAAGAAAGGCAAGGGTAAGAAGAACTTCAAGAAGGACGGCAAGTGAGTTGCCGCGCCCGGTAAGCCTATTACCGGGAAGAAGCCAAAGCATGGACCCAAGCCTGAGACAGAGTGCTTTTATTGCAAGGGAACGGGTCACTGGAAGCGGAACTGCCCCAAATATTTAGCAGACAAGAAGGCCGGCAACGTCAAAGGTATATATGATATACATGTTATTTATGTGTACCTTACCAGCACTCGTAGTAGCTCCTGGGTATTCGATACCGGTGCAGTTGCTCACATTTGTAACTCAAAATAGGAGCTGCGGAATAAGCAGAGACTGGCGAAGGATGAGGTGACGATGCGCGTCGGGAATGGTTCCAAGGTCGATGTGATCGCCGTCGGCACGCTACCTCTACATCTACCCTCGGGATTAGTTTTAAACCTTAATAATTGTTATTTAGTACCAGCTTTGAGCATGAACATTGTATCTGGATCTCGTCTTATGCGAGATGGCTACTCTTTCAAATCGGAGAATAATGGTTGTTCTATTTATTTGAGAGATATGTTTTATGGTCATGCCCCGCTGGTCAATGGTTTATTTTTGATGAATCTCGAACGTGATGATACACATATTCATAGTGTAGATGCCAAAAGATGTAAAGTTGATAACGATAGTCCCACATACTTGTGGCATTGCCGCCTTGGTCACATTGGTGTCAAACGTATGAAGAAGCTCCATTCAGATGGACTTCTAGAGTCTCTTGATTATGAATCATTTGACACGTGCGAACCATGCCTCTTGGGCAAGATGACCAAGACTCCGTTCTCCGGAACAATGGAGCGAGCAACCAACTTGTTGGAAATCATACATACCGATGTGTGCGGTCCAATGAGTGTTGAGGCTCGCGGAGGCTATCGTTATGTTCTCACCCTCACAGATGACTTGAGTAGATATGGGTATATCTATTTGATGAAACACAAGTCTGAGACCTTTGAAAGGTTCAAGGAATTTCAGAATGAGGTTGAGAATCAACGTGACAGAAAAATAAAGTTCTTACGATCAGATCGTGGGGGTGAATATTTAAGTCATGAAATTGGCACACACCTTAGGAGCTGTGGAATTGTTTCACAATTGACACCGCCCGCAACACCTCAACGTAACGGTGTGTCCGAACGTCGAAATCGAACTCTGTTGGACATGGTGCGATCTATGATGTCACTCACCGATTTACCGCTATCTTTTGGGGGTTATGCTTTAAAGACTGCCGCATTCACTTTAAATAGGGCTCCGTCGAAATCCGTTGAGACGACTCCGTATGAACTTTGGTTTGGCAAGAAACCGAAGCTGTCGTTTCTAAAAGTTTGGGGTTGCGATGCTTATGTCAAGAAACTTCAACCTGAAAAGCTCGAACCCAAATCGAAAAAATGCGTCTTCATAGGATACCCAAAGGAAACGATTGGGTACACCTTCTACCACAGATCCGAAGGCAAAGTCTTTGTTGCCAAGAATGGATGCTTTCTGGAAAAAGAGTTTCGCTCGAAAGAAGTGAGTGGGAGGAAAGTAGAACTTGATGAGGTGACAGTCACCCCTCCTGGATCGGAAAGTAGCACAGGGCAGGAAATTGTTCCTAAGGTGCCTGCACCGACAAGGTAGGAAGTTAATGATGATGATCATGAAGAAACAGATCAAGTTACTACAGAACTTCGAAGGTCCACAAGGGCACGTTCCGCACCAGAGTGGTACGGCAACCCTGTCCTGGAAATCATGTTGTTAGACAACGGTGAACCTTCGAACTATGAAGAAGCGATGGCGGGCCCGGATTCCAATAAATGGCTTGGAGCCATGAAATCCGAGATAGAATCCATGTATGAAAACAAAGTATGGACTTTGGTAGACTTGCCTAATGATAGGCACGCCATAGAAAACAAATGGATATTTAAGAAGAAGACAGACGCGGATGGTAATGTGACCATCTATAAGGCTCGGCTTGTCGCTAAGGGTTATCGACAAGTTCAAGGGATTGACTACGATGAGACTTTCTCTCCCGTAGCGATGCTGAAGTCAGTCAGAATCATGTTAGCTATTGCCGCATTCTATGATTATGAGATATGGCAAATGGACGTCAAAACAGCATTCCTTAACGGCTTCCTCAAGGAAGAGTTGTATATGATGCAACCGGAAGGTTTTGTCGATCCAGAGAACGCTAACAAGGTGTGCAAGCTCCAATGCTCGATTTACGGGCTGGTGCAAGCATCTCGGAGTTGGAATATTCGCTTTAATGATGTGATCAAAGTGTTTGGATTTATACAGACTTATGGAGAAGCCTGTATTTACAAGAAAGTGAGTGGGAGCTCTGTGGCATTTCTCATATTATATGTGGATGACATATTGCTGATGGGAAATGATATAGAATTCTTGGAAAATGTAAAGGCCTACTTGAATAAAAGTTTTTCAATGAAGGACCTTGGAGAAGCTGCTTACATATTAGGCATCAAAATCTATAGAGATAGATCAAGACGACTCATTGGTCTTTCACAAAGTACATACCTTGACAAGATATTGAAGAAGTTCAATATGGATCAGTCCAAGAAAGGGTTCTTGCCTGTTTTACAAGGTATGAGATTGAGCAAGGCTCAGTCACCGACCACGGCAGAAGATAGAGAAAAGATGAGTGCCATTCCCTATGCCTCGGCCATAGGTTCTATCATGTATGCCATGCTGTGTACCAGACCTGATGTGAACCTTGCCATAAGTTTGGTAGGGAGGTACCAAAGTGATCCCGGTTAGGAACACTGGACAACGGTCAAGAACATCCTGAAGTACCTGAAAAGGACTAAGGATATGTTTCTCGTTTATGGAGGTGATGAAGAGCTCGTCGTAAAGGGTTACGTCGATGCTAGCTTCGACACAGATCTGGATGACTCTAAGTCACAAACCGGATACGTGTATATTTTGAGTGGTGGGGCAGTCAGCTGGTGCAGTTGCAAGAAAAGCGTCGTGGCAGCATCTAAATGTGAAGCGGAGTACATAGCTGCTTCCGAAGCAGCGCAGGAAGGAGTCTGGATGAAGGAGTTCATCACCGACCTAGGAGTCATTCCAAGCGCGTCAAGCCCGATGACTCTCTTCTGTGACAACACTGGTGCTATTGCCATTACCAAGGAGCCCAGGTTTCACAAGAAGACCAAGCACATCAAGCGCCATTTCAACTCCATCCGGAATTATGTTCAGGATAGAGACATAGATATTTGTAAAGTGCATACGGATCTGAATGTTGCAGACCCATTGACTAAACCTCTTCCACGGGCAAAACATGATCAACACCAGAACTCTATGGGTGTTCGATTCATCACAATGTAACTAGATTATTGACTCTAGTGCAAGTGGGAGACTGTTGGAAATATGCCCTAGAGGCAATAATAAAAGTATTATTATTATATTTCCTTGTTCATGATAATTGTCTGTTGTTCATGCTTGAATTGTATTGTACGGAAATAGTGATACATGTGTGAATACATAGACCACAATGAGTCCCTGGTGAGCCTCTAGTTACCAGCTCGTTAATCAACAGATGATCACGGTTTCCTGATCATGGACATGAGATGTCAGTGATAACGGGATCACATCATTAGGAGAATGATGTGATGGACAAGACCCAATCCTGAGCATAGCACGAGATCGTATAGTTCGTAATGCATAAGCTTTTCGGTGTCAAGTATTTATTCCTTGGACCATGAGGTTGTACAACTCCCGGATGCCGTAGGAATACTTTGGGTGTGCCAAACGTCACAACGTAACTGGGTGGCTATAAAGGTACGCATCGGGTATCACCGAAAGTGTCTGTTGAGTTGGTATGAACCGAGATTGGGATGTTGTCACTCCGTATGACGGAGAGGTACCTCTGGGCCCACTCGGTAAGACATCATCATAATGAGCTCAATGTGACTAAGTAGTTAGTCACGGGATGATGGATTACGGATCGAGTAAAGAGACTTGCCATGACGAGATTGAACAAGGTATCGGGAATACCGACGATCGAATCTCGGGAAAGTACCGTACCGATGGACAAAGGGAATAACATACGGGATTAAGTGAATCCTTGACACGGTGGTTCATCCGATGAAGATCATCGAGGAACACGTCGGAACCAACATGGGTATCCAGATCCCGCTGTTGGTTATTGACCGGAGAGTGGTCTCGGTCATGTCTACGTGTCTCCCGAACCCGTAGGGTCTACACACTTAAGGTTCGGTAACGCTAGGGTCGTAGAGATACATGCACGTGGAAACCCGAAAGTTGTTCGGAGTCCCGGATGAGATCCCGGACGTCACGAGGAGTTCCGGAATGATCCGGAGGTAAAGATTGATATATAGGAAGTCAGGTTTCGGCCATCGGGTGATCTCCGGGGGTCACCGGGAGTGTCCCGGGACCACCGGAGGGGCCCCGGGGGTCCACCGGGTGGGGCCACCCATCCCGGTGGGGCCCCTAGGCCGCAAGGGGGAAGTGGCCAGCCCTAATGGGCTGGCGCACCACATGGGCCCTCCTCCCCATGCGCCTAGGGTTAAAACCCTAGGGGGGAGGGGGCGCCACTTGCCTTGGGGGGCAAGGATTCCCCCCCTGGCCGCCGTCCCACCCTGCAGATGCCATCTGCAGGGCCGACGCACCCCCCTTCTCCCCTATATATATGTGGGGGGGAGAGGGCAGCCGCACCCTTGCCCTGGCGCCTCTCCCCCTCCCGTCACACCTCCGTCTCCTTAACGCAGGGCGCCCGGCGAAGCCCTGCAGGAATCTCCACTGCATCCACCACCACGCCGTTGTGCTGCTGGATCTCCGACGACCTCTCCTCCCCCCTTGCTGGATCAAGAAGGAGGTGACGTTGCTGTACCGGACGTGTGTTGAACGCGGAGGTGCCGTCCGTTCGGCGCTAGATCATCGGTGACGAAGAACGCGAAGAGTACGACTACTTCATCCACGCTTCTTCGAAAGCTTTCGCTCGCAATATCCATAACGGTATGTAGATGCACTCTTATTTGCTCGTTGTTGGATGTCTCCTTAGTTGGATCTTGGTGAAAGCATAGAAAATTTTTGAATTCTGCTACGTTCCCCAACAGGTCCGAGGCGACCCCGCTCCGGCTGCCGCCGCGACGTGAGAAGCGGCAGGAGCAGAAGCGGTGGTCCGGGAGGACCCCGCTCCAGTTGCAGCAGCAGCGTGAGGTGCTCCCGTGGCAATAGTGCTTGCCGCGGTGGAGCGTGTCACGCGGCGCGGCGACTGTCGACTCGTCTGCCACTCCACTACGTCCCCGTCCTTGCGAAGACGCCTTCTTGGTGGAGTTGGGGGCTCTGCTTGCGGCGTGCTATCTGAAGATGAGGAGGAAGAGGAGTTGATATCCAACGAGCCGCTCGTATCCTCGGCGGGCTCGCTCGACTCGACATCATGCCCGGCAAGCTCTTCCTCGCCGGCAAGCCCCTCTCGCTCGGCAAGGCTTGTCGTCTCCGCTGCCTCTGCCTCCTACACGGTGAATCCAAATCGCCCGCGGTTGCGGCTGCCGCCGCCTCTTCCTGCCTAGTAGCGATGCATTTCATCTCCGCATCGGTGGTGGCGCGAGTGAGGCTCTTCTGTTCGTCGGAGCGGACCATCACCTCTACCAAGCCATCAAAGAACTCCTGCACGACGTCGTCTGCAGGCTCCTGTCAAGTTGGGACAATCCCATGCGAGTCGCACAGCGGCATCATTGCACGGATGCGGTCGAGCGAGGAATTGTTGCACAGCGGAACGACACCCTTCGGCAACCTGAACACTTCAGGATGTTGAGGGTCGTACTTGAACAACTCCGGGAGCATTGCGTTAAGTTCCAGAACAGTGAAGTTGAAGTTGAGGCTCGGGCGCAGCCTCATGATGTCCGCCGCATTCTTGAATTCCCAGGCGGGTCTCCTCCTCTCCTGCAGGGGGGCGATGTGGCGGCGAAGAAAATCTGCGCCAACCGCACCTACAGTGAGCCCGGCAAGCCTAAGGCGTTGGATCCGGGTGACGGCAATCTTCAGCCTACCATCTTCCAGGGCCACGTTGCTCCAATCGCTGCCGCGCGCTATTGGGGTTTGGCGCCGGGCGGTAAACGGCTGCGGGTTCTCCTCGACAATCCAGCACCAGTTTGCTCTCCATTCCTCCCACTTGCCGCGGAACTCTCCCTCCAGATAAGTGTCCTTCTTGCCGCCTCTCGAGATCCAGGCGATTCCGCCGGATAGAGGCTCCCCTCTCTCAACTCGGGGCATAAAGAAGTGGCGAAAAAGGGCTACGTTTGGATAGACTCCGACAAAGTTTTCACAGAGATGTGCGAAAACTGCCATGGTCAGAATGGCATTGGGGGTGAAATCAAAGAGGTGGAACCCGTAGGTGTTCATAATATCACAGAAGAACTCAGAGAAAGGCGGGCAGAGCCCGCAGTAGAAGAACAAAGCGAAGAAGGGATATCGATTTGGAGCCATTCCCGAAGCGACGGCTGGAAGTACCTTCGTGCGCGGATGCGCCCGCGTCTCCGTCGACCAGAAGAGGTAGTAATACTCCCTCAGCTCCCTCGCGGCGAGCTTGGGGGGGGAAGATCGCCCGCTCGTTTCGTAGCGCCACGAGCCACTGCACCTCGGTCGACTTCACGGCCTTCACCTTGTCGGCTTTCGGAGCCATGGCAGAAGTGGTGGGGAGGTCGACGGCGTTGGTGGTGCTGGTGGCGATGGGGGGCAGAGCGCTGCTCTCTTTTCAGCTTTGGGAAGAAGGGGGAGCGACGGAGGTTTCCGAGATTGGAGTAGCAACCGGCGAGTGGGCGAACTGCCCCTGTTTCCCCTGCTTATAAGGAGGAAGGGGGCGGACGTTCCGTCTTTCCGAATAAAGAAACCACCCACGATCTCTCCCACGACGCCGCATTCAACGCGTGCCGTTCGGGGAGGGCGCGGTGGATACGGAGTGAGATACGGCGTAACCCAGGCCGCGCGTGCCCGTGCCCTGTTTTGGGCCTGGCCCAACAGCACTCGGCACCGTGTATGGCCCAGGCCCGGGGGCTCCTGTCGGTGTACTAGAGTAGGGGTACCCTAGTATCCCGAACTTGTGCACGGGCAGTCGCAGCATCCCGCGGCAAGGCTTGCCGGGTGACCGCCAAGGTCCTCCGTGGTTCCTTTGGAGCCATTCAAGAACAAAGTATTCAAGCCAAGGAGACAAGGCCCCGGCAAGAGGAGCTTGCCGGGAAGGCCACTCAAGGCACAAGACCCCGGCAAGAGGAGCTTGCCGGGAAGGCCAACCAAGGCATCTCAAGGAACTTGCCGCGACGTGCCACGCGTCCCGGCAAGGCCCGGTGAGCGACAAGCTCCCGGACGCGACAAGACAACGACCGCGACAAGGCGCTTGCCGCGGCAAGCTACCGCTCCGTACCCGCGCTCCAGCACACCCACCAACGTGTTGCTCTAGGACCCTTCCAGGCATACGTGGCGGGAGGCTGTGCAGCCAGCGGTGCGCGGTGGCAAGCGGTGCTGACAAGATTGCCATCGTGGCGAGCGTTGGCGTCCCTGACGGTCCCTTTTTGCACTGTTTGGGCGACGCAGACGGGCATTTAATGCCCATGTCCCCTGCCGTCAGGGTTAGGTATGATACACTGTACAGGTAGTTGTACCAACCGCAACACCTTTCCATTTTTACCCTTGTCTATGTTGCCACCTGTCGGTGACCCCTTTAGCATATAAAAGGAGGCCCATGCGCAACATAGAAAGGGAGAGGGAAAAAGAAAGAAAACACTCACGCTCGGTCTCATTAGCTGCTGGTGTGTATTGTAGCACTCAGCGCTCCCGAGCAAGAACTCAATACAAACCACAAAGCAGGAGTAGGGTTTTACGCATCCGTGCGGCCCGAACCTGGGTAAACTGCTCGTGTGTTTCACCTCGATCCGCTCTTCGTGCGATCTTCGCCCCCGCCGAACCGAAAGGGGCTCAGTCCGCCGGTCCCCATAGGTGCTCGTGGATCAGTTTCCTCGACAACCTCGTTGCAGATAACTTGTCTAGGTTAGAGAATATACTTGATGACCCACAACCTATTGATGATAGCTTTCCTGATGAACAACTAGCTGTCATAAGTACTTCTCGTACTGCTCCATGGTATGTTGATTATGCTAATTATATTGTTGCTAAGTTTATACCTCCTAGCTTCACATAGCAGCAAAAGAAAAAGTTCTTCTATGATTTGAGACATTATTCTGGGATGACCCACATCTTTATAAAGAGGGAGTAGATGGTATTATTAGACGTTGTGTACCTAAGCATGAATAGGAACAGATCCTACGCAAGTGCCACTCCAAAGCTTATGGAGGACACCATGCGGGAGATAGAACTGCACACAAGGTATTGCAATCCAGTTTTTATTGGCCTACTCTCTTCAAGGATGCCCGTAAGTTTGTCTTATCTTGTGATGAATGTCAAAGAATTGGTACTATTAGTAGACGTCAAGAAATGCCTATGAATTATTCACTTGTTATTGAACCATTTGATGTTTGGGGCTTTGATTATATGGGACCGTTTCCTGCCTCTAATGGGTATACACATATTTTAGTTGTTGTTGATTACGTTACTAAGTGGGTAGAAGCTATTCCAACTAGTAGTGCTGATCATAACACCTCTATTAAGATTCTTAAAGAAGTTATTTTTCCAAGGTTTGGAGTCCCTAGATATCTAATGACTGATGGTGGTTCACACTTTATTCATGGTGCTTTCCGTAAGATGCTTGCTAAATATGATGTCAACCATAGAATTGCATCCCCCTATCACCCCCGGACTAGTGGTCAAGTAGAACTAAGTAATAGGGAGTTGAAACTAATCTTGCAAAAGACAGTTAATAGGTCTAGAAAGAATTGGTCCAAGAAACTTGATGATGCATTATGGGCCTATAGAACTGCATAGAAAAATCCTATGGGTAGGTCTCCATATAAGATGGTATATGGAAAAGCTTGTCACTTACCTCTTGAGCTAGAACATAAGGCATATTGGTCTATTAAAGAGCTCAATTATGATTTCAAACTTGCCGGTGAAAAGAGGTTGTTTGACATTAGCTGCCTTGATGAATGGAGAACCCAGGCTTATGAGAATGCCAAACTGTTTAAAGAAAAATTTAAAAGATGGCATGACAAAAGGATACAAAAGCGTGAGTTTAACGTAGGTGACTATGTATTGCTATACAACTCTCGTTTAAGATTTTTTGCAGGAAAACTTCTCTCCAAATGGGAAGGACCTTACTTTCTCGAGGAGGTCTATCGTTCCGGTGCCATAAAAATCAACAACTTCGAAGGCACAAATCCAAAGGTGGTGAACGGTCAAGAATCAAACATTATATCTCAGGTAATCCTATAAATGTTGAAACCAATATTATTGAAACCGTAACCCCGGAGGAATACATAAGGGACACTTTCCAGAACGATCCAGCCTCCGAAAAGGAAGAGGTATGTGATACGGTAAGTAAACCGACTCCAAAACAGCTCTATAGGCAATTTTTCTCCGTTTTGGAATATTTAGAAAAATAGAAAAATAAGAAGCAGTCCGGAAGAGACACGAGGCATCCACGAGGGTGGAGGGTGCGCCTCCCTTCCCACGGCGCGCCCCCTGCCTCGTGGGCACTCCGTGTGTCTCTCGGACTCCGTTTTCTTGTGGCTTACTCCTTTTGGTCGGTAAAAATTCATTATATATACTCCCGAAGGTTTTGACCTCTGTATCACGCAAAAATCCTCTGTTTTCATTCCGAGCTGCTGTTCTTGACAGATCTAGATCGGCATGGTGTCCTCCAACACCCCCAAGGACAAGTTCTTCGAGAATGTCATCAACCCCTACCTTGCGGAGGTGCTACACCACCCTAAACCATGGAGTTGCATGAGGGGGTGCTGCACATCCGTGATGTTGAGGGGCCAAGGAGGACCGGAAGCGTGGAGACAAGACTCGAAGCAATGGAGCAGCAAGTTTTCAAGTGCCAAGGTATGGTGGAACGAGGACTCAACGCCAACCACATGATGATCTCGGAGATCGCCAACAACCTCAAGCTAGACTCAAGGATCTTTGGGGAAGCTACCTCCAATCTTCAAGAGAAGATCGAACACCTCCAAGCCCAGAATTATGACCTGCAAAACCAAAACTGTGAGTATGAATATAGATTCAAGAAGATGAGTTTGGTTGTAGATTTGACTATCCCGGAGACTCGATCATCCATCTACGATGGTGAACCCATGCCTTGGAAGGTGGACAACAAGCCTACATCATCAACAACTCCATAATCACCACCCCCGAAGAAGGAGACATAATCATATGGGTATGGGCACTCCCCTTGGCAACTGCCAAGCTTGGGGGAGTGACCCCGGTATCGTATCACCATCACTCCTATCTTTACCGTTTTACTTAGTTCGATCCTTTTGCTAGTATCTTGATCTAATAGAATAAAGTTAGCATGATCTAGTTGTGAGCTTTTGCTTTATGATCTTTACCCTTTGTAATCAAGTCCGTGAGCTATATAATGAAGATTAGTGTTGAGTCAAGGGCTTGATTTCCTCACTTGGGTCATGATAGAAAGAAAGAAAATATGAAAAGTACCAAAGAGATCATATTGATCTTGTGGGAAGTAATGACTTCACATATAAGAGTATGATAAATAAAAGTTGTTGGGAGTTGACAAACATAGTTTTGGTCATCGTTGCAATTAATAGGAAGTAATAAAAGAAGAGAGGCTTCACATACAAATATACTATCTTGGACATCTTTTATGATTGTGAGCACTCATTAAAATATGACATGCCAAAGAGTTGATGTTCGACAAGGAAGACAACATAACGGGTTATGTCTTCTTATATCCGAAATAAAGTATATTGTCATGGATCATCCAACATGTTGAGCTTGCCTTTCCCCCTCATGCTAGCCAAAACTCCTCGCACCAAGCAGAGATACTACTTGTGCTTCCATATATCCTTAAACCCAGTTTTGCCATGAGAGTCCACCATACCTACCTATGGATTGAGAAAGATCCTTCCAAGTAAGTTGTCATGTTGCAAACTCGCTAAAATATGTATGATTTATTAGTGTGGAGGAAATTAGCTTTATACGATCTTGTGATATGGAAGTAATAAAAGCGAAGGACTGCATAATAAAGGTCCTTATCACAAGTGGCAATATAAAGTGAAGTTCTTCTATGCTAAGACTTTGTGCATCCAACCATAAAAACACATGACAACCTCTGCTTCCCTCTGCGAAGGGCCTATCTATTATTCTTGCCTTATAAGAGTCAAGGTGAATTCACCTTTCCTTTTGACATTTTCTCCTTTGGCAAGCATAGTGTGTTGGAAAGATCTTGACATATATACCCACTTGGATGTAAGTTTTCATGGTCTATTATTGTTGCCACTACCCTTGAGGTAAAAGGTTGGGAGGCAACACCATAAGCCCCTATCTTTCTCCGTGTCCGATTAAAACTCCATAAACATAAGTATTGCATGAGTGTGAGCAATTGTGAAAGACTATATGATAGTTGAGTATGTAGGCTTGCTGAAAATCTCTTATATTGACTCTTTCCGATGTTACGATAAATTGCAATTGCTTCAATGACCGAGATCAAAGTTTGTTAGTTTCCAATGAAGTTTACGATTCATACTTGATATTGTGGATGAATTGTTACTTTAGCATAATAATCATATGACTATATTTATATAAGTTGTTGTTATGAGAATGATCACGATGCCCTCATGTCCATATTCTGTTTTTATCGACACCTCTATCTCTAAACATGTGGACATATTTTTCAATATCGGCTTTCGCTTGAGGACAAGCGAGGTCTAAGCTTGGGCGAGTTGATACGTCCATTTTGCATCATGCTTATATGTTGATATTTATTGCACTATGGGATGTTATTACATGTTTTGTCACAATACTTATGCCTTTTCTCTCTTATTTTACAAGGTTTACATGAAGAGGGAGAATGCCGGCAGCTGGAATTCTGGGCTGAAAAAGGAGCAAACTCTGGAAACCTATTCTGCACAACTCCAAAAGCCTCGAAACTCAACAGAACACCGTTTCAGAAAATATAAAAAATATCTGGCAGAAGAAGTTCACGAGGGGGGCCACCGGCTGTCCACGAGGGTGAGGGGCGCGCCCCCCTTCCCAGGGCGCGCCCCCTGTCTCGTGGGCCCCCCGAAGGCCCCCAGATGCCCATCTTCTCCTATATGAGGTATTTTGATTTGAAAAAATAAGAAGGAGGCTTTCGGGACCAGATGCCGCCGTCTCGAGGCGGAACCGAGGCAGAAACCAATCTAGGGCTCCGGCAGAGCTGTTCTGCCGGGGATACTTCCCTCCGGGAGGGGGAAATCGTCACCGCCGTCATCACCAAAAACTCTCCCATCTTGGGGAGGGCTATCTTCATCAACATATTCACCAGCACCATCTCCTCGCAAACCCTAGTTCATCTCTTATATCCAATCTTTGTACCCAAACCTCAGATTGGTACCTGTGGGTTGCTAGTAGTGTTGATTACTCCTTGTAGTTGATGCTAGTTGGTTTATTTGGTGGAAGATCATATGTTCAGATCCATTATGCATATTAATACCCCTCTGATCATGAACAATATTATGTCTTGTGAGTAGTTACTTTTGTTCCTGAGGACATGGGAGAAGTCTTGCTATTAGTAGTCATGTAAGTTTGGTCTTCGTTTGATATTTTGATGAGATGTATGTTGTCTCCCCTCTAGTGGTGTCATGTGAACGTCGACTACATGACACTTCACCATTATTTGGGCCTAGAGGAAGGCATTGGGAAGTAATAAGTAGATGATTGGTTGCTAGAGTGACAGAAGCTTAAACCCTAGTTTATGCGTTGCTTCGTAAGGGGCTGATTTGGATCCATATGTTTCAGGCTATGGTTAGGTTTACCTTAATACTTCTTTTGTAGTTGCGGATGCTTGCATTAGAGGTTAATCATAAGTGGGATGCTTGTCCAAGTAAAGACAGCACCCAAGCACCGGTCCACCCACATACCAAATTATCAAAGTACCGAACGCGAATCAGATGATCGTGATGAAAACTAGCTTGACGATAATTCCCATGTGTCCTCGGGAGAGCTTTCCTTTATATAAGAGTATGTCCAGGCTTGTCCTTTACTATAAAAAGGATTGGGCCACCTTGCTGCACCTTATTTACTTTTACCTTTTGTTACTTGCTACCAATTACCTTATCACAAAACTATCTGTTACCTATAATTTCAGTGCTTGCAAAAAATACCTTAATGAAAACTGCCTATAATTTCAGTGATATTCTCCTCCATCTTGTAGGCAAAGTACTTTAAGAGGTCTTACACCTCTCGACACGGGCATGAGTATGAAATACTAATTTCAACTCTTGGAACATCTCATATGCTCCGTGGTGTTCAAAACGTTTTTGAAATCCCGGTTATAAGCTGTAAAGCATGGCGCACTAAACTATCAAGTAGTCATCATACCGAGCTTTTGTCAAAACGTTCATAATGTCGGCATCTGCTCCTGCAATAGGTCTGTCACCTAGCGGTGCATCAAGGACATAATTCTTCTGTGCAGCAATGAGGAAAATCCTCAGATCACGGAACAAGTCTGCATCATTGCTACTAACATCTTTCAACTTAGTTTTCTCTAGGAACATATAAAACAAACGGGGAGCTACATCGCGAGCTATTGATCTACAACATAGATATGCTAATACTACCAGGACTAAGTTCATGATAAATTAAAGTTCAACTAATCATATTACTTAAAAAACTCCCACTTAGATAGACATCCCTCTGGTCATCTAAATGATCATGTGATCCAAATCAACTAAACCATGTCCAATCATCACGTGAGATGGAGTAGTTTTCAATGGTGAACATCTTATGTTGATCATATCTACTATATGATTCACGCTCGACCTTTCGGTCTCCAGTGTTCCGAGGCCATATCTGCATATGCTAGGCTCGTCAAGTTTAACTCGAGTATTCCGCGTGTGCAAAACTGGCTTACACCCGTTGTATTTGAACGTAGAGCTTATCACACCCAATCATCATGTGGTGTCTCGGCATGACGAACTTTCGCAATGGTGCATACTCAGGGAGAACACTTATACCTTGAAATTTTGTAAGGGATCATCTTATAATGCTACCGTCGTACTAAGCAAAATAAGAAGCATAATAAGATAAACATCACATGCAATCAAAATATGTGACATGATATGGCCATCATCATCTTGTGCTTTTGATCTCCATCTCCAAAGCACCGTCATGATCACCTTCGTCACCGGCGCGACACCTTGATCTCCATCGTAGCATCGTTGTCGTCTCGCCAACTATTGCTTCCACGACTATCGCTACCGTTTAGTGATAAAGTAAAGCAATTACATGGCGGCTGTATTTCATACAATAAAGCGACAACCATATGGCTCCTGCCAGTTGCCGATAACTTTACAAAACATGATCATCTCATACAATAACGTATAACTCATCATGTCTTGACCATATCACATCACAATATGCCCTACAAAAACAAGTTAGACGTCCTCTACTTTGTTGTTTGCAAGTTTTACGTGGCTGCTACGGGCTTAGCAAGAACCGTTCTTACCTACGCATACAAAAACCACAACGATTTTTCGTCAAGTATGTGTTGTTTTAACCTTCACAAGGATCGGGCGTAGCCACACTCTATTCAGCTAAAGTGAGAGAGACAGACACCCGCCAGTCACCTTTAAGCAACGAGTGCTCATAACAGTGAAACCAGTCTCGCGCAAGCGTACGCATAATGTCGGTCCGAGCCGCTTCATCTCACAATACCGCTGAACCAAAGTATGACATGCTGGTAAGCAGTATGACTATTATCGCCCACAACTCATTGTGTTCTACTCGTGCATATCATCTACGCATAGACCTGGCTCTGATACCACTGTTGGGGAACGTAGTATTTCAAAAAAATTCCTACGATCACGCAAGATCTATCTATCAGATGCATAGCAACGAGAGGGGAGAGTGTGTCTACGTACCCTCATAGACCGAAAGCGAAAGCATCTAATGACGCGGTTGATGTAGTCGAACTTCTTCGCGATCCAACCAATCAAGCACCGAACGTACGGCACCTCCTCGTTCAGCACATGTTCAGCTTGATGACGTCCCACGAGCTCTTGATCCAGTTGAGCTTCACGAGAGAGTTTCGTCAGCACGACGGCGTGGTGACGAAGATGATGAAGCTACCGGTGAAGGCTTCGCCTAAGCACTGCAACGGCATGACCGAGGTGTGTTTCTATGAAGGGGGGCACCGCACACGGCTAGAACAATGTTTCTTCTGTGTCTTTGGGTGCCCCCTACCCCCGTATATAAAGGAGCAAGGGGGGAGGGCCGGCGGGCCATGTATGGCGCGCTTAGGAGTAGGATTCCTACTCCTGGTAGGAATAGGAACCCCCTTTTCCTATTCCTACTAGGAGTAGGAAAGGAAAGGCGAAGAGGGGAAGGAAAGGAGAGGGGGCGCCTCCCTCCTTTTCCTAGTACAACTAGGAACCCTAAGGGGGTGCGGCCAGCCCTATGGGCTGCCCCTCTCTTTCCCTCATTGGCCCACTATGGCCCATACTCCCTCGCGCGGGGGGGGGGGTCCAGTAACCCCCTCCGACACTCCGGTTAAATCCGAAACTTTTCCAGAACACTTCCGGTGTCCGAATATAGTCGTCCAATATATCAATCTTTACGTCTCGGACATTCCGAGACTCCTCGTCATGTCCGTGATCTCATCCGGGACTCCGAACTACCTTCAGTACATCAAAACTCATAAACTCATAACACTGATCATCATCAAACGTTAAGGGTGCGGACCCTACGGGTTCGAGAACTATGTAGACATGACCGAGACTCATCTCTGGTCAATCACCAATAGCGGAACCTGGATGCTCATATTGGATCCTACATATTCTACGAAGATCTTTATCGGTCAAACCGCATAACAACATACGTTGTTCCCTTTGTCATCAGTATGTTACTTGCCCGAGATTCGATCGTCGGTATCTCAATACCTAGTTCAATCTCTTTACCGGCAAGTCTCTTTACTCGTTCCGTAATACATCATCTCGTGACTAACTCATTAGTCATTTGCTTGCAAGGCTTATTATGATGTGTATTACCGAGAGGGCCCAGAGATACCTCTCCGACACTCGGAGTGACAAATCCTATTCTTGATCTATGCCAACACCACGAGCACTTTCATAGACACCTGTAGAGCATCTTTATAATCACCCAGTTACGTTGTGATATTTGATAGCACACAAGGTGTTCCTCCGGTATTCGGGAGTTGCATAATCTCATAGTCATAGGAACATGTATAAGTCATGAAGAAAGCAATAGTAGTAAAACTAAACGATCATAGTGCTATGCTAACGGATGGGTCTTGTCCATCATTCTCCTAATGATGTGATCTCATTGATCAAATGACAACTCATGTCTATGGCTAGGAAACATAACCATCTTTGATCAATGAGCTAGTCTAGTAGAGGCATACTAGGGACACTCTGTTTTGTCTATGTATTCACACATGTACTAAGTTTCCGGTTAATACAATTACAACATGAATAATAAATATTTATCATGATATAAGGAAATAAATAATAACTTTATTA
Organism: Secale cereale; assembly: GCA_902687465.1. Taxonomy (NCBI): domain Eukaryota; kingdom Viridiplantae; phylum Streptophyta; class Magnoliopsida; order Poales; family Poaceae; genus Secale; species Secale cereale. The sequence goes on along the minus strand of LR738715.1, from coordinate 751,425,521 downwards.
TTGCCTCTAGGGCATATTTCCTTCAAAAGCTAGAGTGTAGCAGAGACCATGAAGCGCAACACAACGAGAGGAGGGGCGTCATTGCCATCAAATGTCGGCGGCTACATCGCTAATGCCCCTAGACCTCGGGGGGCAAGTCGAGGTGTTGCGTGTCGTGATGGCCGCTTGCTGAGAAACAACTAGATATTAGTTGAACAAAGGGAGTGATTTTTTTTAGGCATGTTATACAATACCTGAAAGAAACACCCCTCGTATCAATTGATCGTGGAAAATATAGAAATATGATTTCAAAATTGTCCTAACAATAATCTGAGTTTACGCCTTCGCACTAGTCTCGCCACGAGCACACACGTCACGTGCTCATCGACTAGATATACATCCAAAATTAGCGGCAGCGAGCAACGCCGCGCACAAAAGCAATCCATCCAAAAACTGTCTGGTCCCAACTGGCACCCACCTACTCGATACACACACCTTCCTCGCATCCCCACACCCTCCCTCGCCCTTAGAAAGGAAACACACCTCCCCCGCCACGTCACCTATCCGCGCCACCCCTTCCCCCATTCTCCGCCACCTGTCTCCAATCTGACGGCCCGCACCCCGCATCACGCGGATCGCGGCCGGACCGCTAGTCCCAAACCGCGCGGCTATAAAGCCACCTCGCCCCACACGACACAACCATCAACATTATATAGATCCATCTGTCTTCTCCTCCACCCGCAACCGTCAATATTGTCTAGATCTAACCATTCTCCTCCACCCGCCGCCGCCACCACAACTACTTAGACCTAACTATCTTCTCCTCCACCGGCAACCATGAACATTGTCTAGATCTAACTATCTTCTCCTCGATTCACCGCCGCCACTGCCACTCTCTGGATATGTTTGCCCTCGTAAATCCATCGTCTATGTTTTCCTCTCAGGTGAGATTTTCTATTCCAAAGCATTGACGCGCTGCACCATCCGCCCTTTCCCGACGCACCACAGTCGCTGCCCAGGCCATCCTCCTTTTACATCTTTGACAAAGACAACGAGATCCAAAGTCAAAGGTAAGAAAAAATAATTTATTCTGTAGGAGCATAAAAGATTTCTATTCATACCATTTTTGCTTTTTTTCAAGGGAGCATATTAGAACTAAATGCATATTTCCCGGGCTTCTTTGGAAATCTCATTCTTTTTACCATGCCCAGGAATCTCGTTAATGTCCAGAAATGGCAAACAGTCAAAGTCATTTGCGGCTTTCTTGTGCACAGAGGGTGTGCATTGGAGCATGCCCATGAAGAATTCCCCTTTCTCCATTTTAGGTTTTGTCTGCTTTTTGGGAATTGGGCAGCGTAATGTTAGATTTTGAAAGGGGTTTGAGCTGATTCGAAGAAATTGCTAAAACTATAAAAAAAAATCTTAGTATCAAGAAAAAAAGCCACAATACACCATTTGTTTCAGAGGGGTATTGTTTTTCTGAATGACGGGATTTCTGCGTTCATTAAGAAGATAAGTTTCTTGAGTAATTAGGAAACAATTTTTTTTTTTCCAAAAAGACCACCTACTCAATGCGATTGATAGAAAAGACCACCTCTAGATCAGATTGACATAAGAGACCAGCTGGGCCGTGGCGGCAGGCGCGACAGTCGACACGCGGCGCCTGCCGCCACATACGAAGGCGGCAGCTAAACCCGGGCATGGGCAACCCGGCTCGACGACCCCGCCCGAAAAACCAGGGCCGGGTCGGGCCGGGCTCGGGCTTTGTTTTGTAGCCCGGAAGATAGTTCGGGCCGGGCTCGGGCTTATATTTTTCTGTATTTCGGGCCGGGCTTACACGTGCGCGTACTAAAAAACAACATTCGGGTCGGGCTTTCGGGCTTTGGGCTTGATTTCGGGTCGGGCTCGGGCTTGAAAACAAAGAGTATTTCACTTGAGCTTGAGAAATGGAGGTCGGGCTTTTACAAGCTTGGCCCAAAACCCGGCCCGGCCCAACGTTTGTCCGGGTTTAGCGGCAGCCCCTGCCGCCACATGCCCAGGCGACATGTGTCGTGAAACAGAAATCGACGCCTAGCTGTGAGCCGCGACGGAACGGAGTGGGCCGTGGGGCCTGGCTTTCAGCCCACGTGGAGGGTGCCGCCACTCAACCAGGCGGCATGCACTATTTTTCCATATGTTTGAGTTCTACTAGGCGGGTGTTGTGCTGGAGCGCTACGAGGCACACGGCTAAAGTGCGCGAGGGCCGGGCGTACATGACACTGCGAACGCACGCAGACATAGTGGGAGCTGGGTTGTTCATGCACGTGAGAATAGCATGCAAGTGAGATTTATTGCTGAAGAAAAGGCTTGCAGATACGCGGAGAGTATGACATGATAAGATAAAATTGTGTAGAGATATCCAACAGGGTCATGATATTTTAGGGGAAACAGTGTCTACCGCCAGATGAAGTGGCGACAGCCTTCACGTGGACTGAGAGTTGGGCCCCACGGCCCACTCCGTTCTGTCGCGGCTCGTGGCTGGGCGCTGATATCTGTTTCGCAGCCCCTGCCGCCTGGGCCTGTGGCGGCAGGGGCTGTCGCCTCTGCGCGTGGCGGCAGGCGCCACGTGTCGACTGACGCGCCTACCGCCACGGAGCAGCGGGTCCTTTCTGCTAATTCATCCTAGAGGTAGTTTTTTTGTCAATTTCGTTGGACAGATGGTCTTTTCGGACATAAAATCAAAACCAGATACTAAAGGAAACCGGGCGAAATCATCACAGCCCCTTAGCGCTACATACAGATACTCTACACACACACACCCCGATCCGCGCACCACCGCACCCCTCGCGACCGAAGCCGTAACCCGAGCGCCGCGCAGACCGCCCGAGTTACGGCGCTCGGGTTACGACCTCGGCGGCTCGGACCCTGGTAACGGCGCGCTGGACTTCGGGATGGGTGGAGAGAGGGTGGCGAGAGGGTTCCGGATCTGCTCTTTGTTGTGGAGGAGTTGGCCGGAGGAGGGAGATCAAGCGGCGGCGGAGCTCCCTCCCCTGCGGGGAGAGGAGGGTGTCAGAGGGGGTATTGTTACTGGCTTTTAAGATCATCGTGCAGTCTTATGCTTATACCACATCACTAATCTGTAAAAAACTAGGAGTACATATTACTCCAATTGTCCTGTGGGATAGTACCGAAGTAGTTTACCTTTTATTTACACGAGACTATTTCGTATGGTTCATTTGAATCCTTCAGGATTGTGAACATCAAATTTTAGACTGTTTGTGAAGATACATGTTTCTGGAGTGTACCATGGTGAAAATGGCCGATCGTTGACTGCCCTGTTAGAGTTACTGTTAATTCATCGCATCGGTGCCCAAAGATTTGTTGCCCTGGTGATAATGAACTTGTAATTTGTGAACAAGCTCAATAGCTCATGCCTCCAGTCTGCTGGTAAATATACTATGAACCATTGACCACGCCTCTATGTGTTCTTGAAGAGTTATACTTCATCCAGTAATACTGTGTTTAAACTTCTAAGGTACAGTGTTTAGTTGGATCACAGTCTTCTCTGTTGACATGTGGTAAATTCATCAGTAGCAGTACATCATGTGCTGTCATGAAGAGGAAGCAGATGAAATCTAATCATTGGTGAAATGTTGCACTCATGTTTTGGGAATTTAACATTTTAATTTTTGCATTACTGAAGTATCTCTCATTGCTTTCCTTTAGGTTTTTTCTGTACGATATCCTCAGATAAGTAACCGTGGAAAAGGAAGGCATGGCAAAACCATTGGTGAGGAAGGTTGCAGAGTGAGCTACAATTACTTCGTTAAGGTGGTTTCGAGTTACACCCGCCTAGAGCACCATTTAACAGGCATCAGGGGCAATGTCAGCACAAGCTTAAGGAGTTCACTTGTGGATCGCAAGAAGAGAAAGCTTGGATGCTCAGAAAAATGAAGAAACGGAAGCATGGACATGATGAGGTTCCTCACACAAGCCCAGCCCTTCCATCTGCTCAAGTCCAGCAACCACAGCTACAACCAACTGTGTCCAATAACCGTTGCTTTCTTCATTATCGACCGGATTTGAGGCAGCCCAAGGAAATCACATATAATTCTTGTCAACTGAAACCCAAGGTTGAGGCAAGTGATTACTTCGATTCTCCGTCAGCAAAATCAATAGGCAAGTTCTTCTCCAAACCTGCACCTGAGCCTACGTACGAAGCTGTTCTGCAGGAGCAACTAAGAGAAACTGAGAACCGCGCAAAGGAACTCAAGCAAGAGTGGCAAACAAGTGGCTGCACTGTAATTGTTGATAGTTGGAAGAGCAAGTGTGGCAAAAGCTTCGTAAGTGTCCTGGTGCACTGTAGCAAAGGTATGCACTTCCTCAGATCCATTGATGTCTCTGAAATCACTGAGGACTTCGATGAGCTAGAATCAATGCTCTCTCGCGTGGTTGATGATGTTGGTGCCCATAACATTGTTCAGATTGTCATGAATGACGTGTCACCCCATATGCAGATGGCACGACAGTATGTTCTAAATAAATATGATAGTTTTTTCTTCACACTATGTGTTGACCATTGCATCAACCTTCTGCTTGAGAAAATAGCAGCGCTCGAGCATGTCAGTGAAGTTCTAATGAAGGCAAGGGAAATTACAAGGTTTTTATATGTCCATGCACTGCCAATGAAACTGAAAGGAAGATATGTCCAGGAGGAGATTTTGAGCAGTTCTTATCTGAAATTTGTGGCAGTGTTCATCACATTAGAGAGGTTAGTTTCTGCAAGAGTAGGTCTGGTGCAGATGTTCAGCTCGCCTGAATGGGTTCCCTCTGGTTGGGCTTGTCTTGATTTGTTCGAGCGTATCCAGAGCATAGTAAAAACAGACGATGCATTTTGGCATGCTGCTGCCAAAGTCGTGAAGGTTACAAATCCACTTATCAGAGTGTTGTATAAACTGGAATCTGATATCTGTCCGATGGGTATCTTGTATGAAGCCATCCATGGTGCAAAAGAAGAGATATGTGTCAATATTGGAGATGAAAGTGAGTTTTACTTGCGTATAACTGACAAGATATGGGATGGTTACTTGCATAGCCCTCTCCATGCTGCTGGTCAGATGCTAAACCCAAGGATCTTTTACGCAGCTGGATCCCACCTTTATACTGTGATCAGCAGCGGTATCGCGGCCTGTATAATCCAATTGGGCAAGACTCATTACAATCCCAGAAAAGCGTCAGCACAATTGGAAGTGTATGAAAAGAAGTTGGGCTATTTCGATACAGATCCAGCAAAGCAGCAAATAATGGAATTACCACAAGGTAAGCTACACCCTAATCTCTTACAAAATGCCCACTCCTTAACAAGCCACTAACGGTAGTGCCTTTCTGTGTCATATGTACTGGATATTTTCAATCTTTAGAGCGAGTTGGAATAGTGTCAGTGCGCCAACATATTTATTTAGTTAGTATGTGATTGTGACACAAATATATCATGTCATGATGCACTTCTCTATTCAATTCAAAGTCAGAATGTGTAGAATGATCAACTTCTCTGCATTAGCGTAACTTGTCAACATAGTTGTTTAAATAAATAGCAGAGAAGCTAAAAGGTTTACAGATGAATGTGTGGAATGATCAACTTCTCTGCATTAGCCTAACTTGGTCAACATAGTTGTTTAAATAAATACTCCTAGCAGAGAAGCTAAAAGGATTATAGTTGAATGTGTAGAATTATCAACTTCTCTGCATCAGCTTAAGCTTGTCAACATAGTTGTTTAGTTAGTACTGTATGTTGCAAGTTGCAAACTGGAGTATATGGCCTGCTTACACCCACTGAGATCATCACCATTTCATTCATTCGTTCATATCATACTGAGTACATGACTTACGAGTACCTTCTTACCACGTTTATGGCTTGAAATCGCAGTTAAATGGTGGTCGAAGCACGGGGCTCGCGTGCCCGACCTGCAGACCCTTGCGAGGCGAGTCCTGAGGCAGACGTGCTTCGGCGCCACCAGGTACAACATCGACTGGAGCCTGTCGGAGAAGCTGCACGCTGAGTGGGACGAGATGACACTCTCCGAACAGGAGATGTTCCGGCAGAAGGAGTACGTCCACTACAACAGCGTCCTCGCCCGCGCCTCCCCGCTCCTGCACGGCTCCTCCGTGAAGCAGCACGGCAGGGTCACCTTGGTGCTGCAGGACTGGATCAGACCGCAGAAACAGGCCGCTGGTCGCCACTGAGTGAGACGGCCTTCAGTTCGGCCTGGAGCAATGCTTTATCGCCTCCTCAGTTTTCTTTGCTACTATCTGTGTGTGCTGCCGCAATGGTGTGCAGAAGTAATCTGTCGAGCGGCAATGTCGTACTGGCAATGGTGTGCAGAAGTAATCTGTCGAGCGGCAATGTCGTACTGGTAGTATCGTCGTCTCTGCTGAATTTTTCCATTTCTTGAACTCCTGCTGGATTACCAAGTTTGTTATGTTGTGTTGAAACCCTGTTGAATTTCCAAGTTTTTTTGTGTGTGTTGAATTTCCAAGTTATTATAAGTATGGTCGTGGATTAGCCTTTTCTTTCAGGGTGTTGTGGATTGTCTTGAGCTTTCAGTTTATTTTTTCATGTTCACTAGGCATTACAACAAACATGTTTTTTTACGGGAAAAGGTACAACAATCATCTGAACATACAAACATGACGGTAAGGAGTTCTTGTAATCTCCTCTAAGAAGTACTACTACTATTAATCAACAAGCCAATCCCAATTTCCAATATGTGGAACACATAGCAGCTGCACCAAATCTGTTCCCTGTCGCTTAGAAATCAACTTAAAAGCAAGCATCCAACAGACAGCAGCAGCAAAGGGCAGCCAAGCTGTCAAAACACAAAGGGAAAACAAAAATGTATGTCAGCAAGCTGGTGTCGTTACACATAATAATTGTATTTCCTACAAGTTCCATATGTAGTACTCCCTCCGTCCTATAATGTAAGACGTTTTTGACTCCATTGTAGTGTCAAAAAAATGTCTTACATCATTGTATGCTCGGAACAAGAGAAGAATGAAATACAACACGTCCAGACACGCTCTGAATTTTGCAGTAACAAAGTTTTGGATAACCCCGCAAAAAAAAAACTAAGTTTTGGATGAATTGCTCTGGAAATATGAAAAGTTTTCAGAAAATATCCACCTTCAGCTGGTGTCATTTCAATAAACATGTACTACTCTGTCCCAGTTTACAGGAAATGCACGTTGTTCTAGGTTAAAAATTTAATTACCTATATATGTATTATATGTGATGAAATATATATATATATATATATATATATATATATATATATATATATATATATTTAGAAACTACATCAGCCGAAGAATCCAATGATATATTTTTGATGACATATAACTCATATTTAGTCAGTCAAATGAATGACCTGGAGCTACGCGCACGCCCTCTAAACCAAGAGGGAAGGAGTACTGTATATCTATAACTTATAAAAAGGGTATATCTAGTTTATATTGTTCACAAATCACAAATATCTTTCCGCACCAGAAGACCTAGCGTGACAGACAGCTACGAGGTTCGCTGGGGCAACTACTCCATTTTTTTTTTTGACAGCTGAGGCAACGACCTCTGGTGAGTAGTGACAGACACATCAGAACGGCAGGTACGACAAGTCACGAGTGGAGGGATGCGGGGCCGACGTCACCCACCCAACGAACCCAACCACTCCCGGCCACACAAAACGCCGACCCCCAACGTCCACTCCAACCCCGACGACCCACCGCCACCGGCGACGGCGAGCCCAATCTGGCTTCAGTTCAGAGATCTAACGCGATGCTAGAACCAAGACGAAGGACGACTTACGAAACTGAGAGAAGGAAGGAAGGAGGCGGGCTCAGTCTTGTCTTACCATCCCTCCATGAAGGAGGGGCCGCTGCTCTGCTGCTGCCGGGGCGGCTGCTGCGCGTACTGAGGCGGGTACCCCTGCTGCGGCGGGTACCCACCCTGCTGCGGCGGATACCCCTGCTGCTGCTGCGGGTATCCCTGGGGAGGGTAGCCCTGTCCCTGCCCCGGCGGTGGGTACCCGGCCGGAGGGTAGCCTGGCGGCGGGTACTGTTCTTTACCTGGATACCCTGAGCAAAAACAAGAGGATTGTATACAAGATGTGAAAGGAGGAAATTGAGGGGATGGATCTTGACTTGAGGCGAACGGGGCGGACCTTGCTGTGGAGGCACGCCGACGGGGGGCTGCTGCTGGCCGTAGTAGCTCATGGCGGCGGTTGATTCCCCGCGCTTTGCTTCGCCCGGCGCTGCGGGTGACGACGGCGAGAGAGAGGCGGGGAAGGAGACCGGGAGGGAGGGAGGGAGCGAGCTCTGGAGGGAAGGAGACCGGGCGGGCGGGCTTGCACCTGTGTGGCGTGCTAGACAGGTAGGCAGATAGTATTATTGTTAGGTGGAGGAGACGGCAAAGTGGGGGCCGTTTGAGTTGAAGGTGTTGGACGTAACGTGGCCGCACCAGCAGGGTGGTTGTACCACACTCGCGGTCGCGCGCCTTGCCGCGCCGCCGCCGGCGGGGCAGTTTGGGTAGAGTGAGAGTACATCGAGGAGCATCTGATGAGTGTCAACGAACTGAATGTGTGCATGATCAAGTGGTTCGCTTGGTAAGCTAAAAATATACGTTTGCGGCTTGTTTTCCTTCCCTAACCCTAAGCGGTTAGGGCAAACTCTCTCCTCCAAACTTCACCGGCGAGCCCGTGGATTCGTCTTCCCCTCTGCCTGCGCTCCGGCGATCGGTGGCGGGGAGGGGGATCCAGATGCCTCCGCTTCGGTTAGTAGTTTAGTCCTCGCAGGTGCGCTGCTCGGGCGGATCGCGACGCTAATTCTTCGAGTTTGTCTTCTAGGCTCTTATTCTCCTCGAGTTCGTCCGTTTGGATGGGATCGATGGAGCTCCGACGTAGATTCCTGCCGTCTCTTTGGGGCGGAGAGTTTAGGGTTTCCCGTCTTGTGGCGAGATTTGGTGTCAGGTGTTTCAGATATATGCAAGGGTTCAACGGCGACGATTGCAGCTCCGGGGTGCTAGCCCTTAGGGGCATGTGCATGAAGACTTCCGGGTTGTCATCGACAAGGTCAGGACGGCTCTGGTAGGGTAGCGGCGACGATGGCGCGTTCTGGCGACAGTAGTGGTTGTTTGGGGTCTTGGAATCTCAATGTATTTTTATTATGTTCGAGATGCTTTGTACTTTTGCTGAACTTTGATAATAGATCAACACCATTTTCACAAAACAAAATGCGAGAAGTAACTTTCCCCTCCCCGACCCCTGCGTCCCTCTCAAAGGCGTCACAAGGGAACCCTAGTTCCTCGTCGTCGGCTCCCCATCCTCGCCCCTCTCCCTCGCCGACCCTGTGGGCCACTGCAGGGCGAAGCCCCGGCAGTGCTGGCGGTAGGGCCTCTCCCTGGCACAGCTTTCCTCCCCTTGACGGCGACACATATCTGGTCGCTGGTGATCTTGGTCGCGCGTGGTGGCGAAGATCCGGCGGAGTCCCTGCTTTGCGACGGTCGTGTGGGGCGACCTGCGTCCGGTGGCTGCGGCCCAGGGCCCGGGGTCCACTCTTGTTGAAGTTGGGTGGCGGTGCTTGGTCATGGTAGCTGTTAGGCGTGGTGGTGCGCCGTGGCTTGGCTACTGAAGGGTGCCGTGGTGGCGCAAACGGCTCATACCAAGTCGGATGTAAAGCCAATGATAGGGAAATTTACGTCCCTCCCACCACCCACCTAGTCGCTACGGTCAGAGATCTAACCGACATACTGATTTACGCCTCCGATGAGGCAACCGACGTGGATGAAGATAATGATGACACGTCAGGAGTGGCTTCACCCATGGCCATATCTCATACTGGCAACCTCTACCTACAGCGTCTACGTGGTAGACACCCCTAAGGAGGATGGGGAAGAGAAAAAGAACCAAGCAGCAGCATTCTCGGAAGCGATCCAAGAGTATCGGTAGGGGTACAGCGAGCCAAAACAACACACCAGATGCCACTACTAACGGCGCCACTCCGAATAACCCGAGGACCAATGTGACGGCGACAACGCCACGCCTGGTCAGGTTAATGGCTCTACGGGGATGTACGATAATGAGGACCCTGAAAATCCCGAGGGCGGGGAGGATAGCAACTGCATCCCTTCCGAGGAGGATGTCGGCCTCGGACCCGAGGATTTCATTGTCATTGAGGACCCATAAGAGCAAGAAAGATCTCGATGACGGCTCGTCGCAATCGCCCAAAGCATGGACCAGAAACAGAAGCAGCTTCAAGATGATCAAAATACACTCAATGACAGGTGGGTCGAGGTCCTCGCAGTCGAACAAGACTTTGAGTTATGGCGCGAAGACCAAGTCAAATCCTACCGACTGCGGCGTTTACTTCCCGCATTCGATGATGAGGTCGCCGAAAATGTGTTATTAAAACACGATTGAGCGGATCAGCCTGACCGACCTCCTCACGGGCGAGACAACCCAATTGGAGGGAATAAAAATCCCCCCACAAATCGTCGTGAAGGCAAGACCAGTACTGCCGGCTGAGCCTTATGATTTGCAAAGAAAATTAAATGTAGATCTTGCCCCAACAAGATCCATATATGGATCAAGAGAGCACACTCCTGCTGGATGGGTCGGCTATGAAGCATGACTCGATAGAAACGCAAGGGCTTGGGAGCATATACATGCTCGGGCGACATCCAATGTCTGGCATGACATAGCTCGGTTTCGAGGGCCTGTGCACCCAGTATGTTTTACATACGAGGTCATGGAACATCAGTTCCCCAAAGGGTTTAAACCCATAAATATTGAATCATTGTACGACGAAACGACTGACCCGACTATGTGGATCAAAGATTTCATTCTCCACATTCATATGGATCTCCACACCATCAAGTATCTACTTCTAAAACTGAAAGGACCCGCAAGGCATTGTCTCAACAGCTTGCCTGGGAACTCTATCGGAATCTGGGAGGAGCTCGAAGATGCCTTCAGGGCAAACTTCCAGGGCAGATATATTCGGCCCCCGGATGCCGATGACCTCAGCCATCTGCAGCTTAGCGAGTCTGCTAGGAAATTATGGAATCGATTCTTAATTAAAAAGAACCAGATAGTTGACGGTCGTTACGCAGAAGCGATCCCTACTTTTCGGCATAGTATCCGCGATGAGTGGCTAGTGCGACAGCTCGGACAGGATAAGCCGAGAACCATGGCAGCTCTTACTTCTTTGATGACCCGATTTTGGGTGGGTGAAGACAACTCGTTGGCTCGTAGTAGTCATAGCAATGAGGCCGGCACCTCGGAGGTGCATGACGGTAACGAAAAACCCAGGTGCAATAAGAATATCAAGTGTCGGCACAAAAACAATGGCAGTGATACCGATGACCCAACCGTCAACGTTGGATTCACCAATCCAAGGACCCGCCAGAAAAAGAAACCCTTTAAAGGGAGCAGGGACGACCCTACTACACTTAATAATATCCTCGACAAGCCTTGCCAGACTCACGGAACTTCAAACAAACCTGCTAATCATACCAACCAGAATTGTTGGGTTATTAAGTAGGATGGAAAGATCGCAGTCGAAGGATAAGGCAAGAGCTAGTCTCGAAGACGAGGATGGACCTAATAGGCCCAATAATGGAGGCCAACAATAGTTCCCGCCTGAAATAAAGGATGAGAATATGATCTATGTCACCCATATTTCTAAAAAGGAGAGTAAAAGTGTGCTTTGGGATGTTTATGCCTTAGAGCCCTTGTGATAGCCTCGCTTATTAGGGATGATAGACTACTCATACCAATAAGAGATTCCTTCTTTTCCAAGAGCCCGTTCCAAAAGAACTCCCAAGTAAGGGTGCTTGGCCTGGAGTTATTCTAGGATGGGTTACTGATACGTCTCCAATGTATACATATGTTTTATTCTTCGTGCTATTATATTACCAATCTTGGATACTTTATCTGCAATTTTATATAATGTTTTGGGACTAACCTATTACCAATCTTGAAGGAAATATGCCCTAGAGGCAATAATAAAGTTGTTATTTATATTTCCTTATATATCATGATAAATTTCTTTTATTCATGCTAGAATTGTATTATCCGGAAACTTGATACATGTGTGAATACATAGACAAAATAGAGTGTCCCTAGTATGCATATACTAGACTAGCTCGTTAATCAAAGATGGCTGTGTTTCCTAACCATAGACATGTGTTGTCATTTGATCAACGGGATCACATCATTAGGAGAATGATGTGATGGACAAGACCCATCCGTTAGTTTAGCACTATGTCATTTAGTTTTACTGCTATTGCTTTCTTCATGGCTTATACATGTTCCTCTGACTATGAGATTATGCAACTCCCAAATACTAGAGGAACACCTTGTGTGCTATCAGACGTCACAACGTAACTAGGTGATTATAAAGATGCTCTACAAATGTTTCCGAAAGTGTTTGTGGTGTTGGCATAGATCAATATTAGGATTTGTCACTCCGAGTGTCAGAGAGGTATCTCTGGGCCCTCTCGGTAATACACATCATAATAAGCCTTGCAAGCAAATGACTAATGAGTTAGTCACAAGAATGATGTATTACTGAATGATTAAATAGACTTGCCGGTAACGAGATTGAACTAGGTATTATGATACCGACGATCGAATCTTGGGCAAGTAACATACCGATGACAAAGGGAACACCGTATGTTGTCGTGCGGTTTGACTGATAAAGATCTTCGTAGAATATGTAGGATCCAATATGAGCATCCAGGTTCACCTATTGGTTATTGACTGGAGAGGTGTCTCGGTCATGTCTACATAGTTCTCGAACCCGTAGGGTCCGCACGCTTAACGTTCGATGACGATCGGTATTATGAGTTTATGTGTTTTGATGTACCGAAGGTTGTTCGGAGTCCCGGATGAGATCAAGTACATGACGAGGAGTCTCGAAATGGTCGAGACATAAAGATTGATATATTGGAAGGTTATATTTGGACACCGGAAGGGTTCCGAAGTGTATCGGGTATTTTTCGAAGTACCGGGAGGTTACCGGAACCCCTCGGGGAGTCTATGGGCCTTATTGGGCTCTAGTGGAGAAAGAGGGCAGCATGCATATGGTGGGGCGAGCCCCCCTAGGACCAAACCGAATTGGTTTAGGGCTTGGGGGGCCGTCCCCCCTTTCCTTCTCCCCTCCTCGTCCTTCCTCCTTTCTCCTAGTAGGACTAGGAAAGGGTGGAACCTATTCCTACTAGGAGTAGGACTCCACCTCTTGGGCGCGCCCCCTATGACCGGCCCTCCTCCTCCCTCCCTCCTTTATATACGTGGGGAGGGGGCACCCCATAGACACACAAGTTGATTTCTTAGACGTGTGCGGTGCCCCCCTCCACAGTTACACACCTCGGTCATATTGTCGCAGTGCTTAGGCGAAGCCCTGCGTCGGTAACTTCATCAACACCGTCACCACGCAGTCGTGCTGACGAAACTCTCCCTCTGACTCAACTAGATCAAGAGTATGAGGGACGTCACCGAGCTGAACGTGTGCTGATCGCGGAGGTGCCATGCGTTCGATGCTTGATCGGTTGGACCGCGAAGACGTTCGACTACATCAACTGCGTTACTGAACGCTTCCGCTTTCGGTCTACGAGGGTACGTGGACACACTCTCCCGCTCGTTGCTATGCTTATCCTAGATAGATCTTGCGTGATCGTAGGATTTTTTTTTTTGAAATACTACGTTCCCCAACAGTGGTATAAGAGCTAGGTCTATGCGTAGATGATATGCACGAGTAGAACACAATGAGTTGTGGGCGATAATAGTCATACTGCTTACCAGCATGTCAAACTTTGATTCGGCGGTATTGTTGGATGAAGCGGCCCGGACCGACATTACATGACCGCGTTCATGAGACTGGTTCTACCGACGTGCTTTGCACATAGGTGGTTGGCGACTGTTAGTTTCTCCAACTTTAGTTGAATCGAGTGTGACTACGCCCGGTCATTGTTGAAGGTTAAAACGACATACTTGACGAAAAAACATTGTGGTTTTGATGCGTAGGTAAGAACGGTTCTTGCTAAGCCCATAGCAGCCACGTAAAACTTGCAACAACAAAGTAGAGGACACCTAACTTGTTTTTGCAGGGCATGTTGTGATGTGATATGGTCAAGACATGATGAGTTATACATTATTGTATGAGATGATCATGTTTTGTAAATTATCGGCAACCGGCAGGAGCCTTATGGTTGTCTCTTTATTGTATGAATTGCGAAAACCATGTAATTGCTTTACTTTATCACTATGAGTTAGCGATAGTAGTAGTAGCAATAGTTGGCGAGACAACCACGATGCTACGATGAAGATCATGGTGTCAAGCCGGTGACGATGGAGATCATGACGATGCTTTGGAGATGGAGATCAAAAGCACAAGATGACGATGGCCATATCATGTCACATATTTTGATTGCATGCGATGTTTATCTTATTATGCTTCTTATTTTGCTTAGTACGGCGGTATCATTATAAGATGATCCCTTACAAAATTTCAAGGTACAAGTGTTCTCCCTGAGTATGCACCATTGTGACAGTTCGTCGTGCCGAGACACCACATGATGATCGGGTGTGATAAGCTCTATGTTCAAATACAATGGGTGTAAGATGGTTTTTCACATGCAGAATACTTGGGTTAAACTTGACGATCCTAGCATGTACAAACATGGCCTCGGAACACTGGAGACCGAAAGGTCGAGCGTGAATCATATATTAGACATGATCAACATAAGATGTTCACCATTGAAAACTACTCCATCTCACGTGATGATCAGACATGGTTTTAGTTGATTTGGATCACGCGATCATTTAGATGACTAGAGGGATGTCTATCTAAGTGGGAGTTCTTTAGTAATATGATTAATTGAACTTTAATTTATCATGAACTTAGTCCTGATAGTTTTTGCATATCTATGTTGTTGTAGATCAGTGGCCCGTTCTACCATTCCTTTGAATTTTAATGCGTTCCTAGAGAAAGCTATGTTGAAAGATGATGGTAGCAGCTACACGGACTGGGTCCGTAACTTGAGGATTATCCTCATTGCTGCATAGAAGAATTATGTCCTTGAAGCACCGCTAGGTGACAGGCCTGCTGCAGGAGCAACTCCAAACGTTATGAACGTCTGGCAAGCTCGATCTGATGACTACTCGATAGTTCAGTGTGCCATGCTTTACGGCTTAGAATCGGGACTTCAAAGACATTTTGAACGTCATGGAGCATATGAGATGTTCCAAGAGTTTAAGTTAATATTTCAAGCAAATGCCCGAATTGAGAGATATGAAGTCTCCAATAAGTTCTATGGCTGCAAGATGAGGAGAACAATTCTATGAGTGAACACTTGCTCAGAATGTCTGGGTACTACAATCACATGACTCAACTTGGATGCAAAGTTGATGATGATAGTGTTATTGATAGAGTTCTTCAATCACTGCCACCAAGCTATAAAGGCTTCATGATGAACTATAATATGCAAGGGATGCAGAAGACAATTCCCAAGATCTTCACTATGCTCAAAGCTGCGGAGGTAGAAATCAAAAAGGAGCATCAAGTGTTGATGGTTAACAAGACCACTAGTTTCAAGAAAAAGGGCAAGGGAAAGAAGGGGAACTTCAAGAAGAATAGCAAGCCAGTTGCTACTCCCATGAAGAAACCCAAGTCTGGAGCCAAGCCTGAAACTGAGTGCTTCTACTGCAAAGGGACTAGACACTAGAAGCGAAACTGCCCCAAGTATTTGGCGGATAAAAAGGATGGCAAAGTGAACAAAGTTATATTTGATATACATGTTATTGATGTGTACCTTACTAATGCTCGTACTAGCACCTGGGTATTTGATACTGGTTCGGTTGCTAATATTTGTAACTCGAGACAGGGGCTATGGATTAAACAAAGATTAGCTAAGGACGAGGTGACGATGCGCGTGGGAAATGGTTCCAAAGACGATGTGATCGCCGTTGGTACGCTACCTCTACATTTACCTTCCGGATTAGTTTTAGACCTAAATAATTGTTATTTGGTGCCATCGTTGAGCATGAACATTATATCTAGATCTTGTTTATTGTGAGACAGTTATTCATTTAAATTAGATAATAATGGTTGTTCTATTTATATGAGTAATATCTTTTATGGTCATGCACCCTTGATGAATGGTTTATTTTTGTTGGATCTCGATAGTAGTGATACACATATTCATAATATTGAAGCCAAAAGATGCAAAGTTGATAATAATAGTGCAATTTATTTATGGCATCACCGTTTAGGTCATATTGGTGTAAAGCGCATGAATAAACTCCACGTTGATGGAGTTTTGGAATCACTTGATTATGAATCACTTGGTGCTTGCGAACAATGCCTCATGGGCAAGATGACTAAAACTTCGTTCTCCCGAACAATGGAGCGATCAACTGACTTATTGGAAATCATACATACTGATGTATTCGGTCCAATTAGTGTTGAGGTTCGCGGCGGGTATCATTATTTTCTGACCTTCACAGATGATTTGAGCAGATATGGGTATATCTACTGGATGAAACACAAGTCTGAAACATTTGAAAAGTTCAAAGAATTTCAGAGTGAAGTAGAGAATCATCGTAACAAGAAAATAAAGTTTCTACGATCTGATCGCGGAGGCGAATATTTGAGTTACGAGTTTGGTCTTCATTTGAAACAATGTGGAATAGTTTCACAACTCACGCCACCTGGAACACCATAGCGTTATGGTGTGTCCGAACGTCGTAACCGCACTTTATTAGATATGGTGCGATCTATGATGTCTCTTACCAATTTACCACTATCATTTTGGGGTTATGCTTTAGAGACATCTGCATTCACGTTAAATAGGGCACCATCTAAATCCGTTGAGACGACGTCTTATGAACTGTGGTTTGATAAGAAACCCAAGTTGTCGTTTCTTAAAGTTTGGGGCTGCGATGCTTATGTGAAAAAGATTCAACCTAATAAGCTCGAACCCAAGTCGAAAAAATGTGTCTTCATAGGATACCCAATGGAGACTGTTGGGTACACCTTCTACCACAGATCCGAAGGCAAGATATTCGTTGCTAAGAATGGATCCTTTCTAGAGAAGGATTTTATCTCGAAAGAAGTGAGTGGGAGGAAAGTAGAACTTGATGAGGTAATTGTACCTTCTCCCGAATTGGAAAGTAGTTCATCACAGAAACTAGTTCCAGTGATGAAAGTGCAGTATATCGACTAGAGGGGGGGGGGGTGAATAGGCGATTTTTATGAAATGCTTCAAAACACGGAAGTTTTGAAGACAAAAGATAAATCCAATCCTATTAGTATGCAGCGGAAAGTAGACTACACTAGACAAGCCATAGTCATGTATTCAATGAAGTGAAAGCACGAAGACTAATAGCAGCTAGGCAGTAGGGATCAAGATGGAAGAAGTAATGAAGCCAATCAGAACAGTAGATACTCAGTGAAGTCAATCAGATAAGGCAAGCATGCAATGACTTCACAACATAAGACAGTAAGTAAAGGGAAGGTAAGGATAGAACCAGTAGCTCGGGGAGGATAATGATTTGTTAGACCAGTTCCAGTTGCTGTGACAACTGTACGTCTGGTTAGGGAGGCCGAGATTTAACTCAGAAGACCGCGTCTTCACCTTATTCCCCTTGAGCTAAGGACACCTAGTCCTCGCCCAATCACTCTGGTAAGTCTTCAAGGTAGACTTCCAAACCTTCACAGACTTCGTTCACCGGTGATCCACAATGACTCTTGGATGCCCAGAACGCGATGCCTAACCGTCTGGATGAAGCACAGTCCTCAAGTGTAATAAGTCTTCAGGTCACACAGACAGAAAGACTTCAGTGATGCCTAACACTTTTTGGCTCTAGGTGTTTTGGCTTTGTCCTCGCAAGGATTTCTCTCTCAAAAGCTTCGGAGGTGGGTTGCTCTCAAACGACAAAAGTCGTGTAATAACTCTGAGCAGCCATCAATTTATGGTGTAGGGGGTGGGATATTTATAGCCACTGGGCAACCCGACCTGATTTGTCCGAAGTGACCCTGGGTCACTAAGGAACTAACATGTGTTCCAATGGTCAGATTTCAAACACTCACACGGCAACTTTACTTGGGCTACAAGTAAAGTTGACTCATCCAACTCTGGATAAGATTTGCTCTCATTGTCTTCGCTCGAAGACATAGGTTTTGGTTGAGCATCACTTCAGTCACTCTGACTTAGATCACTTGGACCCCACTTAACAGTACGGTGGTTCCTATGACTCAACAAAGAAGAAAAGGAAACAACGAAACATCTAAGTCTTTGCTCTCCATAGTCTTCACACAATGTCTTCTCTTGTCATAGTCTTCAATAGGATTATCTTCATATACCACCACTGATGTCAATGTCTTCATACATTTTTAGGGGTCATCTCCGGTAGGTAAACCGAATCAGTGAGGGACTACTACCTGTGTTATCCTGCAATTCTCACAAACACATTAGTCCCTCAACCAGGTTTGTCGTCAATACTCCAAAACCAACTAGGGGTGGCACTAGATGCACTTACAATCTCCCCCTTTTTGGTGATTGATGACAAACTGGTTGAAGTTTTCAACGGGGATAAAAGGTATGTGAAATTGTAAAGTATAAAGGTATTGTCTTCGTAAGTAGCAAAAGGCTCCCCCTAAAGATGTGCATATAGTTGATTTTGAAGGAAATATGCCCTAGAGGCAATAATAAAGATGTTATTTGTATTTCCTTATATCATGATAAATGTCTTTTATTCATGCTAGAATTGTATTAACCGGAAACTTAGTACATGTGTGAATACATAGACAAAACGGTATGTCCCGAGTATGCCTCTACTAGACTAGCTCATTGATCAAAGATGGTTATGTTTCCTAGCCATAGACATGAGTTGTCATTTGGTCAAAGAGATCACATCATTAGGAGAATGATGTGATGGACAAGACCCATCCGTTAGCATAGCACTATGATCGTTTAGTTTTACTGCTATTGCTTTCTTCATGACTTATACATGTTCCTATGACTATGAGATTATGCAACGCCCGAATACCGTAGGAACACCTTGTGTGCTATCAAACGTCACAACATAACTGGGTGATCATAAAGATGCTCTACAGGCGTCTCCGAAAGTATTCGTGGTGTTGGCATAGATCAAGATTAGGATTTGTCACTCCGAGTGTCGGAGAGGTATCTCTGGGCCCTCTCGGTAACACACATCACAATAAGCCTTGCAAGCAAAAGACTAATGAGTTAGTCACAAGATGATGAGTTACGGAACGAGTAAAGAGACTTGCCAGTAACGAGATTGAACTAGGTATAGAGATACCGACGATCAAATCTCGGGCAAGTAACATACCGTTGACAAAAGGAACAACGTATGTTGTTATGCGGTTCTGACCGATAATAGATCTTCGTAGAATATGCAGGAGCCAATATGAACATCCAGGTTCCGCTATTGGTTATTGACCGGAGATGAGTCTCGGTCATGTCTACGTAGTTCTCGAACCCGTAGGGTCCGCACGCTTAACGTTTGATGACGATCGGTATTATGAGTTTATGAGTATTGATGTACCGAAGGTAGTTCGGAGTCCTGGATGAGATCACGGACAGGACGAGGAGTCTCGGAATGTCCGAGACATAAAGATTGATATATTGGACGACTATATTCGGACACCGAAAGTATTCCGGGAAAGTTTCGGATTTATCGGGATTGCCGGAGGGGGTTACCGGAACCCCCTACGAGAGGGGATGATCCATAGTGGGCCTAAAGGGAAAGAGAGAGGCAGCCCATAGGGCTGGCCGGCGCCCCCACCTAGGGTTCCTAGTTGGACTAGGATTGGGGGGGGGGCGCCACCTCTCCTATTCCTTTCCCTCTTCTTTCTTTTGGTGAATCCTACTAGGAATAGGATTGCAATCCTATTCCTAGTAGGACTCCTTCCCTAGCCGCACCAGAAGAAGTTGGCCGGCCTCCCTCCCTTGCTCCTTTATATACGGGGGCAAGGGGGCACCCAAAGACACACAAGTTGAATTGTTTTAGCCGTGTGCGGTGCCCCCCTCCACAGAAACACACCTCGGTCATACCGTCGCGGAGCTTAGGCGAAGCCCTGCGCCGGTGAATACATCATATCCGTCACCACGCCGTCGTGCTGACGAAACTCTCCTGTGAAGCTCAATTGGATCAAGAGCTCGTGGGACGTCATCAAGCTGAACGTGTGCTGAACGCGGAGGTGCCGTACGTTCGGTGCTTGATCGGTTGGATCGCAAAGAAGTTCGACAACATCAACCGCGTCGCTTGACGCTTCCGCTCCCGGTCTATGAGGGTACGTAGACACACTCTTCCCTCTCGTTGCTATACATCTGGTAGATAGATCTTGCGTGATCGTAGGAAAATTTTAAAATACTACGTTCCCCAACAGTGGCATCATGAGCCAGGTCTATGCGTAGATGATATGCACGAGTAGAACACAATGAGTTGTGGGCGATACTAGTCATACTGCTTACCAGCATGTCATACTTTGCTTCGGCGGTATGGCAAGATGAAGCGGCCCGGACCGACATTACGCGTACGCTTACGCGAGACTGGTTTCACCGTTACGAGCACTCGTTGCTTAAAGGTGACTGGCGGGTGTCTGTCTCTCTCACTTTAGCTGAATCAAGTGTGGCTACGCCCGGTCCTTGTGAAGGTTAAAACAACACATACTTGACGAAACATCGTTGTGGTTTTGTATGCGTAGGTAAGAACGGTTCTTGCTAAAGCCCGTAGCAGCCACGTAAAACTTGCAACAACAAAGTAGAGGACGTCTAACTTGTTTTTGCAGGGCATGTTGTGATGTGATATGGTCAAGACATGATGAGTTATACGTTTTTGTATGAGATGATCATGTTTTGTAAAGTTATCGGCAACTGGCAGGAGCCATATGGTTGTCGCTTTATTGTATGAAATGCAATCGCCATGTAATTGCTTTACTTTATCACTAAGCGGTAGCGATAGTTGAGGAAGCAATAGTTGGCGAGACGACAACGATGCTATGATGGAGATCAAGGTGTCGCGCCGGTGACAAAGGTGATCATAACGGTGCTTTGGAGATAGAGATCAAAAGCACAAGATGATGATGGCCATATCATGTCACATATTTTGATTGCATGTGATGTTTATCTTATTATGCTTCTTATTTTGCTTAGAACGACGGTAGCATTATAAGATGATCCCTTACTAAATTTCAAGGTATAAGTGTTCTCCCTGAGTATGCACCGTTGCGAAAGTTCGTCGTGCCGAGACACCACGTGATGATCGGGTGTGATAAGCTCTACGTTCAAATACAACGGGTGTAAGCCGGTTTTGCACACGCAGAATACTCGGGTTAAACTTGACGAGCCTAGCATATACAGATATGGCCTCGGAACACTGGAGACCGAAAGGTCGAGCGTGAATCATATAGTAGATATGATCAACATAAGATGTTCACCATTGAAACTACTCCATCTCACGTGATGATCGGACATGGTTTAGTTGATTTGGATCACGTGATCATTTAGATGACCAGAGGGATGTCTATCTAAGTGGGAGTTCTTTAAATTAATATGATTAAATTGAACTTTAATTTATCACGAACTTAGTCCTGATAGTTTTGCATATCTATGTCGTTGTAGATCAATGGCCCGTGCTACCGTTCCTTTGAATTTTAATGCATTCCTAGAGAAAGCTAAGTTGAAAGATGATGGTAGCAATTACACGGACTGGGTCCGTAACCTGAGGATTATCCTCATTGCTGCACAGAAGAATTATGTCCTTGAAGCACCGCTAGGTGACAAGCCCCCTCCCGCTAATGTAGACGCTTTGAACGTCTGGCAGTCGCGGTCTGATGACTACACGATAGTTCAGTGTGCCATGCTTTACGGCTTAGAACCGGGACTTCAACGACGTTTTGAACGTCATGGACCATATGAGATGTTCCAGGAGTAGAAGTTAATATTTCAAGCAAATGCCCGAATTGATAAATATGAGATTTCCAATAAGTTCTACAGCTGCAAGATGGAGGAGAATAGTTCTATCAGTGAACACTTGCTCAGAATGTCTGGGTACTACAATCATATGACTCAACTTGGTTGCAAAGTTGACGAGGATAGTGTTATTGATAGAGTTCTTCAATCACTGCCACCAAGCTATAAAGGCTTCATGATGAACTATAACATGCAAGGGATGCAAAAGACAATTCCCGAGCTCTTCGCTATGCTCAAAGCTGCGGAGGTAGAAATCAAAAAGGAGCATCAAGTGTTGATGGTTAACAAGACCACTAGTTTCAAGAAAAAGGGCAAGGGAAAGAAGGGGAACTTCAAAAAGAATAGCAAGTCAGTTGCTACTTCCACGAAGAAACCCAAATCTGGAGCCAAGCCTGAAACTGAGTGCTTCTAGTGCAAGGGGACTGGACACTGGAAGCGGAACTGCCCCAAGTTTTTGGCGGATAAGAAGGATGGCAAGGTGAACAAAGGTATATGTGATATACATGTTATTGATGTGTACCTTACTAATACTCGTAGTAGTACCTGGGTATTTTATACCGGTTCGGTTGCTAATATTTGTAACTCGAAACAGGGACTACGGATTAAACGAAGATTAGCTAAGGACGAGGTGACGATGCGCGTGGGAAACGGTTCCAAAGTCGATGTGACCGCCGTCAGCACGCTACCTCTACATCTACCTTCGGGATTAGTTTTAGACCTAAATAATTGTTATTTGGTGCCAGCGTTAAGCATGAACATTATATCTGGATCTTGTTTATTGCGAGACGGTTATTCATTTAAATCAGAGAATAATGGTTGTTCCATTTTTATGAATAATATCGTTTATGGTCATGCACCCTTAAAGAGTGGTCTATTCTTATTGGATCTCGATTGTAGTGATACACATATTCATAATATTGAAACCAAAAGATGCAAGGTTAATAATGATAGTGCAACTTATTTGTGGCACTGCCGTTTAGGTCATATTGGTGTAAAACGCATGAAGAAACTCCATAATGGTGGACTTTTGGAATCACTTGATTATGAATCACTTGGTGCTTGCGAACCATGCCTCATGGGCAAGATGACTAAAACTCCGTTCTCCGGAACTATGGAGCGAGCAACAGATTTGTTGGAAATCATACATACAGATGTATGTGGACCAATGAGTGTTGATGCTCGCGGCGGGTATCGTTATTTTCTGACCTTCACTGATGATTTGAGCAGATATGGGTATATCTACTTAATGAAACACAAGTCTGAAACATTTGAAAAGTTCAAAGAATTTCAGAGTGAAGTAGAGAATCATCGTAACAAGAAAATAAAGTTTCTACGATCTGATCGTGGAGGAGAATATTTGAGTTACGAGTTTGGTCTTCATTTGAAACAATGTGGAATAGTTTCACAACTCACGCCACCCGGAACACCACAGCGTAATGGTGTGTCCGAACGTCGTAACCGTACTTTATTAGATATGGTACGATCTATGATGTCTCTTACCGATTTACCACTATCGTTTTGGGGTTATGCTTTAGAGACAGCTGCATTCACGTTAAATAGGGCACCATCTAAATCCGTTGATACGACACCTTATGAACTTTGGTTTAGCAAGAAACCAAAGTTGTCGTTTCTTAAAGTTTGGGGTTGCGATGCTTATGTGAAAACACTTCAACCTGATAAGCTCGAACCCAAGTCGGAAAAATGTGTCTTCATAGGATACCCAAAAGAGACTATTGGGTACACCTTCTATCACAGATCCGAAGGCAAAATATTCGTTGCTAAGAACGGATCCTTTCTAGAAAAAGAGTTTCTCTCGAAAGAAGTGAGTGGGTGGAAAGTAGAACTTGATGAGGTAATTGTACCTTCTCCCGGATTGGAAAGTAGTACATCACAGGAAATTGTTCCAGTGATTCCTACACCAATTAGTGAGGAAGTTAATGATAATGATCATGAAACTTCGGATCAAGTTTCTGCTGAACGTCGTAGATCAACCAGAGTACGTTCCGCACCAGAGTGGTACGGCAACCCAGTTCTGGAAATCATGTTACTAGACCATGATGAACCTACGAACTATGAGGAAGCGATGATGAGCCCAGATTCCGCAAAATGGCTTGAAGCCATGAAATCTGAGATGGGATCCATGTATGAGAACAAAGTGTGGACTTTGGTTGACTTGCCCGATGATCGGCAAGCCATCGAAAATAAATGGATCTTCAAGAGGAAGACCGACGCAGACGGTAATATTACTGTTTACAAAGCTCGACTTGTTGCGAAAGGTTTTCGACAAGTTCAAGGAGTTGACTACGATGAGACTTTCTCACCTATAGCGATGCTTAAGTCTGTCCGAATCATGTTAGCAATTGCCGCATTTTATGATTATGAAATCTGGCAAATGGATGTCAAAACTGCATTCCTAAATGGATATCTCAAAGAAGAGTTGTATATGATGCAACCAGAAGGTTTTGTCGATCCAAAAGGTGCTGACAAAGTATGCAAGCTCCAGCGATCCATCTATGGACTGGTGCAAGCATCTCGGAGTTGGAATATACGCTTTGATGAGGTGATCAAAGCATATGGTTTTATACAGACTTTTGGAGAAGCCTGTATTTACAAGAAAGTGAGTGGGAGCTCTATAGCATTTCTAATATTATATGTAGATGACATATTGTTGATTGGAAATGATATAGAATTTTTGGATAGCATAAAAGGATACTTGAATAAAAGTTTTTCGATGAAAGACCTCGGAGAAGCTGCTTACATATTAGGCATCAAAATCTATAGAGATAGATCAAGACGCTTAATTGGACTTTCACAAAGCACATACCTTGATAAGATTTTGAAGAAGTTCAAAATGGATCAGTCAAAGAAAGGGTTCTTGCCTGTTTTACAAGGTATGAAGTTGAGTAAGACTCAATGCCCGACCACTGCAGAAGATAGAGAGAAAATGAAAGTCATTCCCTATGCCTCAGCCATAGGATCTATCATGTATGCAATGCTGTGTACCAGGCCTGATGTGTGCCTTGCTATAAGTCGAGCAGGGAGGTACCAAAGTAATCCAGGAGTGGATCACTGGACAGCGGTCAAAAACATCCTAAAGTATCTGAAAAGAACAAAGGATATGTTTCTCGTGTATGGAGGTGACAAAGAGCTCGTCGTAAACGGTTACGTCGATTCTAGCTTTGACATTGATCCGGATGACTCAAAGTCACAAACCGGATATGTATTTTTATTGAACGGTGGAGCTGTCAGTTGGTACAGTTCCAAGCAGAGCGTCGTGGCGGGATCTACGTGTGAAGCGGAATACATAGCTGCTTCGGAAGCAGCGAATGAAGGAGTCTGGATGAAGGAGTTCATATCCGATCTAGGTGTAATACCTAGTGCATCGGGTCCAATGAAAATCTTTTGTGACAACATTGGAGCCATAGCCTTGGCAAAGGAATCCAGGTTTCACAAGAGAACAAAGCACATCAAAAGACGCTTCAATTCCATCCGCGATTTAGTCAAGGAGGGAGACATAGAGATTTGCAAAATACATACGGATCTGAATGTTGCAGACCCGTTGACTAAGCCTCTTCCACGGGCAAAACATGATCAGCACCAGGACTCCATGGGTGTGAGGATCATCACTTTGTAATCTAGATTATTGACTCTAGTTCAAGTGGGAGACTGAAGGAAATATGCCCTAGAGGCAATAATAAAGATGTTATTTGTATTTCCTTATATCATGATAAATGTCTTTTATTCATGCTAGAATTGTATTAACCGGAAACTTAGTACATGTGTGAATACATAGACAAAACAGTATGTCCCTAGTATGCCTCTACTAGACTAGCTCATTGATCAAAGATGGTTATGTTTCCTAGCCATAGACATGAGTTGTCATTTGGTCAAAGGGATCACATCATTAGGAGAATGATGTGATGGACAAGACCCATCCGTTAGCATAGCACTATGATCGTTTAGTTTTACTGCTATTGCTTTCTTCATGACTTATACATGTTCCTATGACTATGAGATTATGCAACGCCCGAATACCGTAGGAACACCTTGTGTGCTATCAAACGTCACAACGTAACTGGGTGATCATAAAGATGCTCTACAGGTGTCTCCGAAAGTATTCGTGGTGTTGGCATAGATCAAGATTAGGATTTGTCACTCCGAGTGTCGGAGAGGTATCTCTGGGCCCTCTCGGTAACACACATCACAATAAGCCTTGCAAGCTAAAGACTAATGAGTTAGTCACGAGATGATGAGTTACGGAACGAGTAAAGAGACTTGCCAGTAATGAGATTGAACTAGGTATAGAGATACCGACGATCAAATCTCGGGCAAGTAACATACCGTTGACAAAAGGAACAACGTATGTTGTTATGCGGTTCTGACCGATAATAGATCTTCGTAGAATATGTAGGAGCCAATATGAACATCCAAGTTCCGCTATTGGTTATTGACCGGAGATGAGTCTCGGTCATGTCTACGTAGTTCTCGAACCCGTAGGGTCCGCACGCTTAACGTTTGATGACGATCGGTATTATGAGTTTATGAGTATTGATGTACCGAAGGTAGTTCGGAGTCCCGGATGAGATCACGAACATGACGAGGAGTCTCGGAATGTCCGAGACATAAAGATTGATATATTGGACGGCTATATTCGGACACCGGAAGTATTCCGGGAAAGTTTCGGATTTATCGGGATTGCCGGAGGGGGTTACCGGAACCCCCTACGAGAGGGGATGATCCATAGTGGGCCTAAAGGGAAAGAGAGAGGCAGCCCATAGGGCTGGCCGGCGCGCCCACCTAGGGTTCCTAGTTGGACTAGGATTGGGGGGGGGGGCACCTCTCCTATTCCTTTCCCTCTTCTTTCTTTTGGTGAATCCTACTAGGAATAGGATTGCAATCCTATTCCTAGTAGGACTCCTTCCCTAGCCGCACCAGAAGAAGTTGGCCGGCCTCCCTCCCTTGCTCCTTTATATACGGGGGCAAGGGGGCACCCAAAGACACACAAGTTGAATTGTTTTAGCCGTGTGCGGTGCCCCCCTCCACAGAAACACACCTCGGTCATACCGTCGCGGAGCTTAGGCGAAGCCCTGCGCCGGTGAATACATCATATCCGTCACCACGCCGTCGTGCTGACGAAACTCTCCCGTGAAGCTCAACTGGATCAAGAGCTCGTGGGACGTCATCAAGCTGAACGTGTGCTGAACGCGGAGGTGCCGTACGTTCGGTGCTTGATCGGTTGGATCGCAAAGAAGTTCGACAACATCAACCGCGTCGCTTGATGCTTCCGCTCCCGGTCTACGAGGGTACGTAGACACACTCTTCCCTCTCGTTGCTATACATCTGGTAGATAGATCTTGCGTGATCGTAGGAAAATTTTAAAATACTACGTTCCCCAACAGATTTGCCTTTGAATGCAAATGCACATGGCAGGTTGTACTTGTGGAGATCCTCTTCGACTTATGAAGACAATTCATCATGCACAATTGATATGTCGAATATAATGATATGCATAATGAAAAATGGACGTCTGCAATAATGACTAAGTGCGGAATATAACGTAGCAGATGCGGAATTTATCATCGCATTACAAAGTAGCAGAAAAAGTAGCAGACGACCATCAGTTTAAGTGTTACAACTCAAAGAACCAAATGTAGCAAAAACGAGAGTTGTAATCACTAGGCAAAATATAAAGCACCCGCCCATATGGACCCGCTTGAAGACCATCAACTCATATGCTTCTCCCCCTTTTGTCAGTAAGGACTAAAAAGGTTTGAAGACATAGAGCCTCTACTCGTTCCCAGATGGAGCAGGGGAGGATGCAGGGTCGACGTTGGTGTTTGGCGGTGCAGAAGTAGTTGGTGCAGTGTCGATACGCGCTGAAGTAGGAGGAGGTGAGGTAGCATCATCTTGATCATCTATCACCCTGGCGTCAATTGTTGCAGCGGAGGAGGAGTAGTCAGAATCTTCAAGAGACGGAGTTCGACGCATAACAACATTCCTTGGAGGAGTGTGGTCAAACTTGAATCTCTCTGTGAAGCCATCGTCTTGAAGATCTGCTTCAGCACTCAGCAAGGTTAAACTCTTCCATGACCTCCGACAGGTTTCATGAGCAACAAAGGCATTCTTGGTGGCAAGAGTGTGAATGCGATTGACGTCCACCAAGAGGCTTTGCATCTGACGCTTCAGCCAGTAGTGATGCTTATCCTGTTTCTGATGGAGGGCAACCAGAAGCTCTCGGTTATTGAGAACACGAGATCGCTTCTGAGGCCTTTGGGCAATGGTGCTCTCAGTGGCTTCGGTTCCAGCGTGTTGAGGTAGACGAGTACGGCCAACCAGAGGATAAATGCGAGAGACTGCTGGAACTCCTTCAATTTGCTGAGTGAAGCTCTGGTGATTAGCGTTGTGAAGACTAACATGCTCTTTGGCAGGCTCTTGGTATATAGCTTCAGCTGACATATCAACCTCAGGCAAGAATATATGATGGTTGCGAGCAGAGGGCTGATAAGTGATAGCTGAATGAAGCTTGATGAGGCGCATAATCCATGGGGCATAGAACTTCAGACCAAACAGATCAGAGCCAGACATAGCCAACTGCCTAATGAAGAAATCTTGAGCATTGAAGCTGATGCCATTAAAGATATAGAAGACCAATGTCTTCATGGTGCCTTCAAGCTTGGCTGATGAAGAATGTCCTTTGACATGCCATAGAGTACGCCTGATGATATGATAGATGGTGCGTGGCAGATACTCTAGGTCTTCAACAAAGAATTCATTTGGATATTCAGCATCACTTGGCAGAGGCTTCATCATGCTTAGCATCTGGCTCATGTTGGGCTTGCGCTTCTGAAAGATACTCTCCAAGGCTTCATTGTGCAATTGACAGCCAGGTTCATACAGGTCTCCTGGAGTGGGCAGGCCAGTAAGCTCAATGAGATCAAAGACTTTGGCTTCATGATGGACATTGCCTGTCATCCACTCAAGGACCCATGTCTTCGGATCCCTGCTGTAGCCTCGAATGTGGAGGGTTGCATAGAATTGCAGAAGCAGCTCTTCATTCCAATGCTCCTTGTCAGTCACAAAATTTAGCAGGCCAGCATCACGGAAGCAATCAAGAGCTTCCTCCAGACAGGGCAGTCTAGCAATAGCTTCAGTGTCAAGACGCATATGAGGGAAAATGCGCCCTTGATCATAGAGTACTCTTGAGTAATAACTGCGCTGCTGATGGCTCCAGAACCTATCTGATGATATTCTTGGCTTGGAATATGGGTTCTTGGCACTGTCAAAGAATGTGTTGTGCGCAAAGCTATTGGCATCGAATGACCCTTGAGAGGTGGCAATACCTGGAAACCTTGGCAGTCTTGGCTTAGGCTTCTAAACCTGAGGCCTGTGCTCAACATGATGGTCAAACTGAGGACCAGCATCATGCGGTCCAGTAGCAGGTGGTGGAGTCAGAATGGGCCATCGGATAGTGATGAGCCGATCATCTTGGTTGTATGCTTGCTCAATTGTATGGGGCCTTGGAGGCGGAACAGGAGCAGAGGCAGTGGCTTCAGGCTGCTGATTTTCTTCAGGTGTAGCACTTGCTTCAGGCGCCATCACTTCAGGCACCACTATGACTTCAGGTGCCACATTAGCTTCAGCCATGACCACGTCATTGGCTTCAGTGTTGGTGGTGGCAGCCTCTGAGTTTGTAACCTCCACTTCAGGAGCTGGAGGGTCGGACACGTTCTCCTCGAGAATAGGGGGTGTGGCAGCACGTGCTTCTTCTGCTTGGGATTCTTCTTCTTCTTGTAGTGGTTCTTCTTCGGCTGATGCAGCCGGAATATCTTCACCCGCTTTGGCTTCAGATTCTGAGGGGTTCACAGTAGGAGCAACGTCAGGTACAGATTGTTGCTCTTCTCCTTCTGGAACACTTGGGGTGACGACTTGAGGCCTTGGTCCTTTGCGAAGCCTGCGAAATGCTGGCGACGCCTGAGGGGATGGAGGTTGTTGGGCCTCAAAGTCTTCATCTTCAAGCACCGAACTAGTGTCTTGAGTTGGTTGGGGAGTTGCTGGTGTATCTTGTGGGTGATCAGCCCACGAGTCATCCTGTGCAATTGGCGTCAATGGACGGCCAATGCTGATGCGTTCGCTGTTTGTATGAACAGGCGAAGATTGAACGTTGTACTCGATCTGAGGAAGGACTTCATTATCTTCAACATTGTCATGAGGACCAATGTCTTCAGCTACGGTGGGGTCAACAGCTGGAATGTCTTCAGCCTCTGTGGGAGCAGGCTCATGGACTGTCATGCGACGTTCTCGTTGTGTAGATACAGGGTGAGCAACTGATATGGGCTCGACAAAGATAGGCTCTTTGGAAGCAGCCTTATCCCTCTTTGTCTTGCGCTTCTTGGTGGGTGGAGCTTCATCAGTAGTTTGCTTGCGCTTGCGAGCTTCAGCTTCAGCCACCTTTGTCTTCTTGAGCTCGAAAACAGTTGGGGTGACCTTAGGCTTCTTGCTAGTCATGCTGGCAGGGAAGACTATGCGAGGCATTTCCTGCCTGGATTCTTCAGCTTCGGGCATAGGTTGCTTCTTCTTTTTCTTGGCAGCCATCCTTGGGTCAATGCCAGGATGCCTAAGGGCCTTGCGCTTTTCAGCTTCATTGTAAGCTTGAACGCATTTGGCAGCCAAGTCCTTGATTCGCTCACGAGAACCTTTAGCTTCATCACGCCTCTGGCGAAAGGCTTCCTTGAGCTCATGCATCATTACCTTGAAGTTCTGAATCTCTTGGACGCTGAGCTTGTCCACATGCTTCTTGAACTGAGCCTTTTCATAATTGATCTTTTGCTTCAGCTCAACAATTCTCTGAGCCAGAGCTAGCTCAGAAGCAATGACGCCATGGAAGGAGAAGCTGAGGCCAACTGGAAGTTGCAGATCGTCGAAGCTGAGGTTGGGGGTGTCAAACCACTCATCAATGAAATTGTTGAGCACTTCCACGTCGAAAAGCGACAAATCATTGAAGATTTCTGCATCTTGCTTGCTCTTGATCAATTGCTCCAGAGCATCGTCACCAAGATCTTCATCGCTCGAGAGATCAAAGGCTTCATTGGCAGTCTTCAGAACAGCAGCATCATGAGTGAGAGCTGGACTGGGGAGTGGTCGTTCCGGCTTCTCCGGATTTCAGGCATAAAGGATGGAGCATTAAAATCAGATTTAAAGTTTGTCTCCGTATGGTGACAAGAACACAGAGAAGATATTCGACAGTTCCAACAGAATGCATATGATTTGGACAGACAGAGTGTGAGATGATAAAGCATAGAGAGGTTAGGGTCCGATCACATTCACTTAGTTCAAAAGATTCAAATAAGAAGACATAGCTATAAGTGAATGCTGTAGAGGACAGAATACAACTCTATATATATATATATATATATATATATATATATATATATATATATATATATATATATATATATAAATATAAATATAAATGAAGATAAACCAAGTGTGAAGACTTTGCAAATGTAACGGCATGAAAAACACTTCAAACAAGGATTTGGTGGTGGCGTTACCCACCGTATAGGAAGTATTAGACCCAGACACGGCGCACAAATATCGTGGCACTCCGAAGTCAATTTTCATGTTAATGCATTCACACTTAGAATGTAAGTCTTCATTGATTGAAGATATACTTTACTTCGTGTGTTACACATCTAAGTCATCAATATGCATAAGTGTTAGGATGTGTGCCTGATTACAGGACATTTGAGGATTCTAAGATATTTAGCTCACACCGCAACTTGCAAAACCTTTTCTCATCCAAGGGCTTTGTGAAGATATCTGCCAGTTGCTCTTCAGTGTTGACGTGTATGATATCAATATCTTCCTTCATGACATGATCTTTGAGAAAGTGATGACAAATTTCAATGTGCTTTGTCATCGAGTGCTGAACTGGGTTGTTGGCAATCTTGATAGCGCTTTCATTATCGCAGTAGAGTGGCACATGCTTCAGATGGACGCCATAGTCCTTGAGCGTTTGCTTCATCTAGAGAAGCTGAGCGCAGCAAGATCCAGCAGCAATGTATTCAGATTCGGCAGTGGAGAGTGATACACAGTTCTGCTTCTTTGAAGACCAACAGACAAGAGATCGTCCTAAAAAGTGACATGTGCCTGATGTAGACTTGCGATCAACTTTGTCACCAGCATAATCAGCATCTGAGGATCCAACTAGATCAAACTCTGAGCCCTTAGGATACCATAATCCTAGTGTTGGGGTGTAAGCCAAATATCGAAGTATTCGCTTCACAGCTAAGTGATGCGACTCCATTGGTGCCGCTTGATATCGAGCACACATGCAAACACTAAGCATAATATCTGGCCTAGATGCACATAAATAAAGCAAAGAACCAATCATGGAGCGGTATACCTGTTGATCAAACTCTTTACCATTGGCGTTGGGACCCAGATGGCGTTTAGCAGGCATAGGCGTCGAGTACCCTTTGCATTCTTGCTTTCCAAACTTCTTCAAGCACTCTTTAAGGTACTTCTCTTGAGATATTAAGATGCCGTTGCTTTGCTGACGAATTTGAAGACCAAGGAAGTACTTCAGCTCACCCATCATGGACATCTGATATTGCTCTTGCATGATGTGTGTCGTGGAATTAACACGTCAGATGTCCGGTTTACGGACTTAGTGGTGAGGCCGCGCATCTATGCAGTAGCTTGAGAGGGGTTGAGCGGAATCGAGAGACGCGATGCAAGACACGGATTTAGACAGCTTCGGGCCCCGGGAAACATCATCCGGTAATAACCCTACGTGTTGTTTGAGGATAGGTCTCATTATGATCCTCGTGGTGTCGCCAGTAAACCGGCTCTTTGTGTCTAACCCTAGAAACTTGTCTCAACTTCTCTTCTAACTTGTCTCTCTTGTCTAACTTGTGAGAACTTGTCCCTCTTGGGGAGCCCTGCCCCTCCTTATATATGTTGAAGGGGCGGGTTACATGACTAGTCCTAGTAGGACTAGGATTACAAGTGGAGTCCTAGTCTTACTTCCTTTGTATGAGAATATTCCTTATACTTTCTTCATAAACCGGCCCACTATTAATATGAACCGGCCTTCTGGGCCTTGGGCCTTGTCATCCATGATCCGCCTGCTGGGTTATCAGTAACTTGCCAAATATAAACCGTCTTAAGTAGAATGCGAAGTCCGGCCGGGTCATAATTCCGTCCGGTTCATACCGCGAGGGTATATCCCCGACATTAGCCCCCAAGTTTAGCTTGGATGTGTCCATGGTAAACTTATGCTGCCAAATAAACACAATAGCGAATCTGATAGGTCGTGCTCCGGGTTAAGAATTTCTTGTAATCCGTCATCTGACCATCCTTAAGTCCTTGTCTTTCCTTCTTCTAGAAAATCCGGGTCGACAGACCAACTTCATATTCAACTTGCTTGCATAAGAAATATTGTAAATAAAGAATCCATTTGAATCAGCCTTTCAATGCTCTGACTTGACAAAAATGTTGATCTTTGAAATATTCAACCGATATCCAGCCGGTTTGAAGATGTAGAACTTGCCGGTTTATGATTGCCAAAATTGCCGGGTCACACAATTAATCTGATTTGCCAGAACTGAAAATTTGAAGATGTTCCTCCTTTATATGCATATTACCTATAGCCCCCAAGTGCCGGGTCATTATGTAATAATGAGCAAGGACTTTGTATATACTTCATTGAAAATAGCCTTGTATAATCTTGAAGAAATCCGGATTGTTCATCCCAATCACTATGAAACTGAATATTCCACATTATGTAGCCCCCAAGTGCCGGGTCATTATGCAATAATGAGCAGGGACTTTGAAAATATGATTATGTGAACTTGAACAGCCATATGTAGCCCCCAAGTGCCGGTTTAGCTGCATTTACAAGGTGAACCGGTACTTCCTGAATAGCAACATATAGCCCCCAAGTGCCGGGTCATTATGAAATAATGAGCAGGGACTTTGCAGATATAATCATTGAAAATAACATTATATGATGTAACTTCTATCGTGGGGTTTGAATCCACGTCCACAAGGTTAAGAGCCTTGTGCTTTACCAACTGAGTAGTGGACCCTTCAATATAATGGATTAATACTTGTGTACCTTGATTTGTTGACAGGAGCGATTGGTAGCCCCCAAGGGCCGTCTCATTATGATATGATGAGTCGGGTCTTCAATAAGGCCAGTAAAAATGACTTTGCATTAGCCCCCAAGTGTCATGGTGCATGCTTGTAGCGACATGAGACTTGCATATGTGATGTAATCTTTAACTTGAATAATGTAGCCCCCAAGTGCCGGGTTGTAAGCCTGCAGCAACCCGGGACTATTCCTTTGTAGAATAAATCACTTCCATCGATGAAATAATATCCATTGCGCTTAAAGCGACTTTGAAAACCTCAATCATAATATTGATAATCATAATAAAAACCCAGCCATGTTGGCTATTAAAAATTTGAATAATATAATCCGGTTTGAAAACCGGTTCCAGTGATGTTTGATCATAACCGGGCCGGGTTAATAAACACCGGTCATTATTTTATCTCATACTGAAGGCCGATCCGGGTTACGATGAACGCCGGTTTAACTCTCGCTGGTGTTCATGACCCAGACTTTAACTTTGTAGATATATGGTCAACCTTGTAGTTGCCCAATCCCGAAAAAACTTGGTTACCCACGAAAAACTTTGAAAAAAATCACAAAACGCAAAACATCGTTGCAAATTAGACCATGTAGTCGAGGCTTTTTGCGAGCTGCCAGGCTCCCTATGTGCCAATCAAAGGGTACGACCCAAAGGGCTATGACTAACAGTACTCCTAGGGACAAGAACTTTGCCATCAAAGGATGTACTCTTTTGCCATCAAAGGATGTGCTCCAAGGGACAAGAAATATTGCATCTGCCATCAAAGGATGTACTCCTAGGGACAAGAAATTTTCTTTTGCCATCAAAGGGTATACGGCTTCCAAGGGACAGGAATATTACATCTGCCATCAAAGGAAGTACCCTAGGGACAAGAACATATTTTCTTTTGCCATCAAAGGGTATACGACTTCCAAGGGACAGGAATATTACATCTGCCATCAAAGGAAGTACCCTAGGGACAAGAATAGGTTTTCTTTTGCCATCAAAGGGAATGATCAACCAAGGGACAGGAATATTACATCTGCCATCAAAGGAAGGTTCCCTAGGGACAAGAACAGGTTTATTTCTTTTGCCATCAAAGGGATTTGGCCCACCAAGGGACAGGAATATTACATCTGCCATCAAAGGAAGGTTCCCTAGGGACAATAACAGGTTTATTTCTTTTGCCATCAAAGGGATTTGGCCCACCAAGGGACAGGAATATTACATCTGCCATCAAAGGTGGATCCCTAAGGACAAGAACTTTCCTTTTGCCATCAAAGGGATTTGGCCCACCAAGGGAGAGGAATATTACATCTGCCATCAAAGGTGGATCCCTAAGGACAAGAACATTATGTAGACCGAACCAGAAAAGATTTCGTCGAGGATTCATATGTGATCCGTAGCCCCCTAGTTTGGTTCCTTCTGCATAAAATAGTTTGTTCAAAGCATCTTGTTTTCTTGATGAAAATGATATACATCAATAGAAATAAACTTTGGATGGATATCACCTGAGTGAATTTGGAGCTTATGATCCTCATCGGTGTCTGTTTAGCCTAACCGGTATGTCGAATAGACCGGATCACAGGGTAGATAGTAAAACGACCGCAATATCAGAAGCGGCTCAAACAGTTAAACCGGCTGTGAGATTGTAAACCGGTGGAGATGAGCAAATTGTCCTTCATGTGGTAAACCGGTGCGGATGTGTGAGCCGGCCGTCCATTTCATCAAGTAATGTGACATAGATGAAAACACCATTGTAGAACGTTGCCAGTGCGTGTTTTATATCCGCAGTTTAACAATGATTTTACCTAATTATGAAAATACCAATAGGGAAGTATAATGGTGCTCAGGGGAAATAATGATAAAATATATAGGAGAGATAACACCTGATTTGCTTGAAGAACAGATGGGCCGGCCGGTGTGGTCGCGAAAGACGGTTACGGCGTTATAAACCGGTGTGGTCATGAGAAACGGCCACGACATTGTAAACCGGCGTGGTCGCGGGAAACGATCGAGTCGCTGTAAACCGGCGCGGGAATCCATGGAATTACGACGACCACTTGTGTCAAATGATGTTTGGCGTGCCTCCACCTCCGTGTATGATACCAGTTTATAATGAATAATTTTCCCGCGCACAAAATACAGCAGGGCGAGGTATTTTTGCTCGGATGAATTAATATGTATTAAAAATAAGTAGGATAGATATCACCTGATTCGCCTGGAGAACAGATGAGCCGGCCGCGTATTGATGTAAACGCTGCAACGGGGGTAACGATTCGCACGTGTATCCGCCGGGCGGCTTATGAGGATGCGTGCGGCACCGGCGTGTTAATGTAGACCGGACCGCGGAGGCGGTGACGTGTGCACGTCTATTGACGAAGGAGTCGTTCGCAGTGTTGGAGTCAAGCGCGCGCGGGCGCGGACAGACGAGCTGGTCGCGGCTGTGATAGCCGGTGCAGGCACGAGAGTTGGCCACGACTTTTAAACCGGCGCGAACCTCATATTTATGATATCACCTTCACAGTGGTCTTTGTCCTGTATAAATATACTGAAAGACAGAGTAATTGTTTCCCAAAAATTAATATGTACCGATAAAATATATGGGAAAAATCACACCTGGTATTTTTGCCGGATGAATGTGGACAGTGGAGGAGCAGTCCCCAGCCCAACTAGTATTATTGCTTCTAGCAGTAGCAATAGTGGTATTCCTGTAGCAATAGTAGCACTACTAGGATAAAAAATACCTTGTTTCACGTGGATCACCACTCTTACCATCAGTTGATGTGACTCATCTTTTGACTAATGTAAATTGCAGCGGCCCCATCAAAAAAGCTTTGGGTGGGTGCACTTGGCTTTGTTCTTTTCCTCTTTTATTTGATTTGCCCTGGGAGATCTGCGTGCGTACACTGCTTGGTTGTATTAGAATGCTTCTTGGGATTTCCTTGCCTCTGCTCCGAATTGGATCTGCAAACGGACACGGAGCCGTGAAATCCGTCGGACTCGGCGGCTTGTATCCCGTCTTGGTCCTTCCAATCCAAACGAAAGTAGTAGTATTTTTTGATTCCCGTGCAAACACTGCTGCTTTCGCATGGAACACACAGATCATATAATTTTTTCCTTGATCCACACGCCGATTTGTCGGGCGGCGGAGGAGGCACACCACGGTGGAGCCTGGCTTCGTGTGTGCCGTATGTATTTTCCTTGATCCCGTCTTCGGGTGCACTGACTCGGTCTTTTGTCCAGGTAGTAGTATGCCAGGAATAGTATTATATCTAGTCTGATTGGACGAGCAGTCGAGGCGGCTCAAGTATGAAGCTGGTGCGGCTTGGTGCGTAGCAGAATCACAGAGTTGGACCACGGCCTTGGCAGATGTACGGCGGGACCGCAGTGGAACAGCTTGGCAGCAGATAATCCTGGCGCTCTGGACAACCCGGTTGCGGATCGCGCTATAGAAAACGGCAACGACTCGGAAGCCGTCGGGGCACACACGTGGCGGCGGAAGCGGGTGCCTCGAAACGGGGCCGTGGGGGCCAGAGGAATCCGGATCGTGAAGGGCTCTGTGCCCATATCGTAATTGCCTTTGACTGAATTTTCCTTTGATCTTGTATACGCTGGATACAAAAGGCAATCCTCTATTCAATCAACGAATTTTTGTCGGCTCTTCTCATGTGCTGAAATCGTGAGCTCCTGGATACCTAGGATAGATCCCTCCAAGAACTCAACACCACCGTGCGCAGGCCCCACAGTGGGCGCCAACTGTCGTGGAATTAACACGTCAGATGTCCGGTTTACGGACTTAGTGGTGAGGCCGCGCATCTATGTAGTAGCTTGAGAGGGGTTGAGCGGAATCGAGAGACGCGATGCAAGACACGGATTTAGACAGCTTCGGGCCCCGGGAAACATCATCCGGTAATAACCCTACGTGCTGTTTGAGGCTAGGTCTCATTATGATCCTCGTGGTGTCGCCAGTAAACCGGCTCTTTGTGTCTAACCCTAGAAACTTGTCTCAACTTCTCTTCTAACTTGTCTCTCTTGTCTAACTTGTGAGAACTTGTCCCTCTTGGGGAGCCCTGCCCCTCCTTATATATGTTGAAGGGGCGGGTTACATGACTAGTCCTAGTAGGACTAGGATTACAAGTGGAGTCCTAGTCTTACTTCCTTTGTATGAGAATATTCCTTATACTTTCTTCATAAACCGGCCCACTATTAATATGAACCGGCCTTCTGGGCCTTGGGCCTTGTCATCCATGATCCGCCTGCTGGGTTATCAGTAACTTGCCAAATATAAACCGTCTTAAGTAGAATGCGAAGTCCGGCCGGGTCATAATTCCGGCCGGTTCATACCGCGAGGGTATATCCCCGACAATGTGACCAAACTCATCACTGTATCTTTTGTCAGTGCAGCCAAAGATAATGTCGTCCACATAGATTTGGCAGACAAATAGTTCATCATCATATGTCTTCGTGAAGAGTGTGGGATCTAGGGATCCAGGTTTGAAGCCTTTGCTCTTCAGGAAGTCTTTGAGTGTGTCATACCAAGCACGAGGCGCTTGTTTGAGGCCATACAGTGCCTTGTTGAGTTTGTATACCATATCAGGACGTTTTGGATCTTCAAAGCCAGGTGGTTGTGCAACATACACCTCTTCTTCAATCCTTCCATTGAGAAAGGCACTCTTTACATCCATTTGATACAGAAGTATGTTGTGATGATTTGCATAGGCTAGCAGTATACGAATAGCTTCAAGTCTAGCCACAGGAGCAAATGTTTCATCGAAGTCAATCCCTTCGACTTAAGTGTATCCTTGAGCAACGAGACGAGCTTTGTTTCTGACCACTTGACCATGCTCATCTTGCTTGTTGCGATAGATCCATTTTGTGCCTATTATGTTGTGCTTGCGAGGGTCAGGACGCTTGACAAGTTCCCAGACGTTGTTCAGATCAAACTGTTGAAGCTCTTCTTGCATTGCTTGAATCCATTCGGATTCCATAAAAGCTTCAGCAACTTTCTTGGGTTCAGATATTGAGACAAATGCAAAGTGCCCACAGAAATTTGCAAGTTGTGTTGCTCTTGAATGAGTAAGTGGACCAGGAGCATTTATGCTGTCAATTATCTTCTCAACTTGTACTTCATTTGCAACACGAGGATGAGTTGGACGAAGATTTTGCTCTTGCTGTACATTGTCATCGTCAGGACGGTTGTCTTCAGGCTGAGCATTGTCGTCAGGTTGATTCGGAGCAGAAATGACGAGTTCCTCGTCAGGTTGTGCTTCAGAAGGCATGATCTCACCGGTTCCCATTAGCTTGATAGATTCATTTGGTGAAGCCTCATCTAGCACATTTGGTAGGGTCTCTCTTTGTGAACCATTTGTTTCATCAAACCGCACATCCACAGTTTCAACTACTTTATAGAGAAAGATGTTGAAGACTCTGTAGGAGTGTGAGTCCTTTCCATATCCGAGCATGAAGCCTTCATGTGCTTTCGGTGCAAACTTTGACTTGTGATGTGGATCCTTGATCCAGCACTTAGCTCCAAATACTCCGAAGTAACTTACGTTAGGCTTCTTTCCAGTGAGGAGTTCATAGGACGTTTTCTTCAGAAGCTTCTGAAGATAAACACGGTTGATGATATGCCATGCAGTATCAATAGCTTCGGGCCAGAACCTTCTTGGTGTCTTGTATTCATCGAGCATCGTTAGAGCCATCTCAATTAGAGTTCTGTTCTTGCGCTCAATGATCCCATTTTGCTGAGGTGTATACGGGGCTAAGAATTCATGAGTGATTCCCATTGTATCCTAATAAAGATCAAGGCCAGTGTTCTTGAACTCAGTGCCATTGTCACTTCTGATATGCTTGATCTTGACGCCATAGTTGTTCATGGCACGGTTGGCGAAGCGTCTGAAGACATCTTGCACTTTAGTATTGTAGAGTATTATGTGCACCCATGTGTATCTTGTATAATCATCAACAATGACGAAGCCATAGAGACAAGCTGTGGTAGAGAACGTGGAGTAGTGAGTAGGGCCAAATAAGTCCATGTGAAGCAGCTTGAAGGGTTTGGATGTCGTCATGATTGTCTTCGAGGGATTCTTGGCCCTAGTCATCTTCCCAGCTTCACAGGCACCACATAGATGATCTTTCTTGAACTTGACTTCCTCGATGCCTACGACATGCTTCTTCTTTGCGAGAGTGTGCAAGTTCCTCATGCCGGCATGTCCTAGCCTCCGATGCTAGAGCCAGCACTCTGAAGCTTTTGCTAGAAGACATACGGCCATTTGCGGTCCAACTGAGAAATCTACCATATACAGATCACCTTTTTCTGTATCCTTCAAATACTAAAGACTTGTCAGATTCCATTAGTACAAGGGAACGAAATTTACCAAAGATCACAATCATGTTTAAGTCACAAAGCATTGAGACAGACATTAAGTTGAAACCAAGAGATTCAACAAGCATGACTTTATCCATGTGCTGATCTCTTGAGATTACAACTCTACCTAGACCCAACACTTTGCTTTTACCAGTATCAGCAAATGTGATGTGACTCTTGTTAGATGGACGTAAGGTTGAGTCCATAAGAAGACTTCGATCTCCAGTCATATGATTTGTGCATCCGCTGTCCATAATCCATTCTGAAGACTTTGGTGTCACTCCCTACAATGCAGTTAGGAGGATAGGCTTCACCAAAAGCCATTATGAAGCATAAACATTTGACATATATGTGGATTATGAAAGCTTAGACCCAAGTCAGGATTGATAAGATGAGTAGCAAGTGATTCATGAGCAGTATGAGCAGTAAGTCATTTCGGGCATTTGATCTTGTGCCCTACAAGTGTTTTAGGTCCCCAGCAATAGCATCAGACGCCTTTGATTTTCGGCTGGAGACCTTTCCCTGTAAGAGAAAGTTAGTTCTTCTTAACCACCCACATCTTCAGGGGTGGCTTAGAAGCAATGAGTCTAAGAGCAGCATCTGAGAATTTTGGCTTTGGAGCCCTAGCAAATAATCTTGCAGGAGGAGAATAATACTCATAAGAATAGGCAGAAAAATTCTTTGTTTTATGAATATAGCGGTTTGAAGAAACACGCTCATATTCATGGGTCTGAGTATGGTTTCCCTGCAAAACATTCGCATTAGGGTGACTCAGGTGAGTCCTTTGTCTGTATGAAACCTTAGGACCATATGAAGCCTTTGGTCTGGGATTTGTCTTCTTCCCAAGAGGTGTCATGATGACATTTGCTGGAAGTTTCTCAAGACAACCTTTGGGTACCCAGATCTTCTTCATAGGTGGCCCGTTCCTGCAGTTAGTACCAATGTACCTGGCAAACACTTCACCATTTTGATTCTTAAACAATTTATAGTTTGCATCAAAGGATTCATCAATGATAAGAGGATTAGCACAAGTGAAGCCAGATAGGGTAGATGGATCCACTGAAGGTTCCTTTGCAGCAACCCATGTGGTTTTGGGATACTGCTCAGGCTTCCAGTATGAACCATCAACATTCATTTTCCTGTCGAATCCAACACCCTCTTTCCTAGGGTTTCGGTTCAGTATCTGCTTTTTGAGGACATCACATAGAGTCTGATGCCCTTTGAGGCTTTTGTACATCCATGTTTCAAGCAAAGTCTTCAACCTAGCATTTTCATCAACCTAGTAGTGGTATCCTCAGCAGAGGGGTTAGTTACCACATCAGTAGTTGAAGATATGGCAATAGTGGCAGTAGTAGAGCATTCAGCAGATGTAGTGTTATCACGCTCAATGCATTTTAGACATGGTGGTTCAAACTCTTCCCGAGAAGCACTGATTTGTTGAGCAAGTAATGAATCATGTTCCTTCTGAAGATCTTCATAACATACTCTTAGCTTTTCATGATCAGATAAGAGAGTGTTATGATGACTTTGAAGCGTGGTTAACTTAGCCTGAAGTCTCTGAAGACTTTTAGCTAAGTTTTTCGACGGATCCATTTCTTCACCCAACATATCATTGCTCTTATTAAGCATTTTTGAGCCTTTTCCAAAGCAATTTGTTGTTTAGTGGCAAGGGAAGCAAGTTTGACATAGCTGGGTCCAAATTCATCACCAGATTCATCATCACTAGACTCAGATGGATAGCATTCGGTTACCTTGGCACCTTTTGCCATAAGGCATGGTGCAGAGGATGATGGTTCTGGATCGAAAGTCATCGTCTTGAGAGATTCTTTGAAATCCTCAAACCCGGAATCATCACGAGTTCGATGACCCTCATAGACTTCAGAGAGACGGTCCTAGATAAGCTTCGCATGATCTAGATGCATGATGTTCCAGAACTGATTTTGAGACAGACAGGAGCAGATGACATCCTTCGCTGTGAGATTGACAAGAGTGAACTTGCGAATGTCATCAGCTTCTGCCCTCTTGCATAGATCGGTAAGACCAATCTCAGTGACGGTCCACAGCTCACTGTTAATCGCCATGAGACGTTCTTCATCATGGCCTTCCACCTGGGATACTCGTGGCCGTCAAACATGGGGCAAGACACTGTCTTCATTCCCGCGGTCGACATAACTAAAACTCTAGGTGATTAAACCGAATCACACAGAACAAGGGAGTACCTTGCTCTGATACCAATTGAAAGTGCAGTATATCGACTAGAGGGGGGGGGTGAATAGGCGATTTTTATGAAATGCTTCAAAACATGGAAGTTTTGAAGACAAAAGATAAATCCAATCCTATTAGTATGCAGCAGAAAGTAGACTACACTAGACAAGCCATAGTCATGTATTCAATGAAGTGAAAGCACGAAGACTAATAGCAGCTAGGCAGTAGGGATCAAGATGGAAGAAGTAATGAAGCCAACCAAAACAGTAGATACTCAGTGAAGTCAATCAGATAAGGCAAGCATGCAATGACTTCACAACATAAGACAGTAAGTAAAGGGAAGGTAAGGATAGAACCAGTAGCTCGGGGAGGACAGTGATTTGTTAGACCAGTTCCAGTTGTTGTGACAACTGTACGTCTGGTTAGGGAGGTCGAGATTTAACTCAGAAGACCGCGTCTTCACCTTATTCCCCTTGAGCTAAGGACACCTAGTCCTCGCCCAATCACTCTGGTAAGTCTTCAAGGTAGACTTCCAAACCTTCACAGACTTCGTTCACCGGCGATCCATAATGACTCTTGGATGCTCAGAACACGACGCCTAACCGGCTGGAGGAAACACAGTCCTCAAGTGTAATAAGTCTTCAGGTCACACATACAGAAAGACTTCAGTGATGCCTAACACTTTTTGGCTCTGGGTGTTTTGGCTTTGTCCTCGCAAGGATTTCTCTCTCAAAAGCTTCGGAGGTGGGTTGCTCTCAAACGACAAAAGCCGTGTAATAACTCTTGAGCAGCCACCAATTTATGGTGTAGGGGGTGGGCTATTTATAGCCACTGGGCAACCCGACCTGATTTGTCCGAAGTGACCCTGGGTCACTAAGGAACTGACACGTGTTCCAACGGTCAGATTTCAAACACTCACGCGACAACTTTACTTGGGCTACAAGTACAGCTGACTCATCCAACTCTGGATAAGATTTGCTCTCATTGTCTTCGCTCGAAGACATAGGTTTTGGTTGAGCATCACTTCAGTCACTCTGACTTAGATCACTTGGACCCCACTTAACAGTACGGTGGTTCCTATGACTCAACAAAGAAGAAAAGGAAACAACGAAACGTCTAAGTCTTCGCTCTCCATGGTCTTCACACAATGTCTTCTCTTGTCATAGTCTTCAATAGGATTATCTTCATATACCACCACTGATGTCAATGTCTTCATACATTTTTAGGGGTCATCTCCGGTAGGTAAACCGAATCAATGAGGGACTTCTACCTGTGTTTTCCTGCAATTCTCACAAACACATTAGTCCCTCAACCAAGTTTGTCGTCAATACTCCAAAACCAACTAGGGGTGGCACTAGATGCACTTACAAGTGATTCCTACACCAATTAGTGAGGAAGCTAATGATGATGATCATGAAACTTCAGATCAAGTTACTACTGAACCTCATAGGTCAACCATAGTACATTCCGCACCAGAGTGGTACGGTAACCCTGTTTTGGAAGTCATGTTACTAGACCATGATGAACCTACGAACTATGAGGAAGCGATGATGATCCCAGATTCCGCAAAATGGCTTGAGGCCATGAAATCTGAGATGGGATCCATGTATGAGAACAAAGGGTGGAATTTGGTTGACTTGCCCGATGATCGGCAAGCCATTGAAAATAAATGGATCTTTAAGAGGAAGACCGACGCCGATGGTAATGTTACTATCTACAAAGCTCAACTTGTTGCGAAAGGTTTTCGACAAGTTCAAGGAGTTGACTACGATGAGACTTTCTCACCCATAGCGATGCTTAATTTTGTCCGAATCCTGTTAGCAATTGCCGCATTTTATGATTATGAAATCTGGCAAATGGATGTCAAAACTGCATTCCTTATGGATATCTTAGAGAATTGTTGTATATGATGCAACCAGAAGGTTTTGTTGATCCTAAATGTGCTAACAAAGTGTGCAAACTCTA
The DNA here is from genome assembly GCA_902687465.1 of Secale cereale. Taxonomy (NCBI): domain Eukaryota; kingdom Viridiplantae; phylum Streptophyta; class Magnoliopsida; order Poales; family Poaceae; genus Secale; species Secale cereale. Next base: position 751,380,838 of record LR738715.1, on the reverse strand, counting down.
GCGATCCATCTATGGAATGGTGCAAGCATCTCAGAGTTGGGATATATGCTTTGATGAGGTGATTGTGACGCCCCCGATTTGACCGTACACTAATCATGCACGCAAATGTGTACGACCAAGATGAGGGACTCATTGGAAGATATCACAACACAACTCTAGACATAAATTAAAATAATACAGGCTTTATATTACAATCCAGGGGCCTCGAGGGCTCGAATACATAAGCTCGATTCACAAGAGTCAGCGGAAGCAATGATATCTGAGTACAAACATAAGTTAAACAAGTTTGCCTTAAGAAGGCTATCACAAATATAGCAACGACCGAAGAGGCAAGGCCTCCTGCCTGGGACCTCCTAACTACTCCTCGAAGCCGAACTCCACGTAGAAACATCCTCGGGATCTTCTAGGTCCTGGACTCCACCATTTGGTTGCATCATCCGAGAAGAGAGGAAAAAAGGGGAAAAGGGGGAGCAAAGCAACCGTGAGTACTTATCCAAAGTACTCGCAAGCAAGGATCTATACTACATATGCAATGGTATCTATGTAAAGGGGTAATAGATGTGGGTTAAACTACAGAATGCCAGAATAAGAGGGGGATAGCTAATCCAATCGAAGACTACGCTTCTGGCCACCTCCATCTTGCAGCAGTAGATGAGAGTAGATGGAGTAGTAACAAGTATCAAAGCTTCTGGCCGCCTCCGTCTTGAGTAGCTGAAGAGTTCACCAAGTAACAACGTATAGCATAATCCTACCCGGCGATCCTCCCCTCGTCGCCCTGTGGGAAAGCGATCACCAGGTTGTATTTGGAACTTGTCTGGGTGTGCTTTATTAAGTATCCAGTTCTAGTTGTCATGAGGTCAGAGTACAACTCCGGGTCGTCCTTTTACCGAGGGACACAACTATTCGAATAGATTAACTTCCCTGCAGGGGTGCACCACATAACCCAGCACGCTTGATCCCATTTGGCTGGACACACTTTCCGAGGTCATGCCCAACCTCGGAAGATCAACACGTCGCAGCCCTACCTAAGCACAACAGAGAGGTCAGCACACCGGTCTAAACCCTAAGCGCACGAGGGTCTGGGCCCATCGCCCAATGCACACCTGCACGTTGCGAGGGCAGCCAGTAAGTAGACCTAGCCACTCCTAATACCAGAGCGGCGTTCCAGTCCAATCCGGCGCGCGCCGCTAAACCGCTGACGTCAAGAAGGCTTCGGCTGATACCACGACGTCGAGTGTCCATAACTATTCCCACGTAGCTGGTTAGTGCGTATAGGCCAATGGCCAGACTCAGATCAAATACCAAGATCTCGTTAAACGTGTTATTATGAAATTACCGCGGACAACGACCAGGGCCAGGCCCACCTGTCTCCTAGGTGGTCACAACCCGTCCTATCGCTCCACCACAAAGTAACCATCAAGGGCCTGCCGGGAACCTAGGCTCACCACTACCTGTGTGGAACCACCTGCCCCTTCAACCCCATATCCGAATCATCATCATGTGTATGAAATAGAAAATATATACCCGTGATCACCACCCGAGTGCTCATGGCCCGATAGTATAGCATGGCAGACGGACAAGAATGTAGGGCCACTGATGGAAAACTAGCATCCTATACTAAGCATTTAGGATAGCATGTAAAGGTATCAACAGTAGTAGCAACAATGACACGCTATGCAACAGAATAGGAGCTATCGAATCATCAACAGTAGCAGTTCTAATGCAAGAATAAGAGAGAGAGAGAATGGGCGCTATCTGGTGGTCAAGAAGGGGGGCTTGCCTGGTTGCTCTGGCAAGGAGGGGTCGTCATCACCGTAGTCGAACTGGGGGTCGCCGTCAGTCCCGGGGTCTACAGAAAAGAAGTAACGGAGGGGGAACATAATAAATAATAGAGCAATCAAAGCATCACAAAGCGTAACATGGAAAAATGTGGTGCTAGAGGTGACCTAACGCGGTGCTCGGTGATACAAGCGAAGAGGAAAATAACATCTGGGAAAGTATTCCTGGTGTTAGGCATTTTCGAGCAGATGAAACGGAGGGGGAATGTTGCATGTTCGGTATGATAGAGATGTGTGGCGGACGAACGGACCGCGCATTCGGATTTGTCTCGTCGTTCTGAGCAACTTTCATGTACAAAGTATTTTCATGCGAGTTACCGATTAATTTATATGATTTTTTCAAAGTTTTTAAAGAATTTTTGGATTTAATTTAATGTTTAAATTCGAATTATCCGGAATAGTGATTAATGACGTCATCATGACGGCACCATGACGTCAGCAGGTCAACTGACTTGTTGACCGGTCAAACCTGACAGGTGGAACCCACCTGTCATAGCCTAGACTAATTAACAGAAGATAAGATTAATTAATTCAACCTAATTATCTTGTGGGCCCCACTGTCATTGACTGCTTAGCAGTTAACCAAATTAATTTGTTTGACTAAACCATTTAATTAAGTTAAAAAAATAATTAATTATTTATTATTTTTATATCTATATTTTTTTAACTTCTATTTTTTAATAGGGGCTGGGCCCCCCAAGTCAGTGGCCCAGAGGGCCACGACGCTTGCGGGCAAACGGGCGCTGGCGCCCAGCCCGAACGGGCGCACACCCAGTTCGGCGGGGGTGGGACACCAGCCATGGGAGCGTCGAGGCCGGCCGCCGGAGGCGGCGGTGGCTAACCACAGCGGGGGCTCCAGCCCGGCGGAGGAGGGTGAAGCGGGGCGCGCTTGAGCCGGTGCGGCGGGTGTGGGGCATCAGCGGCAGCCACAGATGTTGGTAGTGCCAGCAGCGAAGCAGCAGCGGCTGCGCTTGTCGGCAGGGGCGGACGGACACGGGCGGCGCGGTGCAGCGGGCAGGGGGAGCGACGGGCGTCGGCGGCACGGAGGCGGCGTGGAAGGCGCGTTGCCAAGTGCTGCAGCGGCAGTAGGCGGCGGTGCGGTGCCAGGCGGAGAAGTGGTGGCGGCCGCACGGGTGACGGCGAGTGCGGGGCGGAGGGGATGCGGCATGGCGCGGGCGTCGACGGTCTGGGCGGGAATGGGCCGCTGTGGAACGCGACTAGGAGCAGTCGGAGGCGCACGAGGATGTGCGGGCTCGAATGTCGGCCATGGCGGGCAGCTACGGGCGTGGGTACCTTCGGCGACGAGTCATGACGGGGAAGAAGGGGAGCTAGGAGAGGAGCTCACAATTATCGCGAAGAGGAGGTCAGCTTGCTCGGGGAGGCTCAGGTGGTCGCGAATCGAAGGCGACAGTGGTCAGCTTCCGAGGTTGAACACGACGATGTAGGCGGCGTTCCGGTGCTTTCGACCTTGCGTGCGTCGATGGAGGGGAAGAGGGCGTCGATGCACAGCTCCGGTGCACGTTGATGAGGCGCGATCATGAGGATGGCGCGAGCTCCACGGGACAGCGGGCATGGCGGCGCTCGGACGAGGTGGGGAAGGGCGAATCAGAGTGAGGGGATGAAGTGGGGAGGCTCTAGGGTTTTGGGGGCGCCTGGGGGTGGTCCTTATCTATGCGGGGGTACTGAGGGATGGCCGCCACGGCGGCATCGCCGGCCAGGGAGGCGCGGATGGATGCCACGGTCTCCCCCCGTTAACTTTAGCGTGGGGAGGGAGAGGAGGTGATGTGGGTTGGGCCTCCCTGCCTCCCCCACATAGGCCACTTCTTTCTTTTATTTTTCTGTTTTCATTTTGTCACTATTTTCCTTTTTATTTATTTACTTTATTTTTCTATTTTGCTTTTCTTTAAAGTTTTGTATTTTGTTGATCTAATAGATGGGTATATTTAGATGCGCCACTTAGCACATAAATACTAGGCAATGTTTTGAAGTGGCACACAAAGTTCCAAATTATTTTGAATTCTTTACATATTTATTTAAATTGGGATGGTTCAATTAAAATCCTTTTATGGTTCATTTAAAAATAGCTTAGGTGCATTTTATCATCCTGAAAAATGTGGAATATTTAATGACAATTTGTTAGTGAATATTTGCAACCCACCTAACATTTTTGTTTTACCGTTTGAAGAAATAACAATTTGACTTTACTTTAAATTTGAATTTGAATCAGGTTTGGATCAATGTGAGTTATAGCAATTTAACTGCGATGACATGGCACCATTAGGCGGGGATTACTGTTGCTTAATTATCCGGGCGTCACAATTCTCCCCCACTACAAGAAATATCGTCCCGAGATTTAAGATGTGGAGCAAGGGGAAAAGTTCTGGTTACGAAGTTCTAACGAATCTTCTCGGTCTTGGTTGCTCTTCTTGAAGAGGCTGATCCATTACGTTGATGTCTTTAGTCCTCTGCTTCAGGTCATCACGATTAAGTCGTCATCTCTTCTTCAGGGTCTCCATCGTACTTACGAATAGGAAAGGGGTAGCTTGACAACGATAAAATGCTACAAGGGGTAATCATCGGGGTTTATCCCACGAATTGACACATGAGTATCTCTCGAGTTATCCATAATAGGGTTATCCATAAGGACAAAGAGCAACAATAGCAAAAATAAAAACAGAATTATAAAAAGACTTTCTTACCAGTTTCACTTTACCAATAGCGCTACGCTCCCCGGCAACGGCGCCAGAAAACGTTACTTGATGACCCTCAACCGTAAGGGATCTGTTGCAGCGTTTTCGATAAGTAAGAGTGTCGAACCCAACGAGGAGCAGAAGGTATTGATAAGCGATTCTGAGCAAGAAATTACTGCAAGCACCGAAAGATAACTTTTAGGGGTTTTTCTCGATATAAGCAACAGGAATGTAAAGGCAAGTAATATAAAAGATACTGAGAGTAACAAGTGGCCCAATCCTTTCTTAGCAAAGGAGAGGCCTAGCAACTGAACTTATAAAGACTAAAGCGTTCTTGAGGACACACGGGAGAGGTAGTCATGTGCTTTCGCCATATTCCGTATCGATACTATGTTATGTGTTGATAAGTGTTGGTGGGTGGATCTATGCTAGTGCACTCTCTAGACTAAGATGAGTGCACTCTTATGATTAAACACCTTGCAAGCATCCGCAAATACTAGATAGAATTTAAGGCAAAAGCCTAACCATAGCAATACGATCGAGGATCCATTATTCCCTTATGCAAAAGCGTGCGAACTGGGGTTCAGGTTTCTGTCACTCCGGCAACCCACCATAAGCATTCTTTATACACAATGCATTCCCCTAGGTCCTTAATAAGGCGAAGTGTTGGGTGTTCGACTCACACAACACCACTAGTAGAATGACAACACAACTTAAGTATCAAACAACACATATTACTTCAACAACATATGACTACTAACAATAAGACTTTCCCCATGTCCTCAAGAACTAAGGTAACTACTCACAAGACATAAAAGAGATCATGATCAGTGGGGATAAATATGTGATAAACAATCTGGACATAATAATATTTCTCCAACAAAACTCAATAGCATTCACCACAAAGTAGTAATCAACACCGATGGAGTAGAGAGGATAGGTAATACAAGTTACAACACGAGTTGCGATGGAAAGATGAGATTTGGATGAAGATGGAGATGGTGCTGGTGTTGGGGATGATGTTGATGATGATCTCGATGATTCTCGTGATGATGGTGATGACGATGGCGACGATCTCCCCTTCCGGGAGGTGATCTCCCCGGCGGAATCTGCCCGCCGGAGATGCCCTTTTCTTCTCTGTAGGTTTCCGCCTCGAAGCGGCGGCGGAACTCCGTAAAAAGTCCCGTGCCTAGGGTTTTCGGGGGACGGAGAGAATATATGCAAAAGGGGGCGACCAGAGGTGGGCCAGGGGCTCCAGGCGCCCCCCGGCGCGGCTAGGGGGGGGGGCGCCCCCAGGCCGCCTGGGCACCCTGTGGCCCCCCTCTGACTCCCCTTTTGCGTGTCTCCGTTATTCTTCTGAAAAACACGTCCCGTCAATTTTCAGGTAATTTGGAGGTGTTCTTCTTCAGCAACTCAGTATCCACTTTTTCCTGCTGAATCCTGCGTCTGCTGTTCCGGCATCGGAAAGTTGCAAACTGTGTAAAATAGACCAAAACAACATAAGAACATCATCATAATGTGAAATATATCAATGAATAAGGATAAATTATAATACAAAATAGTGATGCATTTTGGACGTATCAACACCCCCAAGCTTAGACCTCGCTTGTCCCCAAGCGAATATGAACTCGGTAAACCTGTCCACAAGTTTAGAGAGTGAAGTGTCGATAAATAGAATACGGACAAGAAGCATCATAGTCTCTTCACCAACTCAAATATCCTCAGCAGCAATCTTCAACTCATAAGGCTCTTATGAAAGAGTGTTAACACTTATATTCGAAAGTAGGACCAAGGAAACTCATTATATCATGGCAAACATATCCTTTGGTCAAAGAACAACAAATAATTTTAACTTTTGCTCTTATATTTTGATGGGATTAATTGAAGCTTTTTGAAATAGCATGTTAGTAAGCAAGAAGTGAAAGTGTTAACACAAAGGAAGATATTTGCCTTAGCTGGGCATGACAAACAACTTACTTATCGAATGATAATGTCAACAAGGATATGATATGACAAATCTTAATGCAGCTTTATATGCATGAATCCTTATCAACATCAAACGTCTGCTCTCTTTGAGAAATAGAAGGAAGTAGGAATAACTGACTTAATTTAAAATTAAAAGATAGGCCCTGCTCTAGGGTAGTAGGGAAAACTCATGTGCTATCCTCAAATCAAACAGAATGAAAACAAGTTTTGAGAGGTGCATGATTCGTCAACGAATGCTAATAGATAACTCAATTACTTCTTGAACTTGACAAGTTTCGAGGAACGGCTCCCGTATGAGGACGATAACATCCTCTTATTCTCCTTTATTTATCACTGCCAAAGTTTTCTGATTTCTCATGGACAAAGCGTGAAGGAGGGTTTGTTTGTTATATTATTTTTAAGCCGGGCGCACTCAATGCCAGTTCCTTTTCATATTATGGGTTTGCACATTATACATGCAATCCCGGGGTGAAGCTTGTCCAACTCAAAAAGGTCATGAATTATCTACTACTTCCTCATGAGCTAAAGCAGAGGCACAAAATAAAGGATTTTGAACATTTAAGGATAACACATAAATTATATACTTTTAGGAGGTGGTAGTGGAGTACCACGAGTAGGTAGGTATGGTGGACTCATATGGAAGGTATTGGCTTAAGGGTATGGATGCACAAGCAGAATTCCGCTTAGTACAGAGTTAGGCTAGCAAAGGTTTTGAAAGAGTAGACAATTGATGATGACTAAGACGCAAAGCATTATAAAGCATGAACATTGAAATAAGCATAACACATCAAGTTGTCTTCCTTGTCAACATAACACTTCAAGCATAATAACATAAGGTTATATTGGTACTCTAAGAAAATCATGCTTGTTGTTATGACCAAAGCTATATTTGCCAAGATTAAATAAAGTTTCATAGCCATACCTTGAAGGAAATATGCCCTAGAGGCAATAATAAAGTGCTTATTTATAATTCCTTATATCATGATAAATGTTTATTATTCATGCTAGAATTGTATTAACCGGAAACTTAGTACATGTGTGAATACATAGACAAAACAGAGTGTCCCTAGTATGCCTCTACTAGACTAGCTCATTGATCAAAGATGGTTATGTTTCCTAACCATAGACATGAGTTGTCATTTGATCAACGGGATCACATCATTAGAAGAATGATGTGATGGACTAGACCCATCCGTTAGCATAGCACTATGATCGTTTAGTTTTACTGCTATTGCTTTCTTCATGACTTATACATGTTCCTATGACTATGAGATTATGCAACTCCCGAATACCGTAGGAACACCTTGTGTGCTATCAAACGTCACAACGTAACTGGGTGATCATAAAGATGCTCTACAGGTATCTCCGGAAGTATTCGTGGTGTTGGCATAGATCAAGATTAGGATTTGTCACTCCGAGTGTCGGAGAGGTATCTCTGGGCCCTCTCGGTAACACACATCATAATAAGCCTTGCAAGCAAAAGACTAATGAGTTAGTCACAAGATGTTGTGTTACGGAACGAGTAAAGAGACTTGCCGGTAACGAGATTGAACTAGGTATAGAGATACCGACGATCGAATCTCGGGCAAGTAACATACCGATGACAAAAGGAACAACGTATGTTGTTATGCGGTTTTGACCGATAAAAGATCTTCGTAGAATATGTAGGAGCCAATATGAACATCCAGGTTCCGCTATTGGTTATTGACCGGAGATGAGTCTCGGTCATGTCTACATAGTTCTCGAACCCGTAGGGTCCGCACGCTTAACGTTTGATGACGATCGATATTATGAGTTTATGAGTTTTGATGTACCGAAGGTAGTTCGGAGTCCCGGATGAGATCCCGGACATGACGAGGAGTCTCGGAATGTCCGAGACATAAAGATTGATATATTGGACGACTATATTCGTACACCGGAAGTGTTCCGGAAAAGTTTCGGATTTAACGGGATTGCCGGAGGGGGTTACCGGAACCCCCTACGAGGGGGGATGGTCCATAGTGGGCCTAAAGGGAAAGAGAGAGGCAGCCCATAGGGCTGGCCGGCGCCCCCACCTAGGGTTCCTAGTTGGACTAGGATTTGGGGGGGGGGGGCGCCACCTCTCCTATTCCTTTCCCTCTTCCTTCTTTTGGTGAATCCTACTAGGAATAGGATTGCAATCCTATTCCTAGTAGGAGTCCACTCCCTAGCCGCACCAGGAAGGGCCGGCCGGCCTCCCTCCCTTGCTCCTTTATATACGGGGGCAGGGGGCACCCAAAGACACACAAGTTGAATTGTTTTAGTCGTGTGCGGTGCCCCCCCTCCACAGAATCACACCTCGGTCATACCGTCGAGGTGCTTAGGCGAAGCCCTGCGCCGGTGAATACATCATATCCGTCACCACGCCGTCGTGCTGACGAAACTCTCCCGTGAAGCTCAACTGGATCAAGAGCTCGTGGGACGTCATCAAGCTGAACGTGTGCTGAACGCGGAGGTGCCGTACGTTCGGTGCTTGATCGGTTGGATCGCGAAGAAGTTCGACAACATCAACCGCGTCACTTGACGCTTCCGCTCCCGGTCTACGAGGGTACGTAGACACACTCTCCCCTCTCGTTGCTATGCATCTAGTAGATAGATCTTGCGTGATCGTAGGAAAATTTTAAAATACTACGTTCCCCAACAGTGGCATCATGAGCCAGGTCTATGCGTAGATGATATGCACGAGTAGAACACAATGAGTTGTGGGCGATACTAGTCATACTGCTTACCAGCATGTCATACTTTGCTTCGGCGGTATTGTGAGATGAAGCGGCCCGGACCGACATTACGCGTACGCTTACGCGAGACTGGTTTTACCGTTACGAGCACTCGTTGCTTAAAGGTGACTGGCGGGTGTCTGTCTCTCTCACTTTAGCTGAATCAAGTGTGGCTACGCCCGGTCCTTGTGAAGGTTAAAACAACACATACTTGACGAAACATTGCTGTGGTTTTGTATGCGTAGGTAAGAACGGTTCTTGCTAAGCCCGTAGCAGCCACGTAAAACTTGCAACAACAAAGTAGAGGACGTCTAACTTGTTTTTGCAGGGCATGTTGTGATGTGATATGGTCAAGACATGATGAGTTATACGGTTTTGTATGAGATGATCATGTTTTGTAAAGTTATCGGCAACTGGCAGGAGCCATATGGTTGTCGCTTTATTGTATGAAATGAAATCACCATGTAATTGCTTCACTTTATCACTAAGCGGTAGCGATAGTCGTAGAAGCAATAGTTGGCGAGACGACAACGATGCTACGATGAAGATCAAGGTGTCGCGCCGGTGACAAAGGTGATCATGACGGCGCTTTGGAGATGGAGATCAAAAGCACAAGATGATGATGGCCATATCATGTCACATATTTTGATTGCATGTGATGTTTATCTTATTATGCTTCTTATTTTGCTTAGAACGACGGTAGCATTATAAGATGATCCCTTACTAAATTTCAAGGTATAAGTGTTCTCCCTGAGTATGCACCGTTGCGAAAGTTCGTCGTGCCGAGACACCACGTGATGATCGGGTGTGATAAGCTCTACGTTCAAATACAACGGGTGTAAGCCAGTTTTGCACACGCAGAATACTCGGGTTAAACTTGACGAGCCTAGCATATGCAGATATGGCCTCGGAACACTGGAGACCGAAAGGTCGAGCGTGAATCATATAGTAGATATGATCAACATAAGATGTTCACCATTGAAACTACTCCATCTCACGTGATGATCGGACATGGTTTAGTTGATTTGGATCACGTGATCATTTAGATGACCGGAGGGATGTCTATCTAAGTGGGAGTTCTTTAAATTAATATGATTAAATTGAACTTTAATTTATCATGAAGTTCGTCCTGGTAGTATTAGCATATCTATGTTGTAGATCAATAGCTCGCGATTTTGCTCCCCGTTTATTTTTTATATGTTCCTAGAGAAAACTAAGTTGAAAGATGTTAGTAGCAATGATGCGGAATTGTTCCGTGATCTGAGGATTATCCTCATTGATGCACAGAAGAATTATGTCCTTGATGCACCGCTAGGTGACAGACCTATTGCAGGAGCAGATGCAGACGTTATGAACGTTTTGACAAAAGCTCGGTATGATGACTACTTGATAGTTTAAGTGCACCATGCTTTACGGCTTAGAACCGGGACTTCAAAAACGTTTTGAACGCCACGGAGCATATAAGATGTTCCAAGAGTTGAAATTAGTATTTCATACTAATGCCCGTGTCGAGAGGTATAAGACCTCTGACAGTACTTTGCCTACAAGATGGAGGAGAATAGCTCAACCAGTGAGCATGTGCTCAGATTGTTTGGGTACTACAATTACTTGAATCAAGTGGGAGTTAATCTTCCAGATAAGATAGTAATTGACAAAGTTCTCTAGTCACTATCACCAAGTTAGTAGAACTTCGTGATGAACTATAATATGCAAGGGATGACGAAGGTAATTCCCGAGCTCTTCGCGATGCTGAAATCGGCGAAGGTAGAAATCAAGAAAGAACATCAAGTGTTGATGGTTAATAAGACCACTTGTTTCAAGTAAAGGGCAAAGGGATAGAAGGGGGACTTCAAGAAGAATGACAAGCAAGTTGTCACTCCCGTGAAGAAACCCAAAGCTAAACTCAAGCCTGAAACTAAGTGCTTCTACTGCAAAGGAAATGGTCACTAGAAGTGGAACTGCCCTAGATATTTGGCGGATAAGAAGGATGGCAAAGTGAACAAAGGTATATTTGATATACAGATTATTGATGTGTATTTTACTAGTGTTCATAGCAACCCCTCAGATATTTGATATTGGTTCAGTTGCTAAAGAGTAGTAACTCGAAATGGGAGTTGCATAATGAACAGAAACTAGTTAAAGGATGAAGTGACGATGTGTATTGGAAGTAGTTCCAAGATTGATATGATCATCATCGCACACTCCCTATACTTTCGGGATTAGTGTTGAACCTAAATAAGTGTTATTTGGTGTTTGTGTTGAGCATGAATATGATTTGATTATGTTTATTGCAATACGGTTATTCATGTAAGTTAGAGAATAATTGTTGTTCTGTTTACATGCATAAAACCTTCTATGGTCATACACCCAATGAAAATGGTTTGTTGGATCTCGATCGTGTGATACACATATTCATAATATTGAAGACAAAAGATGCAAGGTTAATAATGATAGTGCAACTTATTTGTGGCACTGCCGTTTAGGTCATATTGGTGTAAAACGCATGAAGAAACTCCATAGTGATGGACTTTTGGAATCACTTGATTATGAATCACTTGGTGCTTGCGAACCATGCCTCATGGGCAAGATGACTAAAACTCCGTTCTCCGGAACAATGGAGCGAGCAATAGAGTTGTTGGAAATCATACATACTGATGTATGCAGACCAATGAGTGTTGAAGCTCGCGGCGGGTATCGTTATTTTCTGACCTTCACTGATGATTTGAGCAGATATGGGTATATCTACTTAATGAAGCACAAATCTGAAACATTTTGAAAAGTTCAAAGAATTTCAGAGTGAAGTGGAGAATCATCGTAACAACAAAATAAGATTTTCTACGATATGATCGTAGAGGTAAAATATTTGAGTTAGCGAGTTTGGCCTTCAGTAAAAACGATGTGAAATAGTTTCACTACTCACGCCACCTGGAACACCACATTGTAATGGTGTGTCCGAACGTCATAACAGTACTTTATTAGATATGGTGCGATCGATGATGTCTCTTACCGATCTACCACTATCGCTTTTGGGGTTATGCATTAGAGACAACTACATTCACGTTAAATAGGGCACCATCTAAATCCGTGGAGATGACACCGTATGAACTATGGTTTGACGAGAAACCTAAGTTGTCATTTCTTTAAGTTTGGGACTGCGATGCTTATGTGAAAAAGTTTCAACATGATAAGCTCGAACCCAAATCGGAGAAGTAAATCTTCATAGGATACCCAAAAGAAACTGTTGGGTACACCTTCTATCACAGATCCAAAGGCAAGATATTCGTTGCTAAGAATGGATCCTTTCTAGAGAAGGAGTTTCTCTCGAAAGAAGTGAGTGGGAGGAAAGTAGAACTTGATGAGGTAATTGTACCTTCTCCCGGATTGGAAAGTAGTACGTCACAGAAAATTGTTCCAGTGATTCCTACACCAATCAGTGAGGAAGTTAATGATGATGATCATGAAACTTCGGATCAAGTTTCTGCTGAACGTCGTAGATCAACCAGAGTTCGTTCCGCACCAGAATGGTACGGCAACCCAGTTCTGGAAGTCATGTTACTAGACCATGATGAACCTACGAACTATGAGGAAGCGATGATGAGCCCAGATTCCGCAAAATGGCTTGAGACCATGAAATCTGAGATGGGATCCATGTATTAGAACAAAGTATGGACTTTGGTTGACTTTCCCGATGATCGGCAAGCCATCGAAAATAAATGGATCTTCAAGAGGAAGACCAACGCAAACGGTAATGTTACTGTTTACAAAGCTCGACTTGTTGCGAAAGGGTTTCGACAAGTTCAAGGAGTTGACTATGATGAGACTTTCTCACCCGTAGCGATGCTTAAGTCTGTCCGAATCATGTTAGTAATTGCCGCATTTTATGAAATCTGGCAAATGGATAACAAAACTGCATGCGTTAATGGATTTATTAAAGAAGACTTGCATATGATGCAACCAGAAGGTTTTTGTCAATCCTAAAGGTGCTAACAAAATGTGCAAGCTCCAGCGATCCATCTATGAACTGGTGCAAGCATCTCGGAGTTTGGAATATACGCTTTGATAAGTTGATCAAAGCATATAGATTTATACAGACTTGCGGTGAAGCCTGTATTTACAAGAAGTGAGTGGGAGCACTACAACCTTTCTGATAAGTATATGTGAATGACATATTGTCGATCGGAAATGATGTAGAATTTTCTGGAAAGCATAAAGGAGTGTTTGAAAGGAGTTTTTCAAAGAAAAAGACCTTGGTGAAGCTGCTTACATATTGGGCATCAAGATCTATAGAGATAGATCAAGACGCTTGATAAGACTTTCGATGAGTACATACCTTGATAAGATTTTGAAGTAGTTCAAAATGGATCAGTCAAAGAAGAAGTTCTTGCCTGACTTGTAAGGTGTGAAGTTGAGTAAGACTATAAGCCAGACCACGGCAGAAAAATATAGAGAGAATGAAAAGTCATTCCCTATGCCTCAGCCATAGGTTCTATAAAGTATGCCATGCTGTGTACCAAACATGTTGTGTACCTTGCCATGAGTTTGTCAAGGGGGTACAATAGTGATCCAGAAGTAGATCTCTGTACAGCGGTCAAAATTATCCTTAGTAATTGGATGACTAAGGAAATATTTCTCAATTATGGAGGTGATAAAGAGTTCGTCGTAAAGGGTTATGCCGATGCAAGCTTTGACACTAAATTCAGATGACTCTAAGTATCAATCTGGATACGTATTGAAAGTGGGAGAAATTAGCTAGAGTAGCTCCATGCAGAGCATTGTAGACATAGAAATTTGCGAAATACATACGGATCTGAATGTGACAGACCCGTTGACTAAACTTCTCTCACAAGCAAAACATGATCACACCTTATTACTATTGGGTATTAATCAGATAGCGATGTGATCTAGATTATTGACTCTAGTAAACCCTTTGGGTGTTGGTCACATGGTGATGTGAACTATGGGTGTTATTCACATAACGATGTGAACTATCGGTATTAAATCACATGGCGAGTGAGCTAGATTATTGACTCTAGTGCAAGTGGGAGACTGAAGGAAATATGCCCTAGAGGCAATAATAAAGTTCTTATTTATAATTCCTTATATCATGATAAATGTTTATTATTCATGCTAGAATTGTATTAACCGGAAACTTAGTACATGTGTGAATACATAGACAAAACGGAGTGTCCCTAGTATGCCTCTACTAGACTAGCTCATTGATAAAAGATGGTTATGTTTCCTAACCATAGACATGAGTTGTCATTTGATCAACGGGATCACATCATTAGAAGAATGATGTGATGGACTAGACCCATCCGTTAGCATAGCACTATGATCGTTTAGTTTTACTGCTATTGCTTTCTTCATGACTTATACATGTTCCTATGACTATGAGATTACGCAACTCCCGAATACCGTAGGAACACCTTGTGTGCTATCAAACGTCACAACGTAACTGGGTGATCATAAAGATGCTCTACAGGTATCTCCGAAAGTATTCGTGGTGTTGGCATAGATCAAGATTAGGATTTGTCACTCCGAGTGTCGGAGAGGTATCTCTGGGCCCTCTCGGTAACACACATCATAATAAGCCTTGCAAGCAAAAGACTAATGAGTTAGTCACGAGATGTTGTGTTACGGAACGAGTAAAGAGACTTGCCGGTAACGAGATTGAACTAGGTATAGAGATACCGACGATCGAATCTCGGGCAAGTAACATACCGATGACAAAAGGAACAACGTATGTTGTTATGCGGTTTTGACCGATAAAAGATCTTCGTAGAATATGTAGGAGCCAATATGAACATCCAGGTTCCGCTATTGGTTATTGACCGGAGATGAGTCTCGGTCATGTCTATGTTGGAAATATGCCCTAGAGGCAATTATAAATTGGTTATTATTATATTTCCTTGTTCACGATAATCGTTTATTATCCATGCTAGAATTGTATTGAAAGGAAACTCAGATACATGTGTGGATACATAGACAAACACCATGTACCTAGTAAGCCTCTAGACGACTAGCTCGTTGATCAATAGATGGTTACGGTTTCCTAACCATGGACATTGGATGTCGTTGATAACGGGATCACATCATTAGGAGAATGATGTGATGGACAAGACCCAATCCTAAGCCTAGCACAGATCGTGTAGTTCGTATGCTAAAGCTTTTCTATATGTCAAGTATCTTTTCCTTAGACCATGAGATTGTGCAACTCCTGGATACCGTAGGAATGCTTTGGGTGTACCAAACGTCACAACATAACTGGGTGGCTATAAAGGTGCACTACAGGTATCTCCGAAAGTGTCTGTTGGGTTGGCACAAATCGAGACTGGGATTTGTCACTCCGTATGACGGAGAGGTATCTCTGGGCCCACTCGGTAAGACATCATCATAATGTGCACAATATGTGATCAAGGAGTTGATCACGGGATGATGTGTTACAGAACGAGTAAAGAGACTTTCCGGTAACGAGATTGAGCAAGGTATCGGTATACCGACGATCGAATCTCGGGCAAGTGCTATACCGATAGACAAAGGGAATCGTATACGGGATTGATTGAATCCTTGACATCGTGGTTCATCCGATGATATCATCGTGGAACATGTGGGAGCCAACATGGGTATCCAGATCCCGCTGTTGGTTATTGGCCGGAGAGTTGTCTCGGTCATGTCTACATGGTTCCCGAGCCCGTAGGGTCTACACACTTAAGGTTCGATGATGCTAGGGTTATAGGGAAAGTATGTACGCGGTTACCGAATGTTGTTCGGAGTCCCGGATGAGATCCCGGACGTAACGAGGAGTTCCGGAATGGTCCGGAGGTAAAGATTCATATATGGGAAGTCCTGTTTTGGTCACCGGAAAAGTTTCGCGCAATATCGGTAATGTACCGGGACCACCGGGAGGGTCCCGGGGGTCCACCAGGTGGGGCCACCAGCCCCTGAAGGCTGCGTGGGCTAAGTGTGGGAGGGGACCAGCCCCAACGGGGCTGGTGCGCCCCCCCACCAAGTCCCTAGGCGCATGGAGAGTGGAGGGGGGCAAACCCTAGGTCCAGGTGGGCCTTAAGGCCCACCCTAGGGCGCCCCCTCTCTCTCCCCCCCTTGGCCGCACCCTAGATGGGTTTTTGGGGGCTACCGCACCCCTAGGGGTGGGAAACCCTAAAGGGGGCGCAGCCCCCCCTTCCCCCTATATATATGTGGGGTTTTGGGGCTCCTATGGGACATGCGAACGTCTCCCTCTTGGCGCAGCCCTACCCCTCTCCCTCCTCGTCTCTTGCAGCGCTTGGCGAAGCCCTGCTGGAGTCCCGCGCTCCTCCACCACCACCACGCCGTCGTGCTGCTGTTGGATGGAGTCTTCCCCAACCTCTCCCTCTCTCCTTGCTGGATCAAGGCGTGGGAGACGTCACCGGGCTGCACGTGTGTTGAACGCGGAGGCGCCGTTGTTCGACGCTTAGATCGGAATCAACCGCGATTTGAATCGCAGCGAGTACGACTCCTTCATCCGCGTTCTTGCAACTCTTCCGCATCGCGATCTACAAGGGTATGTGGATCCGACTCTTCCCTCGTAGATGCATCTCCTAGATTGATCTTGGTGAGCGTAGGAAAATTTTTGTTTCCCATGCAACGTTCCCCAACAGTGGTATCAGAGCTAGGATCTTGCGTAGATGTTTTCACGAGTAGAACACAAAGGGGTTTGTGGGCGTTGATGTTTAGATTGCTTCCCTCTTTGGTCTTTCTTGATTCAGCGGCATTATGGGATGAAGCGGCCCGGACCAACTTTACATGTCCACGTACATGAGACCGGTTCCTTCGACAGACATGCGACTTTTGTTGCATAAGATGGCTGGCGGGTGTCTGTCTCTCCTATCTTAGTTGAATCGGATTCGACGAAGGCGGTCCTTGTAGAAGGTTAAATAGCAACTTAAATATCACCGTTGTGGCTTTGCGTAGGTAAGAAGCGTTCTTGCTAGATACCCATAGCAGCCACGTAAAACATGCAACAACAAATTAGAGGACGTCTAACTTGTTTTTGCAGGGTATGTATGTGATATGATATGGCCAAAGACATGATGAGATATATTTGATGTATGAGATGATCATGTTGTAATAGTTAATATCGACTTGCATGTCGATGTATACGGCAACCGGCAGGAGCCATAGGGTTGTCTTTAATTTTTGTATGACCTGCGTGTCAATCATTAAGCGCTATGTAATGCTTTACTTTATCGCTAAACGGTAGCAATAGTAGTAAGAGCATGGTGGGCGCGACAACCCCGATGGCGACACGATGATGGAGATCATGATGATGGGGATCATGGTGTTACGCCGGTGATGATGGAGATCATGCCGGTGCTTTGGAGATGGAGATCAAAAGCACGAGTTGATGGCCATATCATGTCACTTATGATTTGCATGTGATGTTAATCCTTTTATGCATCTTATTTTGCTTAGGACGACGGTAGCATTATAAGATGATCCCTCACTAAAATTTCAAGATAAAATTGTGTTCCCCCCGAGTGTGCGCCGTTGCGAAGGTTCGTCGTTTCGAAGCACCACGTGATGATCGGGTGTGATAGACTCTACGTTCGCATACAACGGGTGCAAGCCAGTTTTGCACATGCAGAACACTCGGGTTAGACTTGACGAGCCTAGCATGTACAGACATGGCCTCGGAACACGGAAGACCGAAAGGTCGAGCATGAGTCATATAGTAGATATGATCAACATGAAGATGTTCACCATTGACGCCACCTCATCTCACGTGATGATCGGACTTGGGTTGGTGGATTTGGATCATGTCACGCTCGGATGACCAGAGGGATGTCAATTTGAGTGGGAGTTATAATTAATTTGATTAGTTAAAACTCACTTGTCATGAACAATAGTCTAAGTTGTCTTTGCAAATTATGTAGTAGACCAATAACTGCGTTGTAGCTCCCTGTTTAATACGATCCTAGAGAAAGACTAAGTTGAAAGATATTGTAAGCAATGATGCGGACTGGGTCCGTAGTCCGAGGAGTGTCCTCACTGCTGCACAGAAAGCTTACGTCTTTGATGCACCGCTCGATGTGCAAACCCCTACAACGTTGTCTGTGGATGTTGTGAACACCTGACAGAGACGTCTTGATGACTACTTGATAGTTTAGTGCACCATACTTTACGGCTTAGAATCGGGATTCCAATGACGTTTTGAACGCCATAGAACATATGAGATGTTCTAAGAGCTGAAATTGGGATTTCAGGCTCATGCCCGTGTTGAGAGGTATGAGACCTCTGACAAGTTCTTTTGCCAAAAAGATGGAGGAGAATGGCTCAACTAATGAGCATGTGCTCAGAATGTCTGGGTGCTGAAATCACTTGAACCAAGTGGGAGTTAATCTTCCAGGTGAGATAGTGGTTGACGGAATTCTCTAGACACTATCACCAAGCTACTAGAACTTCGTGATGAACTATGACATGCAAAGGATGGTGATAATCCCGGTGCTGTCAGCGGTTCTTAGTACCGCAAAAGTAGAGATCAAGAAGGAGCATCAAGTGTTGATGGTTTAACAAGACCACTGGTTTCAAAAGGGTAAGGGCTAGAAGGGAAACTTCGTGAATGGCAAACCTGTTGTCGCTCTGATGAAGGAACCCATGGTTGAACCCAAACCTCGAGACTAAGTGCTTCTATTGTAAGGGGAACGGTCACATGGTAGCGGAACCACCCCAAATACATGGTAGATATGATAGCTGGCAACTTCAACAAAGTATATTTGATATACGTGTTATTGATGTGTACCTTGGTAGTACTCCTTGTAGCACCTGGGTATTGGATACCGGTTCAGTTGCTATTATTAGTGACTTGAAGCAAAAGCTACGGACTGAACGGAGACTAGCTAAGGGCGAGGTGACGATGTGTGTTGGAAGTGTTTCCAAGGTTGATGAGATCACCATCGCACACTTCCTCTATTTTCGAGATTAGTGTTGAACCTAGATAAATGTTATCAGGTGTCTACGTTGAGCATGAAAATGATTAGATCATGTTCATCGCAATACGGTTATTCATTTAAGTTAGAGAATAATGGTTATTCTATTTACATGAATAATACCTTTATGGTCATGCACCCAATGGTTCGTTGAATCTCGATCATGGTAATACACATAATGATAATATTAATGCCAAAAGATGTAGAGTTAATAATGATAGTACCACTTTCTTGTGGCACTGCCGCTTAGGTCATTTTGGCATAAAATGCATGAAGAAACTCCATGCTGATGGACGTTTGGAGTCACTTGATTTTGAATCGCTTGACACATGCGAGCCATGCCTCATGGGCAGGATGACTGAGATCTCGTTTTCAGGTACAATGAAACGGGTAAGTGACTTATTGGAAATCATACATGCTGATGTATGTGATCCAATGAGAATTAAGGCGTGTGGTGGATATCGTTATTTTCTCATCTTCACTGATGATTTGTGTAGATATGGTATATTTACTTAATGAAGCAAAAGTCTGAAATGTTTGAAAGGTTCAAAAATTTCAGAGTGAAGAATAAGAATCATCATAACAAGAAGATCATGTTCCTACGATCTGATCAAGGGGATATTATCTGAATTATGAGTTTGGCAATCACTTAAGACATTGTGGAATTGTTTCGCAGTTGAAGTCCCCTGGAACACCACAGCGTAATGGTGTGTCCGGACATCGTAATCGAACCTTATGAGATATGGTCCGATCTATGGTGTGTCTTACCGATCTACCGCTATTATTTTGAGGTTATGCATTAGAGACAGCTGCATTCACTTTATATAGGGCACCATCTAAGTCCGTTGAGACGACGTCGTATGGTTTGGCAAGAAACCAAAGTTGTCGTTTTCTTGAATGTTTGGGGCTGCGATGCTTATGGCTTCAGCCAGGAAAAGCTCGAACCCAAAGCGGACAAATACATCTTCATGGAATACCCACTGGTAACAGTTGGGTATACCTTCTATCTCAGATCCAAGGACAAAAATGTTTGTCGCTGAGAATGGGTCCTTTCTCGAGAAGGAGTTTCTCTCGAAAGAATTGAGTGGGAGGAAGATAGAACTTGATGAGGTTTTCGAACCCTCACTTCAACCGGAGAGTAGTGCAACACAGAAAGATGTTTCTGTGGAACCTACGACAGTTGAAGAGGATACTAATGATAGTGATCATGAAGCTCCAGATCAAGTTGCTATCGAACCTCGTGGGTCGACAAGGATGTGTACTACTCCTGAGTGGTACGGTGATCCTGTCTTAGAGGTCATGTTGTTGGACAACGATGAACCTACGAACTATGGAGAAGCGATGGTGGGCCCATATTCCGACAAATGGTTAGAAGCCGATAAATCCGTGATAGGATCCATGTATCAAAACAAAGTATGGACTTTGGTGGACTTGCCCTATGATCGGCAAGCCATTGAGACAAATGGATCTTTAAGACTAAGACGGACGTGGACGGTAATGTCACCGTCTATGAAGCTCGACTTGTGGCGAAGAGTTTTCCACAAGTTCAAGGAGTTGACTACGATGAGATTTTCTCACCCGTAGCGATGCTTAAGTCCGTCGGAATCATGATTAGCATTAGCTGCATTTATGAAATCTGGCAGATGGATGACAAAACAAGTTTCCTTACCAGTTTTCGTAAGGAAAGGTTGTATATGATAAAATCAGAAAGGTTTTGTCGATCCTAAGGATGCTAAAAGATATGCTAGCTCCGGCGATCCTTCCATGGACTAGAGCAAGCATCTCGGAGTCGGAATATATGCTTTGATGGAGTGATCAAAGTTTTTGGGTATACAAAGTTTGTTAGAAACTTGTATTTACAATAAAGTGAGTGGGAGCACTACAACATTTCTGATAAGTGTATGTGAATGACATATGATTGATCCGAAATGATGTAGAATTTCTGGAAAGCATAAAGGGTTGTTTGAAATGAGTTTTTCAAAGGAAGACCTAGATAAAGCTGCTTACATATTGGGCATCAAGATCTATACAGATAGATCAAGACGCCTGATGATACTTTCAAAAGAACACACACCTTGGCATGATTTTGAAGGAGTTCAAAATAGATCAGTCAAAGAAGGAGTTCTTACCTGAGTTGTAAGGTGTGAAGTTGAGTAAGACTCAAAGCTTGACCACGGCAGAAGAAAGAGGAAGGACAAGGTCGTCCCCTATGCTTTTGTCATAGGCTCTATACAGTATGCCATGCTAAGTACCGCACCTGATGTGTGCCTTGCCACATGTCTGGCAAGAGGGTACAAAGGTGATCTAGGAGTGGATCACTAGATAGTGGTCAAAATTATCCTTAGAGGAATAAGGAAATGTTTCTCGGTTATGGAGGTGATAAAGAGTTCGACGTAAAGAGTTACGTCGATGCAAGCTTAACACCTATCCGGATAACTCTAAGTGGAGATACCGGATACGTATAATGGAGCAACAGTTTGGAATAGCTCCAAGTGGAACGTGGTAGCAGCATCTACGATATGACATAAAGTTTTGCGAAGTACATAGGGATCTGAATATTGCAGACCCGTTGACTACAACCTCTCTCACGAGCATAACATGATCAAACCCAGAACTCATTGAGTGTTAATCACATATTGATGTGAACTAGATTACTGACTCTAGTAAACTCTTTGGATGTTGGTCGCATGATGATGTGACCTGTGAGTGTTAATCACATGGCGATGTGAACTAGATTATTGACTCTAGTGCAAGTGGGAGACTGTTGGAAATATGCCCTAGAGGCAATTATAAATTGGTTATTATTATATTTCCTTGTTCACGATAATCGTTTATTATCCATGCTAGAATTGTATTGAAAGGAAACTCAGATACATGTGTGGATACATAGACAAACACCATGTCCCTAGTAAGCCTCTAGACGACTAGCTCGTTGATCAATAGATGGTTACGGTTTCCTAACCATGGACATTGGATGTCGTTGAAAACGGGATCACATCATTAGGAGAATGATGTGATGGACAAGACCCAATCCTCAGCCTAGCACAGATCGTGTAGTTCGTATGCTAAAGCTTTTCTATATGTCAAGTATCTTTTCCTTAGACCATGAGATTGTGCAACTCCCGGATACCGTAGGAATGCTTTGGGTGTACCAAACGTCAGAACTTAACTGGGTGGCTATAAAGGTGCACTACAGGTATCTCCGAAAGTGTCTGTTGGGTTGGCACGAATCGAGACTGGGATTTGTCACTCCGTATGACGGAGAGGTATCTCTGGGCCCACTCGGTAAGACATCATCATAATGTGCACAATATGTGATCAAGGAGTTGATCACGGGATGATGTGTTACGGAACGAGTAAAGAGACTTGCCGGTAACGAGATTGAGCAAGGTATCGGTATACCGACGATCGAATCTCGGGCAAGTGCTATACCGATAGACAAAGGGAATCGTATACGGGATTGATTGAATCCTTGACATCGTGGTTCATCCGATGATATCATCGTGGAACATGTGGGAGCCAACATGGGTATCCAGATCCCGCTGTTGGTTATTGGCCGGAGAGTTGTCTCGGTCATGTCTACATGGTTCCCGAGCCCGTAGGGTCTACACACTTAAGGTTCGATGATGCTAGGGTTATAGGGAAAGTATGTACGCGGTTACCGAATGTTGTTCGGAGTCCCGGATGAGATCCCAGACGTAACGTGGAGTTCCGGAATGGTCCGGAGGTAAAGATTCATATATGGGAAGTCCTGTTTTGGTCACCGGAAAAGTTTCGGGCAATATCGGTAATGTACCGGGACCACCGGGAGGGTCCCGGGGGTCCACCAGGTGGGGCCACCAGCCCCTGAAGGCTGCGTGGGCTAAGTGTGGGAGGGGACCAGCCCCAACGGGGCTGGTGCGCCCCCCCACCAAGTCCCTAGGCGCATGGAGAGTGGAGGGGGGCAAACCCTAGGTCCAGGTGGGCCTTAAGGCCCACCCTAGGGCGCCCCCTCTCTCTCCCCCCCCTTGGCCGCACCCTAGATGGGTTTTTGGGGGCTACCGCACCCCTAGGGGTGGGAAACCCTAAAGGGGGCGCAGCCCCCCCTTCCCCCTATATATATGTGGGGTTTTGGGGCTGCTATGGGACATGAGAACGTCTCCCTCTTGGCGCAGCCCTACCCCTCTCCCTCCTCGTCTCTTGCAGCGCTTGGCGAAGCCCTGCTGGAGTCCCGCGCTCCTCCACCACCACCACGCCGTCGTGCTGCTGTTGGATGGAGTCTTCCCCAACCTCTCCCTCTCTCCTTTCTGGATCAAGGCGTGGGAGACGTCACCGGGCTGCACGTGTGTTGAACGCGGAGGCGCCGTTGTTCGACGCTTAGATCGGTATCAACCGCGATCTGAATCGCAGCGAGTACGACTCCTTCATCCGCGTTCTTGCAACTCTTCCGCATCGCGATCTACAAGGGTATGTGGATCCGACTCTTCCCTCGTAGATGCATCTCCTAGATTGATCTTGGTGAGCATAGGAAATTTTTTGTTTCCCATGCAACGTTCCCCAACAGTCTACATAGTTCTCGAACCCGTAGGGTCCGCACGCTTAACGTTTGATGACGATCGGTATTATGAGTTTATGAGTTTTGATGTACCGATGGTAGTTCGGAGTCCCGGATGAGATCACGGACATGACGAGGAGTCTCGGAATGTCCGAGACATAAAGATTGATATATTGGACGACTATATTCGGACACCGGAAGTGTTCCGGAAAAGTTTCGGATTTAACGGGATTGCCGGAGGGGGTTACCGGAACCCCCTACGAGGGGGGATGGTCCATAGTGGGCCTAAAGGGAAAGAGAGAGGCAGCCCATAGGGCTGGCCGGCGCCCCCACCTAGGGTTCCTAGTTGGACTAGGATTTGGGGGGGGCGCCACCTCTCCTATTCCTTTCCCTCTTCCTTCTTTTGGTGAATCCTACTAGGAATAGGATTGCAATCCTATTCCTAGTAGGAGTCCACTCCCTAGCCGCACCAGGAAGGGCCGGCCGGCCTCCCTCCCTTGCTCCTTTATATACGGGGGCAGAGGGGCACCCAAATACACACAAGTTGAATTGTTTTAGCCGTGTGCGGTGCCCCCCTCCACAGAATCACACCTCGGTCATACCGTCGCGGTGCTTAGGCGAAGCCCTGCGCCGGTGAATACATCATATCCGTCACCATGCCGTCGTGCTGACGAAACTCTCCCGTGAAGCTCAACTGGATCAAGAGCTTGTGGGACGTCATCAAGCTGAACGTGTGCTGAACGCGGAGGTGCCGTACGTTCGGTGCTTGATCGGTTGGATCGCGAAGAAGTTCGACAACATCAACCGCGTCACTTGACGCTTCCGCTCCCGGTCTACGAGGGTACGTAGACACACTCTCCCCTCTCGTTGCTATGCATCTAGTAGATAGATCTTGCGTGATCGTAGGAAAATTTTAAAATACTACGTTCCCCAACATACCTGACATAAGGTCAATACTCCCCATAAGAATCATCATATAAAGTCGATTGCGTGAAGAGAATACCGAGTGCAGCAAAAAGGAACCGATAAACTTCTCATTAATATTCCATCATAGACGACTCCACACACACAGATACAATTCTTAACCAAGGGGGCGATAGACCTCAATGCACATACCTATCTCATATAATAACCTCCCTAGACATGATACGACTCTACTTGACTTCTGAAAGACAAAAGGTAAAAGATAAAGATACCGGGCACTCCCCCAAGCTTGGAACAAGCCAAGGGAATGCCATTACCCACGGAGATTTCACTCATCATCCTTGTTGGCGTTGATCAAGTAGTTCTTGGAGAAACTCTTCCATGGAAGGGGTTCTCCAGTCTCATATGAGAAGCTCGTCTCCTGGATCCTGCATTCAGCACCCAAACCCATGCGTAGAAACCTTAGTTCATACTCACAATTCTGGTTATGTAGATCATTAATTTGCCCTTGGAGTTCTATAATTCTGTCTTCAGATGCGGCGATTCTTTCCCACATCTCCTTCATCTCCTTCAGAAAGTAATTCTTCCGCTCGTTGGTGATGTCAAAGTTAGCTTCAACACCACGCTCGATCATCTTCTTGTACTCGAAGACTTCCTGCTCCACTTCTTCCAGCCTAGCCTGGACGCTCCCCTCCTTGATAGGTCCCTTCAGATCTTCTTGATGAAGGACGCCCTCCTTCATCTGAACCACCTGAGGGTGCTTCTTCACCTCAGCGAGGTAAGGGTTGATGACGTTGACGACGAACGTGTCCTTGGGGGAACTTGGAGAAGCCATGGCACCTAAATTTAGCTGAAAGATTTCCTGGCAGAAACAGATCGAAGAGAAAACACGCGAAATCGCAAGATACGTTGCCGGAACACCCCGGGCAAATATATAGGAAAAATTTATGCACAGAAAGGAAGGTAACGGACCAAAGTGGGGTCGGAGACGGGCACCAGGGTGTCCAGGCGGCCTGCCGGCGCGGCCCAGGGGGGGGGGGGGCGCCAGGGGGGGCGCCTGGACTCCCTGGTGGTCGCCTCCGGCTCCACTTCGACTCGGAATTTTACTAATTTTACAAAAACTCGTAATATGGAACTTTTATGATGTTTTACAGTGTTTTCTTACCGTACTACATACCTTTTCTTTATTCTGCTTCTGCTGGCGTCTGAAACAAGGCTGCAACATGTTCTTCGTGGGTTGTTGTGTATATTATATTCACATCAACATCGACAGGGTCTCCTGCTATGTAATGTTTTAGTCTTTGCCCATTCACAACTTGAGGTTTGGTGCCTTCAAAATTATTTATCTTAATTGCACCAGACCGATAAACTTCTTCAATATGAAATGGTCCTTCCCACCTGGAAAGTAGTTTACCAGGAGAAAACCTGAAACGGGATCTAAACAACAAAACTTTATCACCAACATTAAATTCATGTTTCAGAATCTTCCTATCATGCCACCTTTTTACCTTTTCCTTGAACATTTTAGCGCTCTCGTAAGCTTCACTTCTCCATTCCTCTAGAGAAGTCAAGTTCATGAGACGCTTCTCACCGGCTAGTTTTGGGTCAGCGTTAAGCTCTCTAACAGCCCAGGAAGCTTTGTGCTCTAGCTCTAATGGCAGATGGCAAGCCTTGCCATACACCATCTTATAAGGAGACATGCCCATGGGGTTTTTGTAAGCAGTTCTATATGCCCACAAAGCGTCTCCTAATTTATTTGACCAATCCTTCCTATTTCTGTTTACTGTTTTCTGCAAGATCAATTTAATCTGTCTATTGGTAAGCTCAACTTGCCCACTAGTTTGAGGATGATAAGGTGAAGCAATTCTATGATTAACATCGTATTTAGCCAAAGCTTTTCTAAAAGCTCCGTGTGTGAAGTGTGATCCTCCATCGGTCATGAGGTACCTTGGTACACCAAACCTAGGAAATATTACATCCTTAAGCATTTTCAAGGATGTTTTGTGATCAGCACTTTCAGTGGGGATTGCTTCAACCCACTTGGTCACATAATCAACAGCTACTAAAATGTGAGTGTACTTGTGCGAAGAAGGAAAAGGACCCATAAAGTCGAAGCCCCAACAATCGAAAGGTTCAATCACTAGTGAGTAATTCATAGGCATCTCATTCCTTCTACTAATGTTACCAACTCTCTGACATTTATCACAAGCTAAAACATAATTTCTAGCATCTTTAAAGAGAGTGGGCCAATAAAAACCTGATTGAAGAACCTTATGTGCAGTCCTCTCACTGGCATGATGTCCTCCATAGGGACTGTCATGGCACCGTCTAAGAATGTCCTTCTGCTCATGTTCCGGAATGCATCTTCTCACGATCCCGTCGGGGCCTTCTTTGAAAAGATGTGGGTCATCCCAAAAGTAGTGCCTCAAATCATGAAAGAACTTCTTCCTTTGCTGAAATGTTAGACCTGGAGGCAAATACTTTGCAACAATAAAATTAGCATAATCTGCATACCAAGGATCGGAGAGAGGTTGTACTTTCACAACGGCAAGTTGCTTGTCTGGAAAACTATCGTTAACTGGGATGGGGTCATGCGGTATATCTTCCATTCTTGAAAGATTGTCCGCTACCGGATTGTCTTCCCCTTTCCTATCAACAATCTGCAAATCAAATTCTTGAAGAAGGAGTACCCATCTGATAAGCCTTGGTTTGGCATCCTTCTTTGTCATAAGATATTTAATGGCAACATGATCAGTATGAATAATAACTTTAGAATCAACAATATACTGCCTAAACTTATCACAAGCAAAAACTACAGCTAAGAATTCCTTCTCAGTAGTAGCATAATTTCTTTGAGCACTATCAAGGGTTTTACTAGCATAATGTATAACATTCGATTTCTTATCAACCCTTTGTCCTAAAACAGCTCCAACAGCAAAATCACTTGCATCACACATAATTTCAAAAGGTAAGTTCCAGTCAGGTGGTTGTACTATAGGAGCAGTTATTAAAGCTTTCTTAAGGACTTCAAAAGCTTCCTTACAATTTTCATCAAACGCAAAAGGAACATCCTTCTGGAGAAGATTAGCGAGGGGTCTCGAGGTTTTAGAAAAGTCTTTAATAAATCTTCTATAAAAACCTGCATGACTGAGAAAACTACGAATACCTTTGATGTCCCTTGGATAGGGCATCCTTTCAATAGCTTCGATCTTGGCTTTGTCCACTTCAATTCCCGTTTCGGAAATCTTGTGACCAAGAACAATTCCTTCATTAACCATAAAGTGGCACTTCTCCCAGTTGATTACCAAATTTGTCTCCTCGTATCTCTGCAAAACTTTATTAAGGTTGTGAAGACAATGGTCAAATGAAGTTCCATAGACGGAGAAATCGTCCATGAAGACTTCCATAATATCCCCGCAGAAACCATGAAAGATAGCAGACATACACCTTTGAAAAGTAGCAGGGGCATTACATAAACCAAAAGGCATACGTCTGTAAGCATAAGTACCAAAAGGACAAGTAAAAGTGGTCTTCTCTTGATCGGCAGTGTTAACATGAATTTGAGAGAAGCCAGAATAACCATCGAGATAACAAAAGTGGGTATTTTTGGATTACCTTTCAAGCATTTGGTCGATGAACGGCAACGGGTAGTGATCCTTCCTGGTGGCCTTGTTCAACTTTCTGTAATCAATACACATTCTATATCCAATAATAATTCTCTGAGGTATTAGTTCATTTTTATCATTAGGAACCACAGTTGTACCTCCTTTCTTAGGAACACAATGTACAGGACTTACCCACTTACTGTCAGCTATAGGGTAGATAATACCTGCGGCTAGAAGCTTGAGAATCTCAGTTCTCACGACATCCATCATCTTCAGGTTCAACCATCGTTGATGATCAACAACTGGTTTAGCATCAGGCTCAAGGTTGATAGTATGTTGACAGATAGATGGACTAATCCCCTTAAGGTCATCAAGGGTATAGCCAATTGCGCCTCGGTGTTTACGAAGTACTTCCAATAATCGCTCTTCTTCATATCCTGAAAGGTTAGAATTGATAATAACATGATATACTTTCTTTTCATCTAAATAAGCATACTTGAGCGTATCGGGAAGAGGTTTAAGATCGAACACCGGGTCTTCTTTTGGTTTTGATAAAATTCCCAAAGGTTCAACCGGAAGGTTGTGCTTCAGGATAGCAGGCTGCCTCAAGAATATTTCATCTAGTTCATTTCTTTCTTGCATATGCAAATTATTCTCGTGGGCCTCCATGTATTGCTGCAAAGGATCATCAGGGGGAATAGCAATAGAGGCAATACTTTCAATAATTTTATCATTACTAGGTGAATCAGTACCACGAGGCTGCTTAGAGAACTTAGAAAAATTAAATTGATATGGCTCACCATCGAATTCAACAGAAACTTTACCTTTCTTGCAATCTATTATAGCTCCACAAGTTCTAAGAAAAGGTCTACCAAAAATGATGGGACAAAAATCGTCCCTGGCTGAACCAAGTACCAAAAAGTCGGTAGGGTATTTTACCATTCCACATAGGACTTCAACGTCCCTCACAATTCCGATAGGAGAGATAGTTGATCTATTTGCAAGATGAATAGTAACATCAACTTCTTCAAGTTCACAAGGGGAAATCTCACCGATGGTTTCTTCATAAAGTGAATAAGGAATAGCACTTGCACTCGATCCCAAATCGCATAGACCATAATAATTGTGATCTCCTATTTTAACAGATACCACCGGAGTACCTGAAATTGGGCCTTTGTTCTTGGCTGTGACAAGGTTAGTGGAAACAGCACAAAAAGTTATATTGGAATCCAAAACATCATCAGTAGCAAGGTCTTTAATCAATGCAACTCGAGGATCGACCCTGATCTGGTCCTCAGGTTCATCAACTCTTCTCTCACTTTTATTTATTATGCCTGTTACAAGAGAGTGTTCCTTTATCCTCGTGGGAAAAGGAGGCTTTTCATATATGACTGCAGGCAAAATAGGCTAAGCAACATAAATATCAATAGGTGGTTCTTTAAAAGGTGCATGGTGCTGGTCTCTATTCTTTTTGAAAGAATCAACATGAGAGGCAAAGTTCTTACATAAATCAATCACTAGATGGGAATCAAGACCAATCTTAGAGTAAAAAGTATTGAAGTAATCAGTTTCCACATAGCTCTCAATATAATCATGTTCATAATTTATATCGGGTTCAATACCTTTATCAATTTCCCAATCTTCGGTATTCCTTTGGATTCTTTCAAGGAGATCCCACCTTTCTTCAACACTCTTCTTCTGAAATACCCCACTAGAGGAGGCATCCAGCATCTCCTTATCCTGACGAGAAAGCCTGGCATAAAAATTTGTAAGTATAATTTCCTTGGGAAGCTTATGAATAGGGCATTTGAGCATTAGAGACTTCAGTCTCCCCCAAGCTTGAGCAATGCTTTCTCCGTCACGAGACCTAAAGTTATAGATATAATTCCTGTCTCGATGAATTTCATGAAGAGGATAAAATTTAGTATAAAAGAGAGACATAAGCTCCTACCAGTCCAGCAAGTGTGGGTTATCGAGAAGCCCACACCAATCTGAAGCTTTATCTATAAGGGATACAACAAACAATTTCCTCATGACAAACTCCCTCGATACACCTGCAAGCTTAAATAATGAACATAGTCGTGACAAATACAGGAAGTGTTCACCGGGATGTCTGTCTCCTGCATAACGATTAGCCAAAACATAATTGATAATGCCAGCTGGTATTTTATATGGCACAATTTCAGTAGGGGGAGGATCAACCACCACAGGTGTGGGGTGTCTTCCCGCAAGCAACGCTCCAATAATAGGGTTATCCATAAGGACAAAGAGCAACAATAGCAAAAATAAAAACAGAATTATAAAAAGACTTTCTTACCAGTTCCACTTTACCAATAGCGCTACGCTCCCCGGCAACGGCGCCAGAAAACGTTACTTGATGAACCTCAACCGCAAGGGATCTGTTGCAGTGTTTTCGATAAGTAAGAGTGTCGAACCCAACAAGGAGCAGAAGGTATTGATAAGCGATTCTGAGCAAGAAATTACTGCAAGCACCGAAAGATAACTTTTAGGGGTTTTTCTCGATATAAGCAACAGGAATGTAAAGGCAAGTAATATAAAAGATACTGAGAGTAACAAGTGGCCCAATCCTTTCTTAGCAAAGGAGAGGCCTAGCAACTGAACTTATAAAGACTAAAGCGTTCTTGAGGACACACGGGAGAGGTAGTCATGTGCTTTCGCCATATTCCGTATCGATACTATGTTATGTGTTGATAAGTGTTGGTGGGTGGATCTATGCTAGTGCACTCTCTAGACTAAGATGACTGCACTCTTATGATTAAACACCTTGCAAGCATCCGCAAATACAAGATAGAATTTAAAGCAAAAGCCTAACCATAGCAATACGATCGAGGATCCATTATTCCCTTATGCAAAAGCGTGCGAACTGGGGTTCAGGTTTCTGTCACTCCGGCAACCCACCATAAGCATTCTTTATACACAATGCATTCCCCTAGGTCCTTAATAAGGCGAAGTGTTGGGTGTTCGACTCACACAACACCACTAGTAGAATGACAACACAACTTAAGTATCAAACAACACATATTACTTCAACAGCATATGACTACTAACAACAAGACTTTCCCCATGTCCTCAAGAACTAAGGTAACTACTCACAAGACATAAAAGAGATCATGATCAGTGGGGATAAATATGTGATAAACAATCTGGACATAATAATATTTCTCCAACAAAACTCAATAGCATTCACCACAAAGTAGTAATCAACACCGATGGAGTAGAGAGGATAGGTAATACAAGTTACAACACGAGTTGCGATGGAAAGATGAGATTTGGATGAAGATGGAGATGGTGCTGGTGTTGGGGATGATGTTGATGATGATCTCGATGATGCCCATGATGATGGTGATGACGATGGCGACGATCTCCCCTTCCGGGAGGTGATCTCCCCGGCGGAATCTGCCCGCCGGAGATGCCCTTTTCTTCTCTTTAGGTTCCCGCCTCGAAGCGGCGGCGGAACTCCGTAAAAAGTCCCGTGCCTAGGGTTTTCGGGGGATGGAGAGCATATATGCAAAAGGGGGCGACCAGAGGTGGGCCAAGGGCTCCAGGCGCCCCCCCGGCGCGGCCAGGGGGGGCGCCCCCAGGCCGCCTGGGCACCCTGTGGCCCCCCTCTGACTCCCCTTTTGTGTGTCTCCGTTATTCTTCTGAAAAACACGTCCCGTCAATTTTCAGGTAATTTGGAGGTGTTCTTCTTCAGCAACTCAGCATCCACTTTTTCCTGCTGAATCCTGCGTCTGCTGTTCCGGCATCGGAAAGTTGCAAACTGTGTAAAATAGACCAAAACAACATAAGAACATCATCATAACGTGAAATATATCAATGAATAAGGACAAATTATAATACAAAATAGTGATGCATTTTGGACGTATCAGGTGTTGCTTAATGGCTTGCTTGTTCATGATGCTTAGTGATATGGTCCAAAACCCTCAACCACTTTCTCACATCCACATATGTCCCAAACCAAAAGTCAAACTCGGCCTCGCCGAAAACATCTATCTGGCACCACCGAGTTCATTTGACATAGCCACTACCAGAAAACCTAATCATTTCGGTCTCACCGAGATGGGATTGCAAACTCTCTGTTGCATGTTGCAATATTTTTGGTCTAACCGAGATGTGCAATCGGTCTTGTAAGGGCATATTTCTCCCTAAGAGTTTTGGTGATTGATGACAATGCATTTGCGGACTAATCGTGTGCTCTAAGCTCCCACATGTATATCTCACTTAGGCATAAGACGATTGATTGCCCCTCGGATTCGATGGAAGACGGTGTTTTATTTTTGCTCCCTGTCGGTGGCTTTGAGTAATAGGAAAGCCGTACTATTAAGAGGGCGTCCGCTTCGGAAAGGTTTTGGGTGGAATCAACACGTACACATCTTACTCTCGCACCACCTTTCCCTTGCTTCTCTGGAGTTCCAACCGTTTATTAACGTATATGCAAAACATGACTTCTTAACTAAATGATCTGCCTGGCAAGCGGTAGTACCGCTGCAATAAGCGGTAGTACCGCACAGCCATACGGTAGTACCTCCTGCCGACACGGTTCCCACACCACATTTAAATTCCGTTGGGCCCCCTCCCAAGTTTATCAAAAATTCTAATTTTGCTACTTGGGTGTTTCGTTTCAAACGACATATTAATCATTGTTCTACTAACCTTTGGAGAATCATTGAGCAAGGTTTTTATCCATATGATCCCGACAACATGACTCCAAGATAAACTGCAGATCATCGGTTCAACGAGTCCGCCCTTTGCATTCTTCAAGATTCCATCCCTCCTGAAGACATTGCACACCTTCGACCCTTTACTGTGGCCAAGGAAGCTTGGGAGCATGTTGGCACAATGTACAAGGGAAGCACCAGTATTCAATGCTCCAACTATGAAGTGGTGCAAGATGAAGCTGATGAGTTTGCTATGATCGAAGATGAAGATCCTCGTGAACTTTATCGAAGATTAACTATCCTTGCAGTATCACTTCGAGATCATGGCAGTAAGGATATGACAATTGGATCAAGCGCAAGTTTCTCAAGGCCATGATGCCCTACCATAAGGCCATGTCCTCTGTCATACGTCAGAGACCGGACTTCCACAACTTATCCTCAAATGAAGTGTTGGATGAGTTTGTTGCCATGAGGATCTTGGATGTGACCGCCGACAATGCGGTCTTAAGAGCTCAACGATCGAAGAAGCCTAATCTTGCACTGAAGGCCAAGGCTTGTGGAAGAGGAGGAAGTGGAAGATGATGATGAGTGTAGCCCCGAGGACACCAAATATGCCTATCATGAGCACATGGCTCTTGCTTCAAGGCAATTCTGGGGCAAGAAGAACACAAGATCCAACTTCAACAGGAACAACTCTAGTGGCAACAAGGGGAAGCAACGAGTGAGGACATGCTTCAACTGTGGAAATGTAAGTCACTTCGTTGTGGATTGCCCATATGAGAAGAGAGAAGACTTTGGAGGCAAGCTTATTCGGAAGGACAAGTCAAAGTCCTATCCCAACAAGAACAACTTCATCAAGAAGACTCCTCCGAAGGTGTTGGTGGCCCAAGAAGAATATGTGGAGGATGATGATAATGATGAAGACGATGAGGTGACCACAATGGCCGCAATTGCAATTGCGACTACTCCACACTCATCTCTCTTTGACTCACCAAATGAGAACATCACCGCCAAGTGTCTCATGGCCAAGGCCACCAACAAGGTAACCCCAAACATCAATACTACCATCTCTTCTAATCCTTCATTGACAAATTGTATTGATGAGAGTGAGGGTGCTAAGGAGGGAGAAAATGAATTTGAGTTGTTCATGAAAAATCTCAAGGTAAAACCCAAGAAGCATTTTGTTGCTCTCTTGGAACAACTCGGTGAGGCCAATGACATGATCGAGGCTCACGAGGAAACCATTACTAAAATGGAAGGACATAGTCGAGACTATGCCGATGAGATATCGGATCTCTCTAACGCCTTAGAGGAAGAGCGTGGTCTTCGTTTGGCTCTTGAGGAGTCACACAACGATGGTCATGCTAAATTAAAGAAAGATCTCGATCATGCCTTAGTTGTCTCTCGTGTCCTTAACTCCGAGAAGGCAAAACTTGAGGTTGACCATGCTAAACTCAAAGAGGAGTTTGACATACTTGACAAGGCTCACAAGGCCTTGAAAGGTATGCATGCTACTCTCAAGGAGTCTCATGATCAACTCCAAGTTTCGCTAACCAAGGAAAAGGCTATCTTTCCTCGCATGGTTTTAATTGATAATGCAAATGCTACTAACCCTTGTTGCGAGCAAGTGCATCTTGTTAAAGAAAATGCCGAGTTGAAGAAGCAACTTGAGAAAGGCCTTGTGACTTGCATACAAGGTGAGAAGAACCTCAACATCCTTTTGAGCAATCAAAAGGAGGTTGTGGCAAAGGAAGGAATTGGGTTTGTTCCTAAGCCCAAGAAGAGGAAGAATGACAAGACCAAGCAACCACCCCCTCTCAAACAATCGTTTGTGAAAGAAGGAGAGGGCACATCAAAGAAGAAGAAAAGTGGTGGTGTCAAGAAAAACTCCACCATACCATCAAACATGGCTGCCGACTTTAATCCTTCATATGTTTTATGCCGTGCTAATGATGGTCATGTGTTTGCTAAATTTGTTGGTTCTTCATATGAGTACATTGAATGGTCCATTTGGGTTCCTAAGACCCTTGTTACTAACCTCAAAGGACCCATTACCAAATGGGTACCTAAATCCAAGCATTGATCTATTGTAGGAGTTTGCTTCCGGTGGGGGATCATGGTTGCTCGATATCGGAGCCACAAATCATATGACCGGAAGCAAAGACTTGGTGGTGGACGTGCATCTCGGTTCATATATGGCCACCAACGTCGAATGGGGTGATGCTTCATCTTCTAAGGTATTGGGACTTGGCAAGGTTGTTATCTCTCATGATCTCACGATCGAGAAAGTCATGCTTATTGAGTCCCTTGCATACAATTTACTTTCTGTACGCCAACTTGCAGTCATGGGCTTTGCTACATTCTTTGATATTGATACTGTGGCCCTCTTGTGGAGCAAGACTCTTAAAGTAGCCTATGTTGGGCATGTCGAGAACGGCCTTTATGTGGTTAACTTCTCGAAGCAACCCACTAAGGTCGCGACATGCCTGGCTAA
This sequence comes from Secale cereale, assembly GCA_902687465.1. Taxonomy (NCBI): domain Eukaryota; kingdom Viridiplantae; phylum Streptophyta; class Magnoliopsida; order Poales; family Poaceae; genus Secale; species Secale cereale. Next base: position 751,345,388 of record LR738715.1, on the reverse strand, counting down.
AGTTGATGTGGGATGGCTTTGGCATCGCCGGTTGGCCCACGTCAATATGAGATCTTTGCAAAGTCTTCTCAAGGGGGACCATGTCCGAGGACTAACAAATGTTAGCTTTGCCAAAGATCGTGCTTGCAGGGCTTGCATTGAAGGAAAGTTACATGAGAAGGCTCACCCTCCCACGACTATCATCTATTCAAAGAGACCCCTAGAGCTCCTACACATGGACCTCTTTGGGCCTCCATCTTTTGATAGCCTTGGGGGTAGAAAGTACTGCTTGGTGATTGTGGATGATTACTCAAGATACACCTGGGTATACTTCTTCAAGAAGAAGAGTGAGACCCAACAAACCGTCATCAACTTTGCAAATGAAGCTCAACGACAACATGAAGCAAAGATTTTGATGATCAGAAGTGACAACGGCACCGAGTTCAAGAACTACACCTTGGATGAGTTTCTTGGTGATGAGGAGATCAAACATCAATATGCAGCCCCATATACCCCTCAACAAAATGGTGTAGCGGAGAGAAAGAACCGAACTCTAATGGATGCGGCAAGAACCATGATGGCTGAATTCAAATCTCCATACAACTTTTGGGCCGAAGCCATCAACACCGCTTGCCATGCATCAAATCGTCTCTATCTCCGCAAAGGCTTGAACAAAACTCCGTATGAGATTCTTACCGGTAACAAGCCCAATCTCAAGTACTTCAGGGTATTCAGGTGTAAGTGTTTCATTCTCAAGAAAGGTGTTCGTTTGTCTAAATTTGAATCTAGAGCTCACGAGGACATATTTGTTGGTTATGCTACAAACTCTCATGCTTACCGTGTCCTCAACAAGTCCAATGGACTCATTGAGGAGACGAGTAACGTAGAGTTTGATGAAAATAACGGCTCCCAAGTGGAGCAAAGTGGTACTTGTGATGCAGGTGATGAAATTCCTCCTCAAGCCATAAGAAGAATGGGTGTTGGATATATCCTACCCATTGAGGAACCCCTTGTGGCCGAAGGAGAAGGACAATGTTCCACTCAAGTGGAACCATCACCAACCCAAGACCCACACGCTTCCGAAGAACAAAGTGAATGCCCTCAACCTGATGAACAAGGCCAAGTGCAAGATCAATCACAAGTTGGTGGAGAGCCACCAAATGATGCACAAGGCCAAGTTCTGTCCCTCGAGCAAGATCAAGATCAAGAGGAAGCTCAAGATCAAGATCTAGCTCCTGACGACGCTCAAGATGATCAACTCAGTGCTCCTCAGTTAACTCTTGAAGAGCTATTAGAGCGTCGTGCTGCAAAAGTTGCCTCCAGACTTGCTTCCAACGAGCATCACATCGAGAACATTCTAGGAAGCATCTAAAGGGGGGTAAGCACTCGTAGACAATTAGCAAACTATTGTGCTCATCAAGATTTTGTCTCCTGTGTTGAACCTCAGAAGGTTTATGAGGCGCTCTAAGACCCTGATTGGCTCAATGCCATGCATGAAGAACTCCATAACTTCGAGCGCAACAAGGTGTGGCGTCTGGTGCCAAGACCAAAGGAGAACCATAATGTCATTGGAACCAAATGGATCTTTAAGAACAAGCAAGATGCTCATGGCATTGTCATCCGCAACAAGGCACGTCTGGTGGCTCAAGGCTACTCCCAAGTCGAGGGTATCGACTATGGTGAAACCTTTGCCCCCGCTGCTCGTCTTGAATCCATTCCTTTGTTGCTTGCCTATGCTTCCCATCATAACTTTAAATTGCAACAAATGGATGTGAAAAGTGCATTTCTTAATGGTCCTATTAATGAGTTGGTGTATGTTAAACAACCCCCGGGGTTCGAGGATCCTAAGTTCCCCAATCACGTGTACCAACTCGATAAGGCACTCTATGGCCTTAAGCAAGCCCCACGTGCGTGGTATGAGCATCTTACCGAGTTGTTACAAGATCGTGGGTTCGAAATTGGGAAAATCGACCCCACTCTTTTTACTAAGAAGGTCAAAGGGGAGTTGTTTGTATGCCAACTATATGTTGATGATATTATCTTTGGTTCTCCTAACAAAGCTTTCAATGATGAGTTCGCCGCACTCATGACCACACATTTTGAGATGTCCATGATGGGAGAGTTGGAGTATTTCCTTGGGTTTGAGATCAAACAAAGAAGAGAAGGCATCTTCATCAAACAATCCAAGTATACTCAAGACATGCTCAAGAGGTTCAATCTAAGTGATGTCAAGCCGGCTACTACTCCAATGCCAACCAAATGCCAACTTGACATTGATCCCAATGGTAAAGCAGTGGATCAAAAGGTATATCGCTCTATGATCGGATCCTTGCTTTACCTTTGTGCCTCTAGACCAGATATTATGTTGAGTGTAGGAATTTGTGCACGGTTTCAAGCCTCACCTAAGGAGAGTCACTTTGTGGCTGTCAAGCGAATCTTTCGATATTTGGCTCATACCCCAAACTTTGGCTTATGGTACCCGAGAGGAGCAAACTTCAACCTTGTAGGTTTCTCTGATTCTGACTGGGCGGGAGACAAAGTGGATAGGAATTCCACTTTGGGAGGGTGCCAATTTCTTGGTTGCTCTCTTGTTAGTTGGTCTTCCAAAAAGCAAAGTTGTGTATCTCTCTCGTCCACTGAAGCAGAATATATGGCTGCTGGCAGTTGTTGTGCCCAACTCTTATGGATGAGGCAAATTTTAAAGGATTACGGTGTCACTTGTGACAAAGTGCCTCTTTGGTGTGACAATAAAAGTGCCATCAAGATTTCTCTCAACCCGGTGCTACACTTCAAGACGAAGCATATTGAGATTCGGTATCACTTCATCCGCGATCACATAAGGCAAGGAGAGATCGAGCTTCACTACGTCAACACTCATGATAACCTTGCAGATATCTTCACGAAGCCATTGGATGAAGCAAGATTTCGCGAGTTAAGGCATGAGCTAAATATCATCGATTTGAGCAATGTGGCTTGAGTCTGTGCACACACCCCTCACACTCAATACAGTTATCTTGTCTAGATGTAGGCATGGACATAGGGGGAGTATTGTTCTCTCAATGAACCGTTCCTCCCCCCATTATGCATAAACTAATCAAGTATTTATCATTTGCCATACATAGTTGGTTTAAATGCTTCAAGGCGAGAATTGGTCATGGGCCCAAGGATAATTCTTCGCGGTGCCATATCAAGGAAATCAAACATAGGTGGCCTCGGCCACCGCCCTCCTCTGAGGAGTTGTGTTATTTGCTTTGCTTGTGCGTGCATTTGCTTTTCTCTCTTCTTTGCTCAAAGCCTCTTGTCAAAACGTGCAAGCTCTTGGAGGAGCGGTACTACCGTGCTTGTTTACGGTACTACCGCAAAGGGGTTACGGTACTACCGCACGTCCAGCACGGCAGTATTTATTTACTGCCGCTGGTAGGGCGGTACTACCGCTTGGCGAGCGGTACTACCGCGCAAGCGGTACTACCGCGACGACCACGGTACTACCGCACATATTCGAACGGGTGGGGGTTATAAGCAGGCAGGGGGAGTTCCAACTCCCCCATACCCATTCTCTCCTAACCACCACGTCGTCCCTATGTCTCCCTCTCAAGAACGCCGCCGGAGGACCTCGCCGGATCTCCTCCCTCGGCCACTCTCCTCGCATTCCGACCGGTGGGATCGCTCCCCACCGCGCCCTCTTGCCATGGATGAAGGTTTCTCCCCTTTTCCCTTCTTCTTGTTGCCTTGTTGTTGTTTTTAGGGTTAGGGGAGATGCTTAGTGTTCTTGTGTTCTTCATGTTCTTATCCATGGAAGTTTAGGATGTAGGATAGTGTTTTTGCACTAGAAATGCGAATATGTATGTTGCTACCAAGTTACTATGATCAGCTGTAGTACCGTTAGTCGATCTATATGGCCTTTTCTAGATCTTTTCCTCTCAGATCTGTTCCGTGCGGTACTACCGCTGGAGAACCGCGGTACTACCGCCCGATCTGGTCCAGATCAGATCTGACCACAGCGGTACTACCGCTGTCCTCAGCGGTACTACCGCTCTGGCGGAAGTAAAATTGTACTACCGCTTGCCGAGCGGTACTACCGCACCCCAACGCGGTACTACCGCTCCGCAAGCAGCACTAATTTTTTACTTCCGCTCCTGTACACGGAAGTAAATTCTTACTACCGCAGAGTATGCGGTACTACCGCATCCACCAAGCGGTACTACCGCTTACTAAGCGGTACTAATTTTTTACTTCCGCGCCTGTCCAGCAGTACTACCGCTTGTGTCATATTGTCTTCGTAGCATTTACACATTCCTTTTCTACTGGTTTCTTGTGCTTTTTGAGGCTTTTTGCATTGATTCTCTTTGTGCTTTTGTCGTGTTCTTGTGTTTGTGCTTTAGGTGGTGGCTCCGGTTTCGATGCTCGTCGTACCAACCCTGTCCGCGACACTGGATCCAAGCGTCTGCGCAACCCCAGTGATGTGCCAGAGGGCTCCAATCACCAGCGCAGGTTCAAGACTGCCACCAACAAGCGAAAGGAATCCTCAATGTCTATGGAAGAGATGTCAGCTGCTGAATTCATGGCACGTAGGAAGCAAAACCCATATGGAGAACCCCGTGATCAGTTTCCTGGAGATGAGCTTTTCTGGACCAGGCAGCAGTATCGCATCTACCAGGAGGTGCTCAAGAGCAAGACCAACCTGTACGTGGATGCTCACTGGGTGGACGTGGCCCACATGCGGAAGGACACCAACCGGGCCTACTTTGCCGAGGCTTTGGATCTGGTCGAGCAGTTTGGACTAGAGCACATCATGACCTTTCAGCAGGATTTTGATCCGAAGATTATTGCTCAGTTCTATGCATCTGTCCACTTCCACTCCAAGGATGATCGCCCAATGACATGGATGACCAATGGTCACAAGATGACTGCATCTTGGAAGGACTTCATGGATCTTCTACAGATTGCTGACGAAGGACTCCACAACCCAGTTGGAGCTAGGCCTCATACCCCACCAGAATCTGCCAACAAGGACAAGCTGCTGCCATTCTATGTGGAGAAGACTCTTGCAAGTGGCAAGAAGACTTGGGTGTTGAACCCATTTCTGGACATCATGTATCGGATCTTTCGCAACACTCTGTTTCCTCGCGTTGGCGACAAGGACAAGGTCCATGCATACCTGGTTGACATGCTGCTGTTGTGTGAAGCGGCTCGCACGGAGCAGTCTCCACCACTTGACATATCCAATATCATGTGGTGTGAGCTCCGCTTTGCGATCTACTCTCGCAAGGTACCCATCTATGGTCCTTTCCTATTTCTGCTGATCTCCAAGACTTGGGAGAAGCTGTACCCTGATGAGGAGTTCGAGGCAGACTGTATCCGTCATGATCCCATCCGTCTTCGCATCAAGACTCGATGGGCAAACACCACCACTCGTGCACAAGCTGCTGCAGCTCAGATGGGCACTGATGAGGAGCCTGTGGAGGAGGCTGATGAGGAAGGCGCTGGCAGATTTGCTCCTTCTTCCTCCTCAGAGCCTTCTTGGGCTAAAAAGCTTAAGCAAAAGATGAAGGCCCTCTTCTGCATGCAGGCTAAAGGACAATACAGGGCTCATGTGACTAACAAGAAGACTCGCCAGCGTGACAAGAAGCTCTTGGCGGTCTATGGAGAGGATGTGTCTAACGGGTCCGAGGACAACATCACCCCCGAGGCAGCTTGGATGGCCCGTCAGGGGTACAAGTGGTCAGAGTCTGACGAGAAGCGTCAGGAAGAGCAGCAGGGGTCAGATGACGAGTACGATGACTGAGTGTCTCCAAGGCTGCCACCCTTCTTAGTATCCTCTTTCCCCTTTGTGGTGTCTCGATGACAAAGGGGGAGAGTGATTTGCGTCTTGTGCTCTTGTGCCAGTTGTGTTTCTTTTCGTTGGTTGAACTCTGTTTATTTGCGTGCTTTTGTGTCGTGTGCGTGAGACTATCGTATGGTGTAAGACATATGCTTCTCTATCGTTGAACTCGTCGTTATGTCTTTAATTTTATATCGAGAGCAGTTAGTTTACTTTCCCTTGTTTATGTGCTCTGTGGTATATAAAATATATATTATGTGTAGAATATAGGGGGAGCACTGAACCTAGTATGTGTGTTGTGCAGTCCAAAGCACAATCTTGTGTAGGCACACATCCAGGGGGAGTTCACCTATATTCTAGTGTCAGGATTGCATACTCTCTTATTTTATCCCTGTGCAAATCCCGTATTGTCATCAATCCACCAAAAAGGGGGAGATTGTAAGGGCATATTTCTCCCTAAGAGTTTTGGTGATTGATGACAATGCATTTGCAGACTAATCGTGTGCTCTAAGATCCCACAGGTATATCTCACTTAGGCACAAGACGATTGATTGCCCCTCGGATTCGATGGAAGACGGTGTTTTCTTTTTGCTCCCTGTCGGTGGCTTTGAGTAATAGGAAAGCCGTACTATTAAGAGGGGCTCCGCTTCGGAAAGGTTTTGGGTGGAATCAACACGTACACATCTTACTCTCGCACCACCTTTCCCTTGCTTCTCTGGAGTTCCAACCGTTTATTAACGTATATGCAAAACATGAGTTCTTAACTAAATCATCTGCCTCGCAAGCGGTAGTACCGCTCCAATAAGCGGTAGTACCGCACAGCCATACGGTAGTACCGCCTGCCGACAAGGGAGTACCGCTCCAACGGTAGTACCGCGTCTCCAGAGCGGTAGTACCGTGTATCTGGCCCGGCGCTGATTCTAAGCGCAGAAGTAGGTGCGGAAGTAATTTTTTACTTCCGCATCCTATGCGGTAGTACCGCTTACTCCAAGCGGTAGTACCGTGTCACATTTTGCTACTACCGTTTTCCCTGCGGATGTAGCCGCGGATGTAATTTATTTCATCCGTGGTTGTCAATCATCCCGCATGTTTTTGCCTAGCAGTAGTACCGCTCCCGAAGCGGTAGTACCGCTCAGTCAGCGATAGTACCGCAACTTACGTGCGGTACTACCACGCTCCGCGGGCTGAAAACGCACATAACGGTTGGATTTGCTCTCCCACTATATATAGGGGGTCTTCTTCTCCAAGAAGACTTACCTCTTCCCCCACTACTCCATTGTTGCTCCCAAGTGGCTCATCATTCTTTATCTTTTGTCTTTTAGAGTCAAGTAGAGTCGTATCATGTCTAGGGAGGTTATTATATGAAATAGGTGTGTGCATTGAGGTCTATCACTCCTTCTATGGAGAGATTGTATCCGTGAGTGTGGAGTCGTCTATGATGGAATATTAATAAGAAGTCTATTGGTTCCTTTTGCTGCACTCGGTATTCTCTTCACGCAATCGACCTTATATGATGATTCTTATGGGGAGTATTGACTTTATATCAGGTATGGCTTTGAAAACTTTATTTAATCTTGGCAAACATAACTTTGGTCATAACAACAAGCATGATTTTCTTAAAGTAGCGACATAGCCAAAACCTTTATGTTATTATGCTTGAAGTGTTATGCTGACAAGGAAGACAACTTGATGTGTTATGCTTATTTTAATGTTTATGCTTTATATTGCTTTGCATCTTAGTCATCATCAATTGTCTGTTCTCTCAAAGCCTTTGCTAGCCTAAACTCTGTACTAAGCGGAATTCTGCTTGTGCATCCATACCCCTAAACCAATACCTTCCATATGAGTCCACCATACCTTCCTATTCGTGGTATTCCACTACCACCTCCTAAAGTATAGAATTTATGTGTTATCCTTAAATGTTCAAAATCTTCTATTTTGTGCCCCTGTTTTAGCTCATGAGGAAGTAGTAGTTAATTCATGATCTTTTTAAGATTGGACAAGTTTTACCCCGGGATTGCATGTCTAACCTGCAAACCCCTAATACGAGGAGGAACTGGCATGAGTGCGCCCGGCTCATAAAAGATAATACAACAAACAAACCCTCCTTCACGCTTTATTCATGAGAAATCAGAAAACTTTGGCAGTGATAAACAAAGGAGATTAAGGGGATGTGATCGTCCCCGTGCGGGAGCCGTTCCTCGAAACTTGTCCAGTTTGAGAAGTAATTGAGTTATCTATTAGCATTCGTTGACAAATCATGCACCTCTCAAAACTTGTTTCCATTCCGTTTGATTTAAGGATAGCACATGAGTTTTCCCTACTTCCCTAGAGCAGGGCCTATCTCTTATTTTTAGGTTGAGTCAGTTATTCCTATTTCCTTCTATTCTTAAAGAGAGCAGACATTTGATGTTGACGAGGATTAATTCATATAAAGTTGCATTAAGATTTGTCATATCATATCCTTGTTGACATTATCATTTGATAAGTAAGTTGTTTGTCAAGCCCAGCTAAAGCAAACATCTTCCTTTGTGTTAACACTTTCACTTCTTGCCTAATAACATGTTCTTTCAAAAGCTTCAATTAATCTCATCAAAACATAAAGAGAAAAAGCAAAATTAAAAGCTATTAGTTGTTCTTTGACCAAAGGACATGTTTGCCATGATTTGATGAGTTTCCTTAGCCCTACTTTCGATTATAAGTGTTACCACTCTTTTATAAGGGCCTTATGAGCTGAAGATTGCTGTTGAGGATATTTGAGTTTGGTGAAGAAACTGTGATGCTTCTTGTCCGTATTCTATTTATCGACACTTCACTCTCTAAACTTGTGGACAGGTTTACTGAGCTCAGTATTCGCTTGGGGACAAGCGAGGTCTAAGCTTGGGGGTGTTGATACGTCCAAAATGCATCACTATTTTATATCGTAATTCATCCTTATTCATTGATATATTTCACATTACGATGATGCTCTTATGTTGTTTTGGCCTATTTTACACAGTTTGCAACTTTCCGGTGCCGAAGCAGCAGACGCAGGATTCAGCGGTAAAAAGTGGACGCTGAGTTGCTGAAGGAGAATACCTCCAAATTACCTGAAAATTGACGGAGGGTATTTTCCAGAAGGATCACGAAGATACGCAAAAGAGCAACCAGAGGGGGGCCACAGGGTTCCCAGGCGGCCACCTGGCGTGGCCCCCACCCTGGCCGCGCCGGGAGGGCGCCTGGAGCCCCTGGCCCACTCCAGGTTTCCCCCTTTGGCCTATATACTCCTCGTCATCCAGAAACCCTAAAAAGAAGAGTTTGGACGGAGTTCCGCCGCCGCTCCGTGGCGGAAACCTACAGAGAAGAAAAGCCATCTCCGGCGGGCAGATTCCGCCGAGGAGATCACCTCCCGGAAGGGGAGATCATCACCATCGTCATCACCATCGTCACGGGCATCATCGAGATCATCATCAACATCATCCCCAACATCAGCACCATCTCCATCTTCATCCCATCTCATCTCACAATTGCAACTTGTGTTGTAAACCGTACTATCTATCTTCTCTACTCTATCGGTGTTGATTACTACTTTGTGGTGAATGCTATTGAGTTTTGTTGGAGAAATATCATTGTGTCCAGATTGTTTATCATCCATCTATATCCACTGATCATGATCTCTTTTATGTCTTGTGAGTAGTTACTTTAGTTCTTGAGGACATGGGAGAAGTCTTGTTGTTAGTAGTCATATGATGTTGAAGTAATATGTGTTGTTTGATACTTAAGTTGTGTTGTTATTTTCCTAGTGGTGTTGCGTGAGTCGAACACTCAACACTTCGCCTTATTAAGGACCTAGGGGAATACATTGTGTACAAAGAATGCTTATGGTGGGTTGCCGGAGTGACAGAAACCTGAATCCCAGTTCGCACGCTTTTGCACAAGGGAACAATGGATCATCGATCGTATTGCTATGGTTAGGCTTTTGCCTTAAATACTATCTTGTATTTGCGGATGCTTGCAAGGTGTTTAATCATAAGAGTGCACTCATCTTAGTCTAGAGGGTGTACTAGCATAGATCCACCCACTCAACACTTATCAACATATCACATAGTACCGATACGGAATATGGCGAAGGCACATGACTACCTCTCCCGTGTGCCCTCAAGAACACTTTAGCCTTTATAAGTTCAGTTGCTAGGCCTCTCCTTTGCTCAGAAAGGATTGGGCCACTTGTTACTCTCCAGTGCCTTTTACTTTGCTCGCTTTTACTTTCCTGTTGCTTATATCAAGAAAACCCCTAAAAAGTTATCTTTCAGTGCTTGCAGTTAATCCTTGCTCAGAATCACTTATCAATACCTTCTGCTCCTCGTTGGGTTCGACACTCTTACTTATCGAAAATGCTGCAATAGATCCCTTACGGTTGTGGGTCATCAATATGTTTCAGGCAATGGTTAGGTTTACCTTAATACTTCTTTTGTAGTTGCAGATGCTTGCATTAGAGGTTAATCATAAGTGGGAGGCTTGTCCAAGTAAGGTCAGCACCCAAGCACCGGTCCACCCACATACCAAATTATCAAAGTACCGAACGCGAATCAGATGATCGTGATGAAAACTAGCTTGACGATATTCCCATGTGTCCTCGGGAGCGCTTTCCTTTATATAAGAGTTTTTCTAGGATTGTCCTTTGCTACAAAAAGGATTGGGCTACCTTGCTGCACCTTATATAGTTTTACCTTTTGTCACTTGTTACCAATTACCTTATCACAAAACTATCTGTTACCTATAATTTCAGTGCTTGCAGAAAATACCTTACTGAAAACTTCCTATCATTTCCTTCTGCTCCTCGTTGGGTTCGACACTCTTACTAATCGAAAGGACTACGATAGATCCCCTACACTTGTGGGTCATCAAAAGTTACTACGAACTCTTGAATAGATCGATTAGAAAGAATAGCCTTGAGGTGGTTTCGTACCCTACCATAATCTCTTCGTTTGTTCTCCGCTATTAGTGACTTTGGAGTGACTCTTTGTTGCATGTTGAGGGCTAGTAATATGATCCAATTATGTTATCCTTGTTGAGAGAACTTGCACTAGTGAAAGTATGAACCCTAGGCCTTGCCTACTATCATTGCAATACCGTTTATTCTCACATTTACCACTTGCTACCTTGCTGTTTTTATATTTTCCTTTTTCAAAAACCTATATCTACCATCCATATTGCACTTGTATCACCATCTCTTCACTGAACTAGTGCACCTATACAATTTACCATTGTATTGGGTGTGTTGGGGACATAAGAGACTCTTTGTTATTTGGTTGCAGGGTTGCTTGAGAGAGACCATCTTCATCCTACACCTCCCACGGATTGATAAACCTTAGGTCATCCACTTGAGGGAAATTTGCTACTGTCCTACAAACCTCTGCACTTGGAGGCCAAACAAGGTCTACAAGAAGAAGGTTGTGTAGTAGACATCAAGCTCTTTTCTCGCGCTGTTGCCGGGGAGGTGAGTGCTTGAAGGTATATCTTTAGATCTTGCAATCAAATCTTTTAGTTTCTTGTTTTATCACTAGTTTAGTTTATAAAAGAAAACTACACAAAAACTGGAATTAAGGTTACCTCACATGCTTCATCTTTTTAATATCTTCTGTGAAAATGATGGAAAGGAAAATTGTGCTCAAGTACTAGAAGAAGAATTACACAGAATGCTTGGCACTAAAGACTTGAATGATAAGCATGCTTGCAATGTTGTTAGTGTGAATCCTTCGAATATCCATAGTACTAATGATGATTGGACTAGTCATGATGAAAATATCTCTTATAAGCATGTTGATTTTTGTGGAGTGTATAGAGTTTGCAAGTACATACGAAAGAGGGAAGATAGACTTTGCAAGAGGCATAAGTATTTAGAAACTAAATGGTTGCTACAGATGCTAGATGATTGTGCTGAAAATTTAAAATATCTTAGCCGTACTTGTGAACTTTCCAATGAACGTGGTGTAATGCCCAGGATGGGACTATACCTCCTACGTGTCGAGGCACGACTTAAAGGTATAAGCCCATTCTGGAATGATCTCAAGTTTGGTATCTTTGCACATCTCATGTAAAAATAGGGATGAAAGCGAAAAGATAGTTGGCTTACACTCGCCACGTCACACAATTCATTACATATCCAAACATCATTCAAATAACATCACAACCCATCTACGGGTGAAGATCCAAATGAAAGATACTAAACATACATAAAACCACATGTCTGAATCGCCCCTAGTAGAAACCTCTACTGATCATCGGGATAGTGCACATAGTAACGGCTACGGTCCTCGTCGTACTCCCAGATTAGCTCTGTGCCGTCACCTGAATAGCTCACCATAGTACCTGCATCTGGTGTGTGTAGAATCTGTGAGCCACAGAGGACTCAGCAATCCCGTTCCCGGGTAACACAACTATCCAAGCCTTGGGTGTGGAACAAGGCTGAAGAAAGAATAAGAGGTTGCAGCAGCACTAGCACTAACTTACGTAAAAGAGAGCGAGAAGAGAAGTGCCTCAGACGAAAAGATGATCATGAAGTGATCCTAACTAAGCATGTCAAACATAACCCCACCGTGTTCACTTCCCGAACCCTTTTCGGAAAATGACCGTCACGGTACTCACGCTGGTAGTGTATTATGAACATGGTGTCAAGTTTTCTACAACCGGATATTAACAAATTCCCATCTGCCACATAACCGCGGGCACGGCTTTCGAAAGTTCAAAACCCTGCAGGGGTGTTCCAACTTGGCCCATGACAAGCCCACGATCCGCGGAGTCGCAACTCCAAGGTGGGAAGGCCCGAGTATCCTCGGAATCCCGTGCTCAAGATACTCCGACTAAGGTAAGACTAATCCAGCAAATCCTCCCAGCGTGCCGACACCCTGACAGTAGCCGCGCGTATCTAGTCTCAGGCCACGACCGGATGCGACATCCTACAGGTGAATGCCAGATACCTCTGGTTTCCCCAAGGCGGCCCCGCAGTCTGCTTAGTTCGGACCAACACTCACGAGGAGCACTGGCCCGGGGGTTGTTGATTAAATAAAAAGGGATAGCTAGTCCCTATGCAAGTTTTTAGTTATTAGGCAAATAGTACCAATGTTGGGACTTGCTGGAAAAGCCTTAGCGCTAAGCGGTTTATCGAGGGGGTCCCATAACCCCAACCGTGTGAGGAACACATAATCAAGGAACATAACACCGGTTTATACGGTTCCTAGGGCGGCATGAGTGGAACAAATCACCAAGCAAAAGGCTTAGCCTTCCACCCATTACCAATATATAGATGATTTCATTTAAGAATTTACATAGTGTGATATCCCAACAAGCTTCAACATGAAGCAAGAATCTTCAAATCTTCACCTGCAACTAGCAATGCTATAAGAGGGGCTGAGCGAAGCTTACTTAGCCAATCAAAGGTTTGCATAGGTAGGGTGGTTAGACAGATTCATGGTTACAATAGGAGGCTGACAGGAAAACATGGGCATCGAGGCAAAAGCTATAGAGCGAGACTTCTAGCAATAGGCAAAGATAGTAATTGTATCAGGGTCAGGTCATCTTGCCTGTCGAGTCGTCGATGGGATCGTAAGAGGGCTCCTCGTTCTCAACCTCGGTAGTAACCTCGTTCTCGTACTCGGTCTCGGCTTCCGGCTCTACTCAACACAAAACACACGAGGCACGAAATCAAACAAGATGCAATGCGCAAACTACAGGATGCATGGCTGATGCACTAAGGAAGCACTGCAAATGCACTTAGGATGCACAGAAAGTCAACATAGGAAACACGGAGATACAGCACAAGGAACATGACAATATGCATCAAGGAAGAAACTTCAAAACATGTTAACAAGAGGATAATATGAATCTACATGCAAAATCACACAAGTTTCATATAGGACTTGCTCAAAACGGAGCAACGGGCTAAAAGATACACCCGAAACAATAAACATGGCAAAGCTGAAATTAATAGCCACATAGCAACTTCGGAGCAAGAAATATATACTCTACAGCACTCAAACATCATGACAAGAAGCATGGACATAAAGTAGACATATCCTACAACAAACAATTCCATTGGAGCATCTCCATAGGAGGCATGGATCAAGAGCAACAAGCTATAACATTTTGAACATGACAACAAAACCCTGACAACAGTAATTTATAGCAACTTGGGAGCAAGAGTTAAATATGCTACAGCCACCCAAATGAGCATGTGAGGGCATGAATGGATATCCAACAACATATAAAACAAGGAATCATCAATAGTCACCCCAAAACTAGCATGGATTTGCCTAGAACAACAAGCAAACATGGCATCTGGAAATTATAGATTCCAGACTTAGTGAAATTTCACTAAGTGTTAAAACAGCAGTAATATCATGGCATGTTTGTGAGCAAGTTTAAGTCACCTCAAAGCAAAACATGGCAAGTGGTTTGCACCACAGCAAAGTACATATGATGGGGAGTCCAAAACATATAAGCATGCAACAAGGGGACAACCACATCAATAGCAACGAGCTCCTCAACTAGGCATCTCGTAACAAGTTTAACAACCTAACAACCACATGCACTTTTGCAAAGGAGATAAACATGGCAAGATGAATTCTATCATGCAAGCTAAAGCAACCAACATGTAGAGCATCTCATGATGAACATGAGGACATATCATTTGCTTCATTTGGATAAACATGCATCAAGTTATCACATCTCAAACATGGCATGAAAACAACTAATAGCAGCAGTTTATAGCAAGTAGCACTCTTCCCATGAAGATTAAGACATCTAGATGGACTCAAACATGCATGACACAATGGATCAAAACATAGTACATGTCACCACGATCATTTTGACATATCATACACACAAAAGGGAAAAGCACAGTAAAAGTTATCCTCATCACAAATATGCATCAGACACTGAAAAAACACTAGGGACTTAGTCAAAAAACGAGAGTCTACCTGCGGCAACGGTCAAACGGGCGGAGCGGTCTAACGGGTCGGGTCGGCGAAGCGGCGAAACGGGTCCGCGGGCAGCCGGGCGCGCGCCCGCTAGGGTTCCCAGGCGTCGCTGGATCGATCCCGATCGGGGACGAGCGAGGCCGGAGGGCCCTCGATGCGGCGGCTGGCGGGACGTCGCCCTGGCGCCCGGCGGCGGCGGCGGCTCCGGCCAGAGGGCCCGGCGACAGTGAGGTGGTAGGCCGGCGGCGGGGTCTTGAGGCCGGGCGGCGGCGACGAGGGGCCGGCGGCGGAGAAGGGGCGGCTCGGGGCGCGGCCGGATCTGAAGGCGGCGGCGGCGAGTGGCCGGAGGAGAAGAAGACGAGGGCGCGGGATCTGCGTCCTCGGCCCAGATCACGGCGGGAGTGGGCCGGCGCTGGGCCTACGGGGCCCGCGCGGCGGGGCGGAAGCACTGGCGGCGGCGGTGGAAGCACGGCGCGGCGGCGGTGGAAGCACTGCGCGGCGGAGGTGGAAACACTGCGCGGCAGAGGTGGAAACACTAGGGTTTTGGACGCAAAATTGGAGGGGGGTGGACGTTTATATAGGCACAAGGAGCTAGGGTAGTCCAAATAAGGAGAGGTTTTCGGCCACGAGATCACAATTGAACGACCTAGATGATGGGAAGGGCTTGAGCTGGGTTGGTGGGCTGTTGGAGGGGGGTCTTGGGCCTCAAAGAGGAGGTACTTTTAGCCCACGAGGATAACTGTAGGAGCATCAAACGAACTCCAAACGCGACGCAACTTGACAGGCGGGTTACTCGTATCAAAACAACATCGCACGACAAGTATCATGCCAAACCGGAAACGTTACACGGCCAAACACAAAAGAAGGACTCCGGGAAGCCACGGGCACGTGTGAGAGCGTCGGAACTCGAAACGGACAACGGGAAGGAACGAGTGGGACCGGATGCAAACGACAACACAAATGCAATGCAATGCACATGACAACATGACATGGATGAATGCACACACGCACACGACAAAACGACAAAAACCCGAAAAGACGAAGAACCCGGAATGGAGCTGATGAAGCCAAAGTTATATATATCCAAAAGGGGAAAGTATTACATCCGGGGCATTACAAACTCTCCTCTACTACGAAAAGATCTTGTCCCGAGATCTAGGACTGGAAGAAGGAAGGGTACTCGGAACGAAGGTGATCTTCTCGTTCCCACATAGCTTCTCGGTCGGTATGGTGTGACCACTTGACTTTCAAGAACTTGATTGACTTGTTGCGGGTCTTGCGCTCGGTTTCTTCGAGAATAGCAACGGGGTGCTCTCTTTAAGACAAGTCTTGTTGAAGATCAATCTCCTCAAACGAAATGGTGCGTTTAGGTGTCTTGAAGCACTTGCGGAGTTGAGACACGTGAAACACATCATGAACATTAGCGAAGTTGGAAGGGAGCTCAAGTTGATAGGCTAGATCGCCTCTTTTGCCAAGGATCTTGAAAGGGCCCACGTATCTAGGAGCAAGCTTTCCTTTGATACCAAATCTTTGGGTGCCTTTCATAGGAGAAACACGGAGATAGACATTATCCCCAATGTTGAAGGCCAAATCATGATGCTTGCCGTCATAGTAGCTCTTCTGACGCGACTGAGAGGCCTTGAGATTCTCGCGTATGACTTTGCACATTTCTTCGGCTTCTGAGATCAAGTCATTGCCAAGAAGTTGACGTTCACCAGTCTCGGACCAGTTCAGAGGGGTACGACACTTTCTGGCATAGAGGATTTCAAACGGAGCTTTGCCGGCACTTGCTTGGAAGCTGTTGTTGTAAGAGAAGTCGGCAAACGGAAGGCAATCTTCCCACTTCATGCCAAAAGAGATGACACAAGCTCTGCGCATGTCTTCTAGGATCTGATTCACTCTCTCGACTTGACCACTAGTCTGAGGGTGAAATGCAGTGCTGAAACGGATCTTAGTGCCCATGGCAGACTGAAAGGAGTCCCAGAACTTGGATGTGAACAAACTTCCACGGTCTAAGGAGATAACTTGAGGAATGCCATATAAGGACGCAATTCTGGAAGTGTACAACTCTGCTAGTTGAGCTGCATTGATGGATTCTTTGACTGGAAGGAAGTGAGCGACTTTGGTAAGCTTGTCAATCACCACAAAGATAGAATCATTCCCTTTCTTGGACTTAGGAAAGCCAGTGACGAAATCCATTTCAATGTGGTCGAATTTCCACTCGGGAATAGGAAGAGGTTGGAGAAGACCGGCTGGACGTTGATGCTCTGCCTTGACTCTTCTGCAGACATCACATTCATTCACGAATTGGGCAATCTCCCTTTTCATGCGAGTCCACCAGTAAGATTGCTTGAGGTCTTGGTACATCTTGAAACTTCCAGGATGAATCGATAGGAGGGAATCATGTGCTTCGTCCATTATGAGCTTCCTGAGATCACCTTTGGGAACCATAAGTCTGTCCTCAAAGAACAAGGTATCTCTCTCATCAATGCGATAGCACTTGTATTTAGGAGTACCCTTCGCAATACCATGTTTCACTTTCTGCACCATAGCATCACTGAGTTGGGCCTCACGAATCTGATCTTCCAATGTAGGAGCAACTTGAAGATTTGCAAGAAAGCCTTGCGGAACAACTTGGAGGTTGAGCTTCCTGAATGCTCACAAAGCTCAGGCTGGAACGACTTGATAAGGAGACTGTTGCAATATGTCTTTCTGCTCAAAGCATCTGCAATGACATTTGCCTTGCCAGGTGTGTATTCGATGCTTGGATCATACTCTTGGATCATCTCAACCCAACGAGTCTGGCGGAGGTTCAGGTTCGGCTGTGTGAAGATGTACTTCAAGCTCTTGTGATCGGTGAAGATATCGACTTTTCTGCCCAACAGAAGGTGTCTCCACGTAATCAAAGCATGTACCACAGCTGCTAGTTCGAGATCATGTGTGGGGTAGTTCTTCTCACTTGGCTTCAGTTGACGAGAAGTGTATGCAACAATTTTCTTGTCCTGCATTAGCACACCACCAAGTCCTTGAAGAGAAGCATCACAGAATACTTCATAGGGCTTGGACTCATCTGGAGGAGTAAGAACTGGAGCAGAGATGAGCTTTTCTTTGAGAGTTTTGAAAGCCACATCACAATCTGGAGACCAGTTGTACTTGACATTCTTCTGCAGCAAGTTGGAGAGAGGCTTGGCAATCTTGGAGAAGTTCTCAACGAACCTTCTGCAATAGCTAGCAAGACCAAGGAAGCTTCGGAGTTGCTTGACGTTCTGAGGAGGTTCCCAGTTGACAATGGCTTCAACTTTCTCGGGGTTCACAACAATACCGTCAGGGGAGATGATATGGCCCAGATACAAGACCTTATCGAGCCAGAATTCGCAGTTGGAGAACTTGGCATAGAACTTATGTTCACGGAGTCTGTCGAGAACCAGATGGAGGTGCTTTTCGTGATCCTCTTCGTTCTTGGAGAATACCAAGATGTCATCCAGATACACAAGCACAAACTCGTTGGTGTAGGGGTTGAAAATGTAGTGCATCATTCTCGAGAAGGTAGGTGGAGCATTAGCGAGGCCAAATGACATGACTGTATACTCATAGGAGCCGTAGCTTGTTCTGAAGGCAATCTTGTGGATATCTTCTTCACGAATGCGAATTTGGTGATAACCCATTCGGAGATCGAGCTTTGAGAACACTTTAGCTCCTTTGAGCTGCACGAACAATTCATTGATGTTGGGGAGCGGATACTTGTTCTTTATTGTCTTCTTGTTCAATGGCCGGTAATCGACGCAAAGGCGCTCCGTGCCATCCTTCTTCTTGACAAATAAGACACCACAGCCCCAAGGAGACGTGCTAGGCCTGATCAGACCCATACGCTCTTGTTCATCAAGCTGTTTCTTCAACTCCTTCAACTCTTCAGGGGAGAGCTTGTACGGACGCCGGCATGCTGGCTCAGTACTAGGCTCAAGTTCAATGACGAATTCAACTTGACGATGCGGAGGCATGCCTGGAAGTTCTTCAGGAAAAACGTCTTCGTATTCGTTAACCACCGGAATTTGAGAGATGGCATTAATCTCGCCCTTGTCATTGAGAGAGAAAAGCCTGATTGTGTTATCCCGAGAGGCGAAGATAATCACGTCTTCATTAGGATGAGTAATCTTGACTTCCTTATTTGCACAATCAATGTGAGCATCATGCTGAGAAAGCCAATCCATCCCGAGAATAAGGTCAATGTCGGAGTTGCCGAGAACAACCGGTGAAGCCAGAAAGCGGTAATCACCCATGCGAATAGATACGTTCGGAGCATACAATCTAGAAGTCATGCATTTGCCCGGAGAAATAATTTGCAACATCTTTGGCAAAGCCACTGTGCCCACATTGTGCTTGGATGCAAATGGAAATGACATGAAAGAATGTGATGCACCAGAATCAAACAGCACTTTAGCAGGTTTAAGGTTGACTGGAAGGTTACCAAGTATCACGTCTGAAGAATTCTCTACCTGAGATGCATTCATCAGATTCACTCTTGCTGCCTTCGGATCATGCTTGAAAATAGCAGTGCTGACAGGTGGAGGAGGCGGAAGGCGCCTTTGAGTACACTTGTTGGCATAGTGACCCTTCTTGCCACACTTGTTGCAAACCACTTCTGAGAGAGGACGGTAATGAGGAGCACTTGACTTGGAAGCTTGAAACTGATTCTTTGACTGGTTGCTTGGGTTGGGTGGGTGGGAGAAACCACGGCCACCAGAGTTCTTGTTGTTGTTGTAGGGAGCTCGGATCACTGGAGGAGGTGGAAGCCAAAACTTCTGTTGCTTCGCGACCACTTGAGAAGATGAGGAGGAGTGAACAGCATCTCTGATCCTCTTTTTGGAAGCTTCCATCTTGAGCTGGGCTGCCTCTTGCTTAAGCGCCATGTTATAGAATTTGTCAAACTCATCAGGCTCGAACAAGGTGAGAGCAAGTTGGAGTTCATCCTTCAGACCACCACGGAACTGATAGATCTTTCTCTTGGCATCTGGGATGTCTTGCTTGGCATAGCGGGCAAGGTTCTGGAACTTGACATTATATTGGTAGACAGTCATTGAGCCTTGCTTCAGGTTGCGGAATTGCTCACGCATACCCTCGATGACACTTGTTGGAATGTGGTGAGAGCGAAAGTCCTTGCAGAAGTTATCCCAAGAGATTTCACGCCCTGCTCTGGAGTCTTTGTACTGCTGCCACCAATCAGCTGCTTGGTCCTTGAGTTGGAAGGCTGGAAACTTCACATAGTCCTCGGGCCTTACGTTGCTGCACTCGAAATGCTTCTTGATATCTGTTATCTAGTCTTCAGCATTGAGAGGGTCCACAAAGTAACTGAAAGCCTTTGGTTGATTTGCCAAGAACTGGTTGAGTGTAGCAAAGTGCTGTTGGTTGAACAAATTGCCTTGGTTCCCATGAGCACCCTGATTTGCTTGATTTGCTTGAATTCGCTGCATCATCTGCATAAGCATCTGGGTGTTCTGGTTCGTAGTTTGCATAATTGCTCTCCAGGCCTCAGACGGAGGAGGAGGGGAAGGAGGACGATCAGGAACCTCTTCACCCTCTGGGTTAGCGTTGGGAACCTTTTTAGGAGCCATCCTGAAAGAGATGACCACCATTAGCCATTTGATTGAAAAAAGATATAAGCCGAAACAACGGCTAGAATTGCAACATAGTCTTCACAAGAATCATTCGAACAAGAGGAACGAATGAAATTCTCAGTTTAATGATAACAACAATCTTCACGAGAAGCCACTTGGGAGACAAAAGGTAAATAAAACAACAAGGTGCAGATAGAACAAATACAAGATAGGAGCTTCGTTCGACATATTCGTGCTGAAAGCTTATGGAACGTGTTATGAAAGGGTTTTGCAATCCCCGGATCAGCATAGCCAAGGATCCTTTAAGATGCAACTCCCGATCGAAACAACGGCCATAAAACTACTTCACTCAATGTAGAACCCCGAACTCCATAACCTGCATTCGTTGGAAGAATGCCTACGAGCTACTAGATGAACCCACCTATTAATTTCCGAAAGTTTCCAGTTATGCAATCAGGTGTTGGGGATACAGGGGAAGCATCGCGCACTCAACTCTAATCCTACATCCAGCTGTATCCATCCTTCAACACATAACCAGTTATTTCCGGAAACCGCCTACCTCGGACCTTCGAAACGCATCCACTATACAAGCTATGGCAATACTCCCGAACTACCTCCCCAGTACTGGGTGATGTCGGGGTTATCTTGCCACTAACCGCATAGGAGAGTTTTCAATGTCGGCCGTCTTAAGTATTCTAGAACTACCGCGATATGTTTGTGACGACAACACCTCGGAGCTCAACTCCCCGGGACATTGCCACAACCCCTAATGACAGGAGGCATCGAGAACAATGTTCTCGTCACAAAGACATCGAAACAATCCAAACAATACTCGCGAGATTCCTAAAAAAAATTAGGTGCAATTTTGAGAGTAGAAGAGGCAAGAGTAATCGTCAGGAGTCCTCACCAGAGTGAAAAGAGATGAGGAGCAAAAGAAATCCTACTCTCCGATATATATATATAGGACTCAAAACATTTTAAGTGTGTGCCTAGACTCAACCGTCAACGATTCGATCAATCAGTGGGGGCTTCTAGGTCGGAGAAGGCTCTGATACCAACTTGTAATGCCCAGGATGGGACTATACCTCCTACGTGTCGAGGCACGACTTAAAGGTATAAGCCCATTCTGGAATGATCTCAAGTTTGGTATCTTTGCACATCTCATGTAAAAATAGGGATGAAAGCGAAAAGATAGTTGGCTTACACTCGCCACGTCACACAATTCATTACATATCCAAACATCATTCAAATAACATCACAACCCGTCTACAGGTGAAGATCCAAATGAAAGATACCAAACATACATAAAACCACAGGTCTGAATCGCCCCTAGTAGAAACCTCTACTGATCGTCGGGATAGTGCACATAGTAACGGCTACGGTCCTCGTCGTACTCCCAGATTAGCGCTGTGCCGTCACCTGAATAGCTCACCATAGTACCTGCATCTGGTGTGGTGTAGAATCTGTGAGCCACAGAGGACTCAGCAATCCCGTTCCCGGGTAACACAACTATCCAAGCCTTGGGTGTGGAACAAGGCTGAAGAAAGAATAAGAGGTTTCAGCAGCACTAGCACTAACTTACGTAAAAGAGAGCGAGAAGAGAAGTGCCTCGGACGAAAAGATGATCACGAAGTGATCCTAACTAAGCATGTCAAACATAACCCCACCATGTTCACTTCTCGAACCCTTTTCGGAAAATGACCGTCACGGTACTCACGCTGGTAGTGTATTCTGAACATGGTGTCAAGTTTTCTACAACTGGATATTAACAAATTCCCATGTGCCACATAACCGCGGGCACGACTTTTGAAAGTTCAAAACCCTGCAGGGGTGTTCCAACTTGGCCCATGAAAAGCCCACGATCCGCGGAGTCGCAACTCCAAGGTGGGAAGGCCCGAGTATCCTCGGAATACCGCGCTCAAGATACTCCGACTAAGGTAAGACTAATCCAGCAAATCCTCCCGGCGTGCCGACACCCAGACAGTAGCCGCGCGTATCTAGTCTCAGGCCACGACCGGATGAGACATCCTACAGGTGAATGCTAGATACGTAGGGTTTCCCCAAGGCGGCCCCGCAGTCTGCTCAGTTCGGACCAACACTCATGAGGAGCACTGGCCCGGGGGTTGTTGATTAAATAAAAATGGATAGCTAGTCCCTATGCAAGTTTTTAGTTATTAGGCAAATAGTACCAATGTTGGGACTTGCTGGAAAAGCCTTAGCGCTAAGCGGTTTATCGAGGGGGTCTCATAACCCCAACCATGTGAGGAACGCATAATCAAGGAACATAACACCGGTTTATACGGTTCCTAGGCCGGCATGAGTGGAACAAATCACCAAGCAAAAGGCTTAGCCTTCCACCCATTACCAATATATAGATGATTTCATTTAAGAATTTATATAGTGTGATATCCCAACAAGCTTCAACATGAAGCAAGAATCTTCAAATCTTCACCTGCAACTAGCAATGCTATAAGAAGGGCTGAGCGAAGCTTACTTAGCCAATCAAAGGTTTGCATAGGTAGGGTGGTTAGACAGATTCATGGTTACAATAGGAGGCTGACAGGAAAACATGGGCATCGAGGCAAAAGCTATAGAGTGAGACTTCTAGCAATAGGCAAAGATAGTAATGATATCCGGGTCAGGTCATCTTGCCCGTCGAGTCGTCGATGGGATCGTAAGAGGGCTCCTCGTTCTCAACCTCGGTAGTAACCTCGTTCTCGTACTCGGTCTCGGCTTCCGGATCTACTCAACACAAAACACATGAGGCACGAAATCAAACAAGATGCAATGCGCAAACTACAGGATGCATGGCTGATGCACTAAGGAAGCACTGCAGATGCACTTAGGATGCACAGAAAGTCAACATAGGAAACACAGAGATACAACACAAGGAACAAGACAATATGCATCAAGCAAGAAACTTCAAAACATGTTAACAAGAGTATAATATGAATCTACATGCAAAATCACACAAGTTTCATATAGGACTTGCTCAAAACGGAGCAACGGGCTAAAAGATACACCCGAAACAATAAACATGGCAAAGCTGAAATTAACAGCCACATAGCAACTTCGGAGCAAGAAATATATACTCTACAGCACTCAAACATCATGACAAGAAGCATGGACATAAAGTAGACATATCCTACAGCAAACAATTCCATTGGAGCAGCTCCAATGGAGGCATGGATCAAGAGCAACAAGCTATAACATTTTGAACATGACAACAAAACCCTGACAGCAGTAATTTATAGCAACTTGGGAGCAAGAGTTAAATATGCTACAGCCACCCAAATGAGCATGTGAGGGCATGAATGGATAGCCAACAACATATACAACAAGGAATCATCAATAGTCACCCCAAAACTAGCATGGATTTGCCTAGAACAACAAGCAAACATGGCATCTGGAAATTACAGATTCCAGACTTAGTGAAATTTCACTAAGTGTTAAAACAGCAGTAATATCATGGCATGTTTGTGAGCAAGTTTAAGTCACCTCAAAGCAAAACATGGCAAGTGGTTTGCACCACAGCAAAGTACACATGATGGGGAGTCCAAAACATATAAGCATGCAACAAAGGGACAACCACATCAATAGCAACGAGCTCCTCAACTAGGCATCTCGTGACAAGTTTATCAACCTAACAGCCACAAGCACTTTTGCAAAGGAGATAAACATGGCAAGATGAATGCTATCATGCAAGCTAAAGCAACCAACATGTAGAGGATCTCATGATGAACATGTGGACATATCATTTGCTTCATTTGGATAAACATGCATCAAGTTATCACATCTCAAACATGGCATGAAAACAACTAATAGCAGCAGTTCATAGCAAGTAGCACTCTTCCCATGAAGATTAAGACATCTAGATGGACTGAAACATGCATGACACAATGGATCAAAACATAGTACATGTCACCACGATCATTTTGACATATCATACACACAAAAGGGACAAGCACAGTAAAAGTTATCCTCATCACAAATATGCATCAGACACTGAAAAACACTAGGGACTTAGTCAAGAAACGAGAGTCAACCTGCGGCAACGGTCAAACGGGCGGAGCGGTCAAACGGGTCCGGTCGGCAAAGCGGGTCCGCGGGCAGCCGGGCGCGCGCCCGCTAGGGTTCCCAGGCGTCGCTGGATTGATCCCAATCGGGGACGAGCGAGGCCGGAGGGCCCTCGATGCGGCGGCTGACGGGACGTTGCCCTGGCGCCCGGCGGCGGCGGCTCCGGCCAGAGGGCCCGGCGGCAGCGAGGTGGTATGCCGGCGGCGGGGTCTTGAGGCCAGGCGGCGGGGTCTTGAGGCGGCGGCGACGAGGGGCCGGCGGCGGAGAAGGGGCGGCTCGGGGCGCGGCCGGATCTAAAGGCGGCGGCGGAGGGTCGCCGGAGGGCGGCGGCGGCGAGTGGCCGGAGGAGAAGAAGACGAGGGCGCGGGATCTGCGTCCTCGGCCCAGATCGCGGCGGGAGTGGGCCGGCGCTGGGCCTACGGGGCCCGCGCGGTGGGGCGGAAGCACTGGCGGCGGTCGGTGGAAGCACAACGCGGCGGCGGTGGAAGCACGGCGCGGAGGCGGTGGAAGCACTGCGCGGCGGAGGTGGAAACACTGCGCGACAGAGGTGGAAACACTAGGGTTTTGGACGCAAAATTGGAGGGGGGTGGACGTTTATATAGGCACAAGGAGCTAGGGTAGTCCAAATGAGGAGAGGTTTTCGGCCACGAGATCACAATTGAACGGCCTAGATGATGGGATGGGTTTGAGCTGGGTTGGTGGGCTGTTGGAGGGGGGGTCTTGGGCCTCAAAGAGGAGGTACTTTTAGCCCACGAGGATAACTGTTGGAGCATCAAACGAACTCCAAACGCGACGCAACTTGACAAGCGGGTTACGCGTATCGAAAAAACATCGCACGACAAGTCTCACGCCAAACCGGAAACGTTACACGGCCAAACACGAAAGAAGGACTCCGGGAAGCCACGGGCACGTGTGAGAGCGTCGGAACTCGAAACGGACAACGGGAAGGAACGAGTGGGACCGGATGCAAACGACAACACAAATGCAATGCAATGCACATGACAACATGACATGGATGAATGCACACACGCACACGACAAAACGACGAAAACCCGAAAAGACGAAGAACCCGGAATGGAGCTGATGAAGCCAAAGTTATATATATCCAAAAGGGGAAAGTATTACATCCAGGGCGTTACACGTGGTCATTTCATTACCCAATGCGAATTGTTTCATGATCAAATCGTGTCCAAAAATTGTGATGACTTGATTTCCCTCGCACATCATAATGAACTTATCTTGCTTTTGGGTTATGAAGAAATTAAATGTAGGACTAAGTTTCTTCCAGGATTTGCCATTAATATACTTCTTGATTTTGATATAGAGGAAATATATATGTATTGTGCGGTGAATTGCATTGCAAATCCTTATATTTCCAATTACCTTAAGTCAAGAAAACAGATAGGAGATGAAGAGAATACTAATGAAAGGGAAGAGATTTCCCAATATCCTCCTATTATTTCTTATGATGAATCAGGTAACGAGGAGGAGCTTCCCATTCTACCAATCTCAGTAGTAAGGAGCTACAAAAAGATGATTAAACCCACATATAATGAGAATAAGAAAAATAAAAGACGAAGAAGCAAAGGTAAAGAGGTATCTCTCCCAAATGATTTTGATGATAATTGCTATACTATCGGTACTATCCATACTATTAACGATGAGAGTGATTATGCTTATGATATGGAAAGGCCCAAGCTTGGGGATGCTATGTTTGATGAGAATGATATATTTGAGAATTTATTTGTTGCAATTAACGTTTGTCCCAAGCTTGGGGAGGCTACATTTGATGAAGATGATATTTTTAGCCTCCCAAGTTTTGATGAGCAAAGCTATTATGATGAAATCATGCCTCCTATTTATGATGATTATTGTGATGCCACTTATGCTACAAAAAGACGTGATGATTGTACTGATAAAACTTGTCATGATTATGATTACCCTTTCTCTGAACATTACTCTTTTAATGTGGAAACAATTTGTAGTATTCAAGTCTCTTATGATACTCCCACTATTCCGAATGAGAAATTTTTTTCTTATGTGGAGAGTAGTAAAATTTCTATGCAAGTAGATCATGAAAAGAATTCTTTATGTGCTGGTTATATTGTTGAATTCATTCATGATGATACTGAAAATTATTATGAGAGAGAAACATATGCTTGTAGGAATTGCAATAATATCAAGTTTCCTCTCTCTATGTGTTGAAAATCTTGAAGCTATGCTTGTTTTGCCTTCCTATGCTAGTTGATTATTGTTCCCATAAGTTGTTTGCTCACAAAATCCCTATGCATTGCTAGTCATATTCTTCATGATGCTCTCTTTATGTTTCAATTCTTATCTTTTATGCGAGCATCATTGAAATCATCATGCCTAGCTAGGCGCTTTAAACGATAGTGCTTGTTGGGAAGCAACCCAACTTTATTTTGTTTTATTTGCTTTTGCTTCTATTTAGGAATAAATATTGCACCTAGCTTCTGTTTAGATGTGGTTTCATGTTTTGTTTAGTGTTTGTGCCAAGTAGAACCTTCGGGAAGACTTGTGTGAAGTTTATATGATCTTGATGTGAAAAACAAAATCGCTAGCGCTAGCTAGAATGGTCACCAGATTTTACTGGATTGTGCTATTTAGTTGATTCTTTTTGCAGAGGATTAATAAACAAATTCCTCACGTTTACCAATTTAGTTTGAATTTTTTGGAGTTACAAAAGTATGCAAAACATGCAGATTACTATAGATTGTTCTGTTTTTGACAGATTCTGTTTTTCGTGTGTTGTTTGCTTATTTCGATGCATCTATGAGTAATACTGGGAAGTATGAACCATAGAGACGTTGGAATACAGTAGGTTTAACACCAATATAAACAAATAATGAATTTATTGCAGTACCTTTGAGTAGTGGTTTGCTTTCTTATACTAACGGAGCTCACGAGATGTTTGTCTAAGTTTTGTGTTGTGAAGTTTTCAAGTTTTGAGTATTGCTTTGATGGACTATGGAACAAAGAGTAGAAAAGGCCTAAACTTGGGGATGCCCATGGCACCCCAAGTAAACTTCAGGGATAATCAAAAGCCTAAGCTTGGGGATGCCCCGGGAAGGCATCCCCTCTTTCGTCTTCATCCATCGGTAACTATACTTGGAGCTATATTTTTATTCACCAAATGATATGTGTTTTTCTTGGAGCGTCAATTTAGTTTATTTTGTTTTGCTTGCTGTTTGAATAATATCCCAAGATATGAAGTTCTTAAATGTTAGAAAGTCTTCACATAGTTACATAATTATTCAACTACTCATTGATCTTCACTTATATCGTTTGGAGTAGTTTGTCTTTTGCTCTAGTGCTTCACTTATATCTTTTAGAGCACATCGGTAGTTTTATTTTGAAGAAATAGATGAACTCTCATGCTTCACTTATATCCTTTTGAGAGTCTATTAAAACAACATGGTAATGTGCTTTGGCTATGAAATTATCCTTCGCATGATAGACATCCAAAATCAATGTAGTAAAAACTTTCACACTAAGTGCATTGAATATGATGAGAAGTTGGATGCTTGATCATTGTTTTGAGATATGAGGATAGTGATATTAGAGTCATTCTAGTGGAGTTATTATGAAATTGGGAAATACTTGTGTTAAGGTTAGTGATTCCCGTAGCATGCACGTATGGTGAACCGCTATGTGACGAAGTTAGAGCATGAGGTATTTGTAAAGTGTCAACCTTTGTGTGGAGGTCGGGGGAGAGCGATGGTTAACTCCTACCGACCACCCCCCTAGGAGCATGCGTTGATTGCTTTGTTTTGATGACTCGTAGATTTTTGCAATAAGTATATGAGTTCTTACGACTAATATTGAGTCCATGGATTATACGCACTCTCACCCTTCCACCATTGCTAGCCTCTCTTGTACCGCGCAACTTTCGCCGGTACCATACACCCACTATATATCCTTCCTCAAAACAGCCACCATATTATTCCTCAAAACAGCCACCATACCTACCTATCATGGCATTTCCATAGCCATTCCGAGATATATTGCCATGCAACTTTCCATCGTTCCGTTCATATGACACGCATCATATTGTCATATTGCCATGCATGATCATGTAGTTGACATCGTATTTGTGGCAAAGCCACCATGCATAATTTTTCATACATGCCACTCTTGATTCATTGCACATCTCGGTACACCGCCGGAGGCATTCATGTAGAGTCATACTTTGTTCTAGTATCGAGTTGTAATATCGAGTTGTAAATCAATATAAGTGTGATGATCTTCATTATTAGAGCATTGTCCCATGTGAGGAAACAAAAAAAGATAAAGGCCAAATAAAAAAAGGGAGATGGCCCAAAAACAAAATATAGAGGGGCTAAAAAAAGAGAAAGCCCCTCCAAAAGATGAGAGAAAAGAGAGAAGGGACAATGCTACTATCTTTTTCCACACTTGTGCTTCAAAGTAGCACCATGTTCTTCATAATAGAGAGTCTCTTGTATTGTCACTTACATATACTAGTGAGAATTTTCATTATAGAACTTGGCTTGTATATTCCAACGATGGGCTTCCTCAAATGCCCTTGGTCTTCGTGAGCAAGCAAGTTGGATGCACGCCCACTTAGTTTCTTTTGTTGAGCTTTCATACAGATTTAGCTCTAGTCCATCCATTGCATGGCAATCCCTACTCACTCACATTGATATCTATTGATGGGCATCTCCATAGCCCGTTGATACGCCTAGTCGATTGAGACTACCTGCCTCCTTTTTGTCTTCTCCACAACCACCTCTATTCCACCCATAGTGCTATGTCCATGGCTCACACTCATGTATTGCGTGAAAGTTGAAAGGTTTGAAAGAATAGAGTATGAAAACAAGTCCTTGGCTGAAATCAGGGTTGTGCATGATATGAATATTTTGTGTGATGAAGAGGGAGCATAGCCAGACTATATGATTTTGTAGGGATAACTTTTTTAGCCATAGTATTTTGAGAAGACACGATTGCTCTGTTAGTATGCTTAAAGTATTATTATTTCTTATGTCAATATAGACTTTTGTCTTGAATCTTTCAGATCTGAACATTCATGCCACAATTAAGAGAATTACATTGAAAATTATGTTGGTTAGCATTCCACATGAAAATTATGTTTTTATCATTTACCTACTCAAGGACGAGCAGGAATTAAGCTTGGGGATGCTTGATACGTCTCCAACGTATCTATAACTTTTGATTGTTCCATGCTATTATACTATCCTTCTAGGATTTCTTATGGGCTTTATTATACACTTTTATATAATTTTTGGGACTAACCTATTAACCCAGAGCCCAGTCTCAGTTTCTGTTTTTCTCCTGTTCTAGGGTTTTACAGAAAAGGAATATCAAACGGAGTCCAATTGACGAGCCAATTTTTTATGATTTTTTCTGGACCAAAAGAAGCCCCCGAAGCAAAAGAGTTGGGCCAAGGGAGCCACGGGCTGCCCTCGAGGGTGGGGGCCTGCCCTGGGAAGGTGGTGGCGCCCCCCTATCTCGAGGACAGCCCAGAAGCTTCCCTGACGTGGGCCCTACGCCAAAATATCTTATAAATACTGAAACCTTCGGAAATTAACCTAGATCAGGAGTTCCGCCGCCGAAAGCTTCTGTAGCCATCAAAAACCAATCTACAACCGTTCTGGCACCCTGTCGGAGGGGGGAATCCCTCTCCGGTGGCTATCTTCATCATCCCGATGCTCTCCATGACGAGGAGGGAGTAGTCCACCCTCGGGGCTGAGGGTATGTACCATTAGCTATGTGTTTGATCTCCCTCTCTCTCTCTCATGTTCTTGAGATGGCACGATCTTGATGTATCGCGAGCTTTGCTATTTTAGTTGGATCTTATGTTGCTTCTCCCCCTCTACTCTCTTGTAATGGATTGAGTTTTCCCTTTGAATTTATCTTATCGGATTGTGTCTTTAAGGATTTGAGAACACTTGATGTATGTCTTGCACGTGTTTATCTGTGGTGACAATGGGATATCATGTGATATACTTGATGTATGTTTTGGTGATCAACTTGCGGGTTCCGTGACCTTGGGAATCTATGCATAGGGGTTGGCACACGTTTTCGTCTTGACTTTCCGGTAGAAACTTAGGGGCACTCTTTAAAGTTCTATGTGTTGGTTGAATAGATGTTTCTGAGATTGTGTGATGCATATTGTATAATCATGCCACGGGTACTTGAGGTGACAATGGAGTATCTAGGTGACATTAG
The DNA here is from genome assembly GCA_902687465.1 of Secale cereale. NCBI lineage: Eukaryota > Viridiplantae > Streptophyta > Magnoliopsida > Poales > Poaceae > Secale > Secale cereale. The sequence continues at coordinate 751,314,714 of LR738715.1, read as the reverse complement.
GGTTTTGATTGATTTGTATCTTAAGGTGTTATTCTAGTACGAACTCTATGATAGATTGACTGTTACTATGGACTCTTGAATAGATCGATCATAAAGAATAGCTTTGAGGTGGTTTCGTACCCTACCATAATCTCTTCGTTTGTTCTCCGCTATTAGTGACTTTGGAGTGACTCTTTGTTGCATGTTGATGGCTAGTAATATGATCCAATTATGTTATCCTTGTTGAGAGAACTTGCACTAGTGAAAGTATGAACCCTAGGCATTGCCTACTATCACTGCAATACCGTTTATGCTCACGTTTACCACTTGCTACCTTGCTGTTTTTATATTTTCCTTTTACCAAAACCTATATCTACCATCCATATTGCACTTGTATCACCATCTCTTCGCCGAACTAGTGCACCTATACAATTTACAATTGTATCGGGTGTGTTGGGGACAAAAGAGACTCTTTGTTATTTGGTTGGAGGGTTGCTTGTGAGAGACCATCTTCATCCTACGCGTCCCACGGATTGATAAACCTTAGGTCATCCACTTGAGGGAAATTTGCTATTGTCCTACAAACCTCTGCACTTGGTGGCCCAACAACGTCTACAAGAAGAAGGTTGTGTAGTAGACATCAGCTATCGGGTTCGGGTTTGGATCCGATAACCCGTTAACAGCTCAACCAATGGGGGTTTTCTACACGTAAAATTGTCATTCACCGGAGGATTCCACGTGTCAGCTCGGCGTTAGGACATATGTCATCCCCACAATGGACGGGACACACCTATGATACGTCGACACGTGACACGGCCCAAGAGTGGTCCTTTTAGGTTAAAAGGTCGGGCTTGTCAAAATAAGCCGGCCGGCCCATTAGCACCCTATTTCCATCAGGCCCATTCACATCTAAGGCCCATACGAGTTACACAGAATTAGCCCATAAAAGGCCCATTCTAGATTTCACAATTTCCAGCCCATCGCCAGTTCCAGCCCGTTAACAGCCCGCTGCGTCTTTGGGCTCAATTGCGGTCCGACCTTCTTTCGGCCTGTTAGAAGCCCATTATAGATATGGACCAATATCCTGCTGGTACGTCTTTCGTCCTTTTCTTGGCCCATTCTTTAGTCGGGCCAACTTCTAGCCCGTTTGACTTTTGGCATTTTCCCGACCATTCCGTATATGGGCCAACTTCTAGCCCATTTTGTATTTCGGCCTTTTCTCGTCTAATTCCGTACATGGGCCAACTTCTAGCCCATTTTGACTTTCGGCCTATTAACGACCTGCACAACAGTTGGGCCTTTGCGAGTGCCACTCGATTTTGGGTTAATTAGCGGCTCACGTCCTCCAGAGCACAATTTCTGCACGACACGGCTTTCAGCCTCTTAAAAGCCTAGTTCATAAATTGGGCTTCTTTCGGCCCAAAACACCTTTTAGCTTCTTACTAGCCCATCAAGTAGAAAGGCCAAGGCTAAATTGATATTTATTTCGGCTTGCTAGAGGCCCACGAGCTAGTGAGCTTTCGGCATGTTGACGGCCTTTTAAGAGCCCTTATTACGACAGGCCACAGGGGTGGGCCGTAATCCATTAATAACGGGCCTAGTTGGTTGGGCCATCTAAGCCCTTATGATGAGACCACATCGATTAGGATCCACTAAATATTAGTCCAGCCAATTAATGTCCGCTTTGAGTACACATGTTTTGTTCGTTCGGATGGCATCCAGGTTAAGTTTTGGCGTGTTGGCCCCCGTTTAATGATATATATCATATACAAAGAATTATCCTACTCTATACTATCGCCTCTCAAAAACCTACACTATACAATAAAGAGACTAAGGCATAGAAACAAAGAATAATCCTACACTATACAATAAAGAAATTACAACATATTAGACAAGAAAGTGTACACAAACAACAAATTACACACACTGGGCAAACAAAGCTCATACAACATGGACGCGCATCAACATATTTTATAATTTGAACTATAATCCCTTCAGAAAATAGGATTGGCCGGATTGAGGTAGCAGAAACATTAGTCTGCAAAATCTCAAATTCCTTTGTTGTTACCTCAGTGTCTTGTTTCATTTTTTTGACTCTTGCATCTAATACATACAACTCCAGTCTCAACATGTTGATTACAAACATATCATTTTCATGGTCTAGCAGATATTGTTCTAAAGGGTTGTTAGGAGGGACAACAATAGAAGCAAGACCAATAATTTCATCCTTACTAGGCCATTCTTTATCATGAGGTTGTCTACGGAATTTAGCAAAGTTAAAATCATGAGAGATATCCCCTAAACCAATAGTAACAACATCCTTTTTGCAGTCTATCTTAGCATTAACAGTACTCAAAAAGGGTCTACCAAATATAATAGGGCAAAAGTCATCTTGTGGGGAACCAAGAACAAGAAAATCAGTTGGGTATTTGACTTTCCCACACAAGACTTCAACATCTCTAACAATCCCAACTAGTGAAATAGTGTCTCTATTGGCAAGCTTAATTGTAACATCAATACCTTCTAGCTCAGCAGGTGCAATATCATGCATAATTCCTTCGTATAAGGAATGAGGTATTGCACTAGGACTAGCACCGATATCACATAAGCCATGATAGCAACGATCTCCTATTTTAACAGAAATAACAGGCATGCCTACAATAGGTCTATGCTTATTTTTAGTATCGGGTCTAGCAATCCTGGCAGCTTCATCAGAGAAGTAAATAAAATGCCCATCAATATTATCGACCAAGAGATCCTTAACCATAGCAACACTAGGTTCAACTTTAATTTGCTCAGAGGGTGTAGGTGTTCTAGTATTACTCTTACGAACCACAGTTGAAGCTTTAGTATGATCCTTTATTCTAACAGGGAAAGGTGGTTTCTCAATATAAGCAGTAGGAACAATAGTATCAACATTATAAGTGATAGTCTTTTCTTCAACTCTAACAGGTTCGACTACTTTTACTTCAATGGGAGGATGTTATTTAAACCACTTCTCCTAAGGGAGATCAACATGAGTAGCAAAAGATTCACAGAAATAAACTATTATCTCAGAGTCAAGTCCATATTTAGTGCTAAATTCACGGAAAACATTGGTATCCATAAAAGATTTAACACAATCAAACTTAGGTGTTATACTTGACTCCTTACCTTCGTCGAGATCCCAATCTTCAGATTTGCGTTTAATTCTTTCCAATAAATCCCATTTGAATTCAATAGTCTTCATCACAAAAGAACCAGTACAAGAAGTATCGAGCATGGAGCGATTATTGAGAGAAAGCCAAGCATAAATTTTTTGAATAATATTTTCTCTTGAGAGCTCATGATTGGGGCATGAATATAACATTTACTTAAGCCTCCCCCAATATTGAGCGATACTTTCTCCTTTGCGAGGCCAAAAATTATATATATAATTACGATCACGATGAACCTGGTGCATAGGATAGAACTTCTGATGAAATTCCAATTTCAACCGGTTGTAGTTCCATGATCCAATATCATCGCATAGCCAAAACCATGTAAATGCCTCTCCCTTAAAAGATAAAGGGAAGACCTTCTTATTGATCACTTCTTCGGGCATACCTGCAAGCTTAAATAATCCACAAACTTCATCCACATAGATTAGGTGCAAATCGGGATGTAATGTTCCATCTCCCGTAAAGGGATTAGCTAGCAGTTTCTATATCATACCGGAAGGGATTTCAAAATAAACATTTTCATTAGGTTCAGTAGGTTGAGGAGCACCTCTTTGCTCTACTGGTCAGGGTGAAGATACCCCGAACAAGCCCCTCAAAGGATTATGTTCCATAGTAACAAGTGACAGTAAATTTCAGCACACTATATAATTTTTTCCTTACGAAATTCCACTTACCAAAGGTGCTTCACTCCCCGGCAACAGCGCCAGAAAAGAGTCTTGATGACCCACAAGTGTAGTGGATCTATCGTAGTCCTTTCGATAAGTAAGAGTGTCGAACCCAGCGAGGAGCAGAAGGAAATGATAGGCAGTTTTCAGTAAGGTATTCTCTGCAAACACTGAAATTATCGGTAACAGATAGTTTTGTGATAAGGTAATTTGTAACGGGTAACAAGTAATGAAAGTAAATAAGGTGCAGCAAGATGGCCCAATCCTTTTTCTAGCAAATGACAAGCGTGGAAAAACTCTTATATAAGGAAAAGCGCTCCCGAGGACACATGCGAATTATCGTCAAGCTAGTTTTCATGACGCTCATATGATTCGCGTTCGTTACTTTGATAATTTGGTATGTGGGTGGACTGGTGCTTGGATGCTTCCCTTACTTGTACAAGCATCCCACTTATGATTAAACCCTATTGCAAGCATCCGCAACTACAAAATAAGTATTAAGGTAAACCTAACCATAACATGAAACATATGGATCCAAATCAGCCCCTTACGAAGCAACGCATAAACTAGGGTTTAAGCTTCTGTCACTCTAGCAACCCATCATCTACTTAATACTTCCCAATGCCTTCCTCTAGGCCCAAACAATGGTGAAGTGTCATGTAGTCGATGTTCACATAACACTACTAGAGGAAAGACAACATACATCTCATCAAAATATTGAACGAATACCATATTCACATGACTAGTTATAGCAAGACTTCTCCCATGTCCTCAGGAACAAATGTAACTACTCACAAATCATATTCATGCTCATAATCAGAGGGGTATTAATATGAATAATGGATCTGAACATATGATCTTCCACCGGATAAACCAACTAGCATCAACTACAAGGAGTAATCAACACTACTAGCAACCCACAGGTACCAATATGAGGTTTTGATACAAAGATTGGATACAACAGATGAACTAGGGTTTGAGAGGAGATGGTTATGGTGAAGATGTTGATGGAGATTGACCCCCTCCCGATGGGAGGATCGATGGTGTCGATTTCCCCCTCCCGGAGGGAAGTGTCCCCGGTAGAACAGCTCTGCCGGAGCCCTAGATTGGTTCCACCAAGGTTCCGCCTCGAGATGGCGGCGCTTTGTCCTGAAAACCTCCTTATGATTTTTTTACAGGTTAGAACACTTGATATAGCATAAGATGGGCACCGGGGGGCTGCCAGGTGGCCCACAAGGCAGGGGGCGCACCCAGGGGAGTAGAGCGCGACCCCCACCCTCGTGGATGGTGGGTGGCCCCCTCTGGTACTTCCTTCACTAGATATTTTTTATATTTTCAAAAACTAACTTTTGTGGAGTTTCAGGGCTTTTTGTGTTGTGCAGAATTGGTCTCCAATATTTGCTTATTTTCCAGCCCAGAATTCCAGCTGCCGGCATTGTCCCTCTTCATGTGAAAATAAGAGAGTATAGGCATAAGTATGGTGGCATAATGTGTAACAACAGCCCATAATGCAATAAATATCAACATAAAAGCATTATGCAAAAAGGAAGTATCAGAAGTTACCAAAGCAACCCCGACCTATTATGTAAATGAGGGACGTACTGTAACTATGGTTCTCCGTGCACCAAGGACAAAAGGGAATTTCACATGCTAAAGACCAGGTTGCGGAAATTTTAGAAGGAGGCGGGAGATTTTGCCACCCGCGGGATCGTTCGTATCTAGTCTCAACTAATTTTGGATAGTGCTAGCGGGAAGCCGGTCGTGCGAGACTGTGTACATGGGCACACATGTGCAGTTAATTACTGGTATGAAGTCCACCCTAGAAAAAAGACAATAACTTGGGATGATGCAACGATAACTTGTTACTACTATCACACGGGAGCGGCCGATCGTATGGGCGTAACTAAGGCGCATGCATAAAAGGCGAAGCAAACGCTAAGACTATGTATTTCTCGTGTAAATATATTATTTTGTGCCATCGGTTATTTAATTTAAACACACTGCATTGACGTGTTAATTTTAATAATATTGGATTGTAAGAAATGGATAATATAGATGCGCAAAAGAAATGGAAATTATAGGCCGCTACCTAAAAGTGTTACCTCATATCATTACATGGCCTACATTTCATAAATTACGGTACCCGTTAAATTCATATATCAATATTACATATATTAGTTCATAATAGAACCTTAAATCATCCAAAAGTAATGAATTTGAATGCAAAACTAACAATGGTGCATGTACATGATAACTACGGTGGTTGTTTGAAGAAATATCACTAGAACCTTGGTATCCACGATTGAAATAGACTATTTGAAAGAAAAAAATGCGACATGTGAGTGTCCAATCTTTATAGCGTTGAATCGGTATTGTATCTCCGGCCACGATACGAAGTAGATATAGATTATGTTCAAGCGATGCACGTCCACGACCGCTAGATAGTGATACGTGAATGAATTGTGCAATCTCTCTCACACGCAAACATATCTCATTTCTCTGGGGACATCTGAACCACACACGCGCACTTCGTGTATTTCTCTCTGTCTATCAAGGTTAACATCCGTATTTCTACCTCGTCCTACAAGTCTCTCACACAGAAACGCACACGCTCTCTCTGTCGAACACACCCACCCCTTTAATTCCGCCCACCCACCGCCACTCATGTCTCAAACAACTATGTATCGCACACATATCCATAAGGTTAACTCGAGTGCCAGAATTATATGAATACGTACAATGGGATTCCATCACAACACCTTTTATTTTGAGATTTTGCTCACACACACACGCACGTTCTCTGCCTCCCCCTCCCCCCAACAATGGCAGCAGAAGGGTGAGACCTCGATCTTGATCTGAATCTATCCATTGGCTTCTCTCTCAAAAACAAACACACGCTCGCTAGTTGTGTCTTTATGCCTTTCTCACACACACTCGATGCGTTTTTCTCTCTGGAGCCCCCTCGTTATGTAGATTTCTCGCGTGTGCACAACTGTAGTGATGATGACACTGAGCCCACTGTTCCTTGTTTATACCGGCATCATGTGATAGTTTCGCCCTATTTTCTGTTAATTAACAGGGCAACCTTTTCTTTGCTACTACTAATCAACTTGAGAACATTCGGGGCAGACATAAATGAGTAAAATTCATCCACAGTACTTAAACTTGCGCCGCGAGCTCACTTTGGTTATCATACATACTAAGTTGGTTAATATGGTCACTATGTACATGTCTAGGTGATTATACGGTCATTAACTTGCCATATAACTTCGTATTTTTTTGAGTTGACTGGTCAAACATAGTGTGTGATAATGATTTATGTTAATTAACAGGGCAACCTTTTCTTTGTTACTACTAGTGAATTTGAGATCATTCGACGCGAACATAAAAAAGTAAAATTCATCCACGGTACTTAAATTTGCGCCGCGAGCCCACTTTGATGATCATATATAAGAAGCTGGTCAATACGGTCACTACCTACAAGTCTAGGTGATTATACGGTCACTAACTTTCTGTATAGCTTTGTATTTTTCTCAGTTGACTTGTCAAACAGTGTGTGACAATGTTTTCTCTCTCTTCCCACATGGGTCCCACCCGTCAATGAAAAAAGGAAAGAAGGACAAAGAGAAGAAAACTTTGAGCAGTGTGTGACAATATTTTATGTTAATTAATAGGGCAACCTTTTCTTTGTTACTACTAGTGATTTTGAGATCATTTGGGGCAGATATAAAAGAGTAAAATTCATCCACAGTACTTAGACTAGCGTCACGAGCTCACTTTGGTCATCATCTATAAGAAGTTGGTCAATACGGTCACTATGTACAAGTCTAGGTGATTATACGGTCACTAACTTGCCGTTTAGCTTTGTATTTTTCTAAGTTGACTGGTCAAACAAAGTGTGTGACAATGTTTTCTCTCTCTTCCCACGCGGGTCCCACCCGTCAGTGAAAGGAGATAAGACGGAGAGAGAGAAGAAAACTTTGAGCAGTTCTGGGTATTCGAACTTGACACCTCCCGATGAGCCCCACAGTCTCGCTCACGCTAGCCACTAGGACATCAATCCCCTCTGTATTTTGCGGTAGATTACCTCTATTATTTTTGGAAAAGAAGAGCGCATGCACACAACGCATGATACACACACACACACGAGATTATGTGGTTGCTCGCGCTCGTTTTGCATGTGTGCGTGCGCGAGGCTCGGCTATGTTTGTTGGGTATTTGTCACCATTTTCTTTTCGAACAAATTTTTCAGAAAACCGTGACTTTCTGGATATTTCGGTGAGCCCGTAAAAACGATGCTAGAATATTTGATTTTAAACGACCAATCAATGTCAAATATGCTTCATATATATGTTTGGATATACCTCAGCAGTTGGCATAGCGTGGCAGGAGCCGCAACATGTCATCTTGTAGCCTAAGTTCAAGGCATCGTATTTAACTCTTGTGCGAAGATAATCCAAAATTCCCAAGATTGTGATTTTGTGCACGCGTTACGCGTTGCGTGTGTTCCTATGATTGAGCCACCACCAGTGCGCACATGAATGGGCGTGCAGTTGGAATAGGTTTCTCGGTTTGCATGTGGGTTTAATGGAGGCATTTGATGGAGGCGAGGAGGCGTGTTCAGACGGGCGTGCATCGGACGGCATAGTACCATTTGATTTGACAGCTACTAGTAAACCAGGATGGTAAAAATAAATTGAGAAAAGGATGGTAAACTAGTAAACCAGGACAATTCCTGATACGACTTTAATGCAAACGAGGAGGGAGAGGGTAGCAGTTCCCGAAATGTTGAACGGCCAATGATGCATCCTCCTTCAATTAGCATGCTGAGGGAAGTAATGGGAGGAGGACGGGGAAAAGAGGCAACACGATGTGAATGCAACGCAGTTTGCACTCATATAAAGGAGCCTCTCCATTCCAATGCATCTAGCACATCATATGCACCTACACACCTACACTAAGCGCAACAGTGCTCACACCGGACCCATGGCGACGATGCGCGCGATCGGCGAGTAGCTGTGCCAGATGGTCCATGACGCCGGCCTGCGGCATAGCACTGAGGATCGTCTCCAGAGGGTGTTGGCGACCGGTTGGTTTATGGCCATTGTCGACGCCAGCTATGACTCTCATTTCGACAAGATGACCGTAGCCACCATCAACAAGTTCACCATCCTCAAGAAGCTCGCGGACGACATAGCCGTACTCCTCTAGCCCGCGCGCCCAGGCTCCTCATTGCCTGCCACCCTTATTGTGCTCCATGGTGAGAACCTCTTTCAACCACTGGTGGCCCTGCGATTACCCACCAAGGCAACGAAGAATGTCCACCTGGAGGTGGCGCTCGCCACGAGGCACCTCGCCTTGCAAGAATTCATCAACCTACACATCCACGAGTATGAGGAAGCCGTGTACATAGGAATATACAAGGCCAGTGAGGACGCTACGACATTGGCCTTCTTCAACCGGCTGGAAGTGTTAGGGAACGTAGTATTTCAAATTTTTCCTACGATCACACAAGATCTATCTAGGAGAAGCATAACAACGAGCGAGGAGAGTGTGTCCACGTACCCTCGTAGAAAAAAATGGAACGTTTAGTAACGCGATTGATGTAGTCGAACGTCTTTATGATCCAACCGATCCAAGTACCGAACGTACGGCACCTCCGCGTTCAGCACACGTTCAGCACACGTTCAGCACGATGACGTCCCACGAGCTCTTGATCCAGCAGAGGCTCGAGGGAGAGTTCCGGAAGCACAACAGCGTGTTGACGGTGTTGATGATGTGATCCGTGCAGTGCTTCGCCTAAGCAGTATGACAATATGACCGAGGTGTGTAACCATGGAGGGGGCACCGCACACGGCTAAGAAATCAACTTGTGTGTCTTTGGAGTGCCCCCCTACCCACGTATATAAAGGAGGGAGGGAGAGAGGCCGGCCCCCTAGGGCGCACCAAGTGTACGGAGTCCTACTAGGACTCCCAAGTCCTACTAGGATTCCCTTTCCTTTTTGGAGTATGAAAGAAGGAAAGGAGGGAGAGGGAGAAGGAAAGGGTGGGCCGCGCCCCCACCCCTCGTCCAATTCGGTTTGGGCAGGGGGTGCCACCTCGTGGCCCTTCTTCCCTCTCTCCACTAAAGCCCAATAAGGCCCATTAACTTCCCCCGGCGAATTCCCGTAATTCTCCGGTACTCCGATAAATACTCAAACCACTCGGAACCATTCCGATGTCCGAATATAGCCTTCCAATATACCGATCTTTACCTCTCGACCATTTCGATAATCCTTGTCATGTCCGTGATCTCATCCGGGACTCCGAACAAACTTCGGTCATCAAAAACACATAACTCATAATACAAATCGTCATCGAATGTTAAGCGTGCAGACCCTACGAGTTCGAGAACTATGTAGACATGACCAAGACACATCTCTGGTCAATAACCAATAGCGGAACCTGGATGCTCATATTTGCTCCTACATATTATACGAAGATCTTTATCGATCAAACCACATAACAGCATACGTTGTTCCCTTTGTCATCGGTATGTTACTTGCCCGAGATTCTATCGTCGGTATCTTCATACCTAGTTCAATCTTGTTACTCGCAAGTCTCTTTACTCGTTCCGTGATACATCATCTCGTGACTAACTCATTAGTCATTTTGCTTGCAAGGCTTATTATGATGTGCATTACCGAGAGGGCCCAGAGATACCTCTCCCACATTCTGAGTGACAAATCCTATTCTCGATCTATTCCAACACCACAAACACCTTCGTAGACACCTGTAGAGCATCTTTATAATCACCTAGTTATTTTGTGATGTTTGGTAGCACACATGGTGTTCCTCCGGTATTCGGGAGTTGCCATATCTCATAGTAAGAGGAACATGTATAAGTCATGAAGAAAGCAATAGCAATAAAACTAAACGATCATTATGCTAAGCTAACGATGGGTCTTGTCCATCACATCATTCTCCTAATGATGTGATCCCGTTCATCAAATAACAACACATGTCTATGGCTAGGAAACTTAACCATCTTTGATTAACGAGCTAGTCTAGTAGAGGCATACTAGGGACACTATGTTTTGTCTATGTATTCACACATGTATCAAGTTTCTGGTTAATACAATTCTAGCATGAATAAAAGACATTTATTATGATATATAAGGAAATATAAATAACAACTTTATTATTGCCACTAGGGCATATTTCCATCAGTCTCCCACTTGCACTAGAGTCAATAATCTAGTTCACATCGCCATGTGATTAACACCCAAAGAGTACTAAGGTGTGATCATGTTTTGCTTTGTGAGAGAAGTTTAGTCAACGGGTCTATCACATTCAGATATGTATGTATTTTGCAAATTTCTATGTCTACAAAGCTCTGCATGGAGCTACTCTAGCTAATTGCTCCCAAGTTTCAATATGAATCCAGATTGATACTTAGTCATCTAGATTAGTGTCAAAGCTTGCATCGGCGTAACCTTTTACAACGAACTCTTTATCACCTCCATAATCGAGAAACATTTCCTTAGTCCTCTAGTTACTAAGGATAATTTTGATCGTTGTCCAGTGATCTACTCCTGGATCACTATTGTACCTCCTTGCCAAACTCATGGCATGGTACAAAACAGGTTTGGTTTACAGCATGACATACTTTATAGAACCTATGGCTAAGGCATAAGGACTGACTTTCATTCTCTCTATATGTTTCTGTCGTGGTCGGGCTTTGAGTCTTACTCAACTTCATACCTTAAAAATCAGGCAAGAACTCCTTCTTTAACTGATCCATTTTGAACTACTTCAAAATCTTATCAAGGTATGTACTAATCGAAAGTCTTATCAAGCGTCATGATCTATCTCTATAGATCTTGGTGCCCAATATATAAGCGGCTTCACTGAGGTCTTTTATTGAAAAACTCCTTTTAAACAATCCTTTATGGTTTCCAGAAAATTCTACATCATTTCCGATCAACAATATGTCATTCACATGTACTTATCAGAAATATTGTAGTGCTCCCACTCACTTTCTTGTAAATACATGCTTCACCGTAAGTCTGTATTAAACCATATGCTTTGATCACCTTATCAAAGCGTATATACCAACTTCGAGATGCTTGCACCAGTCCATACATGGATTGCTGGAGCTTGCACACTTTGTTAGCACTTTTATGATCGACAAAACCTTCTGAGTGCATCATATACAATTCTTCTTTCAGAAATCCATTAAGGAATGTAGTTTTGACATCCATTTGCAAGATTTCAAAAAATGCGACAATTGCTCACATGATTCGAACAGACTTAAGTATCGCTACGGGTGAGAAAGTCTCATCGTAGTCAACTCCTTGAACTTGTCGAAAACCTTTTGCGACAAGTCAATCTTTGTAGACAGTGACATTACCATCAGCGTCTGTCTTCCTCTTGAAGATCCATTTATTCTCTATGGCTTGCCGATTATCGGGCAAGTCAACCAAAGTCCACACTTTTTTCTCATACATGGATCCCATCTCAGATTTCATGGCCTCAAGCCATTTCGCGGAATCTGGGCTTATCATCGCTTCCTCATAGATCGTAGGTTCATCATGGTCTTGTAACATGACTTCCAGAATAGGGTTACCGTACCACTCTGGTGCGGAATGTACTCTGGTTGACCTACGAGGTTCGGTAGTAACTTGATATGAAGTTTCATGATCATCATCATTAACTTCCTCACTAATTGGTGTAGGCATCATTGGAACAGATTTCTATGATGAACTACTCCAATTTGGGAGAAGGTACAATTAACTCATCAAGTTCCACTTTCCTCCCACTAACTTCTTTCGAGATAAACTCCTTCTCTACAAAGGATCCATTCTTAGCAACGAAAATTTTGCCTTCAGATCTATGATAGAAGGTGCACGCAACAGTTTCCTCTGGGTATCCTATGAAGACGCATTTCTTCGATTTGGGTTCGAGCTTATCAGGTTGAAGCTTTTTCACATAAGCATCACAACCCCAAACTTTAAGAAACAACATCTTAGGTTTCTTGTCAAACCATATGGTGTCGTCTCAAAGGATTTAGATGGTGCCCTATTTAACGCGAATGCAGTTGTCTCTAATGCATAACCCCAAAACGATAGTGGTAAATCGGTAAGAGACATCATAGATCGCACCATATCTAATAAAGTACAGTTATGACGTTCAGACACACCATTACAATGTGGTGTTCCAGGTGGCGTGAGTTGCGAAACTATTCCACATTGTTTTAAATGAAGACGAAACTCGTAACTCAAATATTCGCCTCTGCAATCAGATCGTAGAAACTTTATTTTCTTATTACGATGATTCTCTACTTCACTCTGAAATTCTTTGAACTTTTCAAATGTTTCCGACTTGTGTTTCATCAATTAGATATACCCATATCTACTCAAATCATCTGTGAAGGTCAGAAAATAACGATACCCGCCGCGAGCCTCAACACTCATCGGACCGCATACATCTGTATGTATTATTTCCAATAAGTCATTGGCTCGCTCCATTGTTCCGGAGAACGGAGCTTTAGTCATCTTGCCCATGAGGCATGGTTCGTAACCCAAAATTCCATCAGCATGGAGTTTCTTCATGTGCTTTACACCAATATGACTTGAACGGCAGTGCCACAAGTATGTTGCACTATCATTATCAACCCTGCATCTTTTGGCTTCAATATTATCAATATGTGTATTACTACGATCGAGATTCAATAAACCATTCACCTTGGGTGTATGAACATAGAAGGTTTTATTCATGTAAACAGAATGACAATTATTCTCTGACTTAAATGAATAATCATATTGCAATAAACATGATCCAATCTTGTTCATGCTCAATGCAAACACCAAATAACATTTATTTAGGCTTAACACTAATCCCAAAAGTACAGGGAGTGTGCGATGATGATCATATCAATGTTGGAACTACTTCCAACACATATCGTCACCTCACCCTCAAATAGTCTCTGTTTATTCTGCAACTCCTGTTTCGAGTTACTAATCTTAGCAGCCGAACAGGTATCAAAATAGCCAGGGGCTACTATGAGCACTAGTGAGGTACACATCAATAACATGTATATCAAATATACCTTTGTTCACTTCGCCATCCTTCTTATCCGCCAAATATTTGGGGTAGTTCCGCTTCCAGTGACCATTTCCTTTGCAGTAGAAGCACTCAGTTTCAGGCTTGGGTCTATCTTTGGGCTTCTTGTCGGGAGTGGTAACTTGCTTGCCATTCTTATTGAAGTCCCCTTTCTTTCCCTTACCCTTTTTCTTGAAACTAGTGGTCTTGTTTAACCATCAACACTTGATGCTCGTTCTTGATTTCTACCTTCGCTGATTTCAGCATCGGGAATAGTTTTCGTCATCCTTTGCATATTATAGTTCATCACGAAGTTCTAGTAGCTTGGTGATAGTGACTAGAGAACTCTGTCAATCACTATCTTATCTGGAAGATTAACTCCCACTTTATTCAAGTGATTATTGTACCCAGACATTCTGAGCACATGCTCACTGGCTGAGCTATTCTCCACTATCGGGGGAAACTGTCCACCGCGAACACCTATGGGACCGGAGCCCCTTCTACGTTGCGGTAAGGGAGCGGAGGGAGCACGAAGAGCAGATCGAGGAGAGCACGCGGGCAGTTTACCCAGGTTCGGGCCGCAACGGACGCGTAAAACCCTACTCCTGCTTGGATTGTATTGAGTTTTTGGGCTCGGGAGCTTGAAGAACTAGCTACGCCGAGCCACAGAGCTATCTAGGTTCCGAACCCCCTCTACGTTGTGCATGGGCCTCCTTTTATAGCTCAAGGGGTCACCGACAAGTGTCAACGTAGAAGAGGGTAAAAATGTAACTTTGGTGGTAGTTGTAACAGTACGGGAATAGTGCGTGAACAGTGGATGAACAGTGGTCATCACCTAACTTTGACAGTGGGGGACAAGGGCATTAAATGCCCGTCACCGTCGACCCCAAAAGCACCCGTCCATGCGTCTCCGTTCGCCACGGCGGTAGCCTCGTCACCGTGGAGTGCCACCGTGTCCCCTAGGCTGCACAGCCATCCGCCACGCGTCCCTGGAAGGGTCCCAGGGCGACGCGTGGGCCGATGAGCTGGAGCGCGGGCACACAGCGCAGGCTTCCCCCGGCAAGCACCTTGCCGGGGTCTTGATCTTGCCGGGCCCGGGAGCTTGTCGCTCCCCGGGCCCTGCCGGGGCGCATGATGCGCCAAGGCATGTCTTCTGGTCTTCCTGGCAAGCTCCTCTTGCCAGGGTCTTGTGCTAATGTGATAGTCTTGAGCCTGGGACGGCCTTCCCGGCAAGCTCCACTTGCCGGGGCCTTGATCTTCTGACTTGTATACTTTGTTTTTGAATGGTTTTATAGGGACCAGAAAGGTTTCCGGCAAGCACGTGGTAAACCCTGCCGCGGGAAGCTGCTACTGCCCGTGCACAAGTTGGAGTACTAAGGTACCCCTATCTTAGTACACTGACAGGAGCCCCCGGGCCTGGGCCACACACGGTGCCGAGCGCTGTTGGGCCAGGCCCAAAGCAGTGCACGGGCACGCGCGGCCCACGGCAAGCCGTAATTCCCCTTCCGCATCCGCCGCGTCCCTCCTTAACGGCATGCGTCGATTGCGGCGTCGTGGGAGAGATCGTGGCCACGTTCTTTAATGGGAAATGCGGAGCGTCCCCCACTCCCTCCTTAAAAGCAGAGGGAGCAGGGGCAGTTTTCCCCCCTTCGCTTTCATTGCGTCTTCAACCTCCAGACATCCTCCGCTGCGCTTTGCCTCCACACCTCCTCCGCCTTCTTCCGCATCCGCGGCGCCGTCGAGCTTCTCGCCCCCCCCC
>LR738715.1:751246126-751298937 GCA_902687465.1 Secale cereale | reverse complement strand
CCCCCCCCCCCCGCCGCCTCCGCCATGGCTCCGAAGGCCGAGAAGGCGAAAGCGGACAAGGCCAAGAGGGAGAAATCCGAGCAGGTGGCAAAGCTTGCCGCCCTGCGGAAGAATAACGTGGTCTTCGCACCAAGGCTCAGCGCGAAGGAGCTCTGGAACAAGTACTACCTGTTCTGGGCCAAGGAGACCAAGGCTCATCCCCGCACCAGAGTCTACCCCGCCGTCGCCAGAGATCTGTTTCCCGGCGGGTATTTCTTCTTCGCTGTCTTCTTTCACTGCGGCTTGTGCCCTCCATTCTCGGAGTTTTTCTGTGACATCATGAACACATACAACCTCCACCTCTTAGACTTCACCCCCAACACCATCCTTATAATGGCGGTTTTCGCACATCTGTGCGAAAACTACATAGGGATCTATCCAAACGTAGCACTCTTTCGCCATTTCTTCATGCCTAGAGTAGAGGCAGGTGCTCCCCTCTCCGGCGGCATCTCCTGGATCTTTCGGTTGAATAAGAAGGAATCATACCTGAAGGGAGAGCTCCGCGGCAAGTGGGAAGAATGGCGCGCAGATTGGTGCTGGGTAGTGGAGGATAGGCCGGAGCCCTTCACTGCGCCGCGCACAATAGCCATAGTGCGCGGTAGGGACTGGAGCGAGTTGGCCCCGGATGACGGCAAGCTCAACGTCGCCCTTATCAGGATACTTCGTCTCCGGGTAGCTAAACTGACCATCGGAGAGGTAGGGGCAGATTTCCTCCGCCGCCGCATTGCCCCTTTACAGGAAAGGAAAAGGCCAGCATGGGAGTTCGGCAATGCGGCGGATATTATGAGGCTGCGCCCGGGATTGAACTTCAACTTCACGGCGTTGGAGCTGAAGGGAATGGTCCGGGAGCTTTTTAAGCACGACCCGACCCATCCGGAGTGGTTTAGATCTCCCCGGGGAGTGGTGCCGCTGTGCAACAACACTGCCCGGGACTCCTTGCGCGCGATGATGCCCGCGTGTGACTCTCACGGCGTCGACCCCACCTGGATAGTGCCTTCGCCGGATTCAATTATGAGTTTCTTCGATAATCTGGTCGAGGTGCCCAAGAACTCCGAGGAGAACAAAGGTCTCACTCGGGCCACCACGGAGCAGGATCTAGCTTATATCGCTTCCCGGATGGAAGAGGCTGCCGCAGCTGCAGCAGCAGGAGACTTCGGATTCACCGTCGACGAGGCAGATGCTGCGGACGCGTCGTGTCAAGCAGAGGAGGCGGAGATCCGCAGACTGCTCAAACTTCCGCCCGACGAGCTCGCCGGGGTTCCTTCTCTGAGGTATGCCGGGATTCCCGGGATCGTGAGCAAAGGCGCCGCAAGAGGCGAGGTTGCCGGAGGGAGCGGAGCTGCCGGAGGGAGCGGAGCTGCCGGAGGAAGCGAGGCCGCAGGGCAGGATGCTGGACCCAGCGGGCCTGCTGGGGAGGAGGAGGAGGACGTCGAGGCCGATGGAGACACCGGCGGATCTTTAGGACTCGACGACGACGCCTCCTCGTCATCGGAGAACTCCCCACCTCCGGCAAGCCCCAAGCAAGCGCCGGGGAAACGCCTCCGCAAGGCGCCTACAGCGACGAGGACGCAGGCGCCCCGACAGCAGCCTGCCCGCCGGGCGGCGCAAGCCTCCAGGGCGAGCCAAGCCACGACGGAGGCGCCCCGTGCACCAGCCGTGGCGGAGGCGCCCCGTGCAAGCGCCGCGGCAGAGGCGCCCCGCGCACCAGCGCCAAGCGGAGGGGGATCCTCCCAGAGCGGAGCGGCTGCTCCGCCTGCTCCCCGGGCCTCAGCGCCAACGGAGGCTGGGTCTTCGCAGCCCCCAGCCCCGGATACCGCCAAGTGCCCGAGGGAGCCTTCTCCTCCTGCTCATCGCGCGGGAGCGCCTCAGGTGGAGTTCGATTTCTCCGCCCTCAGCGACGACGACGAGGAAGAGGAGTAAGTGTTTGTAATTTGTAACTTCTTCGATTCTGTCTTGATTCTTTCTTTATGATTCTGATCTTGTTCTTGCTTTGGTTGCAGGCCCCTGGCCCAGCGGATGGCGAAGCAGGCCAAGATCCCCGTGGTTGAGGTCGAGGACGACTCGCCCGTCGTGGCGACTTGCCGGACCCAACCGCTGCTCCGAGGAGCAGCCCCTAGCGCAGCCCCCAGCGTAAGTTTGGTCTTGAGCTTCCTACTTGTCGGGCACGCTTGAGGTTTTTGCTTTGTACTAATACCTTGTTGCCTTGTTTGTTTTGTTTGTTTTGCGCAGAAATGGAGCCGCAGCCGCAGGAGCAACCGGAGGTCACTCCCGAGGAGCTGCAGATTCCACCCTCCCCGCCAAGGGCGAACTCCCCGGCGAGGGAGGACGTTCCGCCAAGGACGGGCTCCCCGCCAAGGGCGGGCAGCCCGACAAGGGTGGCCACCCCGCCAAGGGAGGGCACGGGCGGCCCTCCGCCAGCAGGGGCCACCGCTCCACCGCCAAGGGAGGACTCCCCGGCGAGGGAGCCTGTCGTCGACGAAGTCCGCGAAGGTAGGTCTTGCAGCTTCTTCTTCTTGGACTTGTCTTTTTGGATATTTGCTTGATCTTCTCTTTTCTTCTTCTTCTGCTAGATCCTCCTCCCCCAGAGCGGATGGAGACGGAGGTCGTCGTCGAGGAGGAGGGCACGCAAGGCGACACCGGCAATGCCACTGTCGTCGAGGACATGGCAGGAGCCGACGAGCCTGCCGCTGAGGAGACTGCCCCGACTGCAGACGCCGCGGCTGGGGAGGGGGACGGCGACCACACCGCCGGCCCGGAGGCGGCAGGAGCGTCAAGCGCTGCGCCGGCCGCCGACCCCTCCGCCGGCAAGGAGCAGTCGGGCATCTACCTTGAGGCCCCCAATGGCGTCTTCATACAAGTGCCGTGGGGGTCCTCGTCGCGAGCCCCCGTGGAAGGAGAGACCTTTGATGGAGAGGTCCTCGCCTCCGCGGGGTTGAAGATTGTTGAAGCGCCTGGCGGGAGCGACGAGCCCGAGGAGGAGAAACTGCTTCGCCGGCTCCTGGCCCTCTACCGGGCCAGGCAGGCGAAACTGGAGTCTCGGGAAGCCCTCACCGCCAAGGCTGCAGCAGACTTGGAGAAGCGCGCCGCGGAGCTCCGCGCCGCCAACCAGGCGGCCCTCCGTGACTTGGCAGAGGAACGCGAACGGCTTGCCGGAGAGCAGCAAGAGTTCCTCCTGGAGAAAGCTGAGGCCGAGGAGCAGCAGCGACTAGTTGGTGAAGAGCTGTCCCGGCGAGAAGGAGCGCTCAACCAGCGGAAGGTTGAGCTCGACGCCCATGACGACGAGCTCACCGCCCGGGAGCAAGCTATGAAGGAGGCGAAGGAAGCCGCAGTCGCCGCGGAAACCGCCAAGAGGGACCTAGAGCTCAAGGTCGAACAGCTGGAGCGGTACCTGAAGGCGAGCGAGGATAGGGTCACCGCGCTCAACATAGAGCGCGAGAAGGACGCCCACACAAACTCCGACCTTCAGGTACGCCTCTCCAAGAAGGGTGACGAGCTTACCGCCGCCAAGGACTCGATTGCTGACCTGGAGTTGAAGGTCTCCACTTTGAAAGATTCACTAGACGCCGCCCGGGACCGCGAGACCAAACTGAAGGAGGAGCTCCGCAAGGAGCGGGAGCTGGTGGAGAGCGCGGCCACCTCTGCAAGCAACTTCAACCAGGCGGTGGAGCAATGGACGGAGGACCTGGTCACCTCCGCCGCCAATATCGACAAGGAGCTGATGGCGCTGAGGGTGGAGCACCTTGTGTATTCTCCGGACCCGAATCTCCCCCACAGCGCCAAGCTAAGTCTCTTCTTCAGGGGAATCGCACCGGCGCTTGCACGGCTGTAGGAGAAGCTCCCCGCGCAGCTGGCCGAGGAGTCGCGCCAGCTCTGCGCGGGTACCTTGGAGCGCGTCTTGACGAAGATAGTCTACCGCAATCCTGGTATTAATCTTGTCAACGTCCTCCGCAGCTTGCCGGCCGACGCAGATCAGGAGGCGCTGAAGGCGCAGGTCGCCCACATCATCGCCAAGGTGAACAAGATCTCCAGGCGTGAAGGCGACCGCGTAGATTAGGCCTCTTTCTTTTTACTCCCTTTGCCGCTGCAAAGTGTGCCACGAACATGAATCTATTAGTCATTGCGACAAGTTATCTCTATAATATATTATCTTATTTCCGAGCAATTGACGCATTGTTATCTCCCTTGCTTTGGTCCTTTACTTTGTATGCTTTTTACCCTACGCTTTTAGGGGACTTGCCGGCAAGGGACCCTTGCCGCGAGCGCTGAGTGCTGGACTCTGAGCAGCCTGCTGACAAAGGCCTTATCGGCAAGCAACCTTGCCGCAGCTAGTCGCAACGCACTTAGCTTGCTGAGCCAACTCGAAAACGAAGTAAGGGCGCGACACTTGTCGCAGCTCGCTTAAGCCGTTGAGCGTACTCGAAAACAAGGTAAGGGTGCAGCTAGCCACGGGTAGGTTCCTCCGCGCACAGGTTTTCCGTACAAAGCGTGGATGTTCAAGGAAGATAACTTAAAATTTAAAAATTTGAACTGCTCAAATCCTGGTAACTTAGCTTTCATAATCTCTTCGTTCTCCGGTAAGCTTCTCTTTCTTGAACAGCACTTGGTTCACCCTCCACTTCCTTCCCCCCCGGCAAACTTGTGCGCGAGGAACATTCCTTCTGCTTAAGAGGGAAAGAAAAAGAAGAGGGAAAACAAGTATAGGGCCTCTCGGCGTGCTAATGCTTACCGGGTATGTGTGTTGCACAAGATGCCAAACAATACATGCGAATAACGAAGAAAATCATGGAAAAGGCAAATAGCACAAAACACAAAAGCTTTACTGATGCACGGGATCTGCGCCCGGCTTTGTACAAAGGATTACATGCAACAGCGGCAAGACTCGTACAAAAAGTGGTTGCCGGAGCAGATCACGGCAACCGCGCCTTATGGGTGAAACTTGCGAAGATGCTCTATGTTCCAGGAGTTGCTCACCGGTAAGCCTTCTTCGGTCTCAAGGCGGACAGCGCCGGGCCTTGTGACTTGTCTCACCCGATAAGGGCCTTCCCACTTCGGCGTCAACTTGTTGGAATTCTTGGCGGACTGAACACGCCGAAGAACAAGGTCGCCTTCCTCGAGACTCCTGGCCTTAACCTTGCGGCTATGATAGCGGCGCAAGGCTTGCTGGTATCGAGCAGCTCGTACAGCAGCCTGGAGACGTTCCTCCTCGAGGAGCAATGCATCATCTTGTCGCAGTTGCTCTTGCTCGAGCTCATCATAAGCGAGCACTCGAGGAGATCCGTATACGAGTTCCGTGGGGAGAACTGCCTCTGCTCCATAGACAAGAGCAAAGGGTGTCTGTCCGGTGGCTCGACTTGGTGTCGTTCTGATTGACCAAAGAGCCACCGGCAACTCCTCTATCCAGTTTCTTCCGCACTTGCGCAGCCTGTCGAAGGTTCTTGTCTTGAGTCCGCGCAGCACTTCAGCATTGGCCCTCTCCGCTTGACCATTGCTCCTCGGGTGAGCAACAGAAGCGAAACAGACCTTGGCGCCAAGGTCTTGGACGTACTGCATGAAGGTGCGACTAGTGAACTGTGTGCCGTTGTCGGTGATGATCCTGTTAGGGATTCCGAAACGGCAAACAATTGACCTGAAGAACCTGACTGCTGACTGTGCTGTCACCTTTCTCACTGGTTCCACTTCTGGCCACTTTGTGAACTTGTCGATCGCAACGTACAAGTACTCAAAGCCCCCGACAGCACGGGGGAAGGGACCGAGGATATCGAGCCCCCAGACCGAGAAGGGCCAGGACAAAGGGATCGTCTGGAGAGCTTGAGCTGGCTGATGAATTTGCTTGGCATGGAACTGGCACGCTTCACACTTGGTTACTTGTGCAGTTGCATCTTGGAGGGCTTCTTGCCAAAAGAACCCTTGCCGGAACGCCTTCCCGGCAAGTGCCCTTGCGCCAATGTGGTGGCCACATATGCCTCCATGTATTTCTGCCAACAGCTTCTGTCCATCTTCTCTGGAAATGCACTTCAACCTGACACCATTGAGCCTTCTTCTGTATAGTTCGTTATCCACGAACTGGTACATACTTGATTGTCTTGTTATCTTCTCTATCTCTTCTGGGTCGTCGGGAAGTTCTCCAGTTTGCAGAAAACGGACGATCTGCTGTGCCCATGCTGGAGCCCGAGGCTCAACAGCAAGGACTAAAGGCATGAGGGCCGCTGCGGGAACCTCAGCTTCTACGGCAAGAACCTCTGGCTCCGCCGGAGCTGATGGTTCCCCGGCAAGCCTGCCGGGGCAAGGCTTGTCGGGAATGCTTGCTTCAACTGTACAAATCCTTGGATCTGCAGGAGCAAGCTGTTCCTCAGCGTTCTGACTGTTGATCTTGGGGACCTTGGCGGCGGCTTCGGGAAGATCCGCCGGCAAGTAGTCGCCGGAGACCAATTTTCGCTTCTTGTTTTGCCCAACTGATGGTGTAACGGATGGCTGAGTTAGCTTGAGCAGGAAGGTCCCTGGTTCCACAGGTAACTTCATCGCAGCACACTTTGAAAGGCCATCTGCAATATCATTCTGAGCTCTTGGAACGTGCTCCATTTGCAGACCTTCAAAGTGTTCTTCAAGCTTCCTCACTTCATCAACATAGGCTTCCATCAGAGGGCTCTGGTAACTTTTGTTAACTTGCCGGACCACCAACTGAGAATCTCCCCGCACAATCAACTTCCTGATCCCAAGTTCGGCCGCAATTCTGAGACCGGCAAGCAAACCTTCATACTCTGCAGTATTGTTTGTCGCTTGCTCCCTGGGAAAGTGCATTTGGATAACATACTTGAGGTGCTCTCCGGTGGGCGCTATGAGTACCACGCCGGCACCGGCGCCTTGCAGCGAGAAAGCACCATCAAAGTACATTACCCATTCACTGTTTGCTTCTTGTACAGGGATACTTGTCTCTGAAACTTCATCATCGGGCGTTGGAGTCCATTCAGCTATAAATTCTGCCAAAGCTCGGCTCTGTATAGTTGAAGTACTTTCAAACTTGAGACCAAAGCTTGACAGCTCCAGTGCCCACTCGACGATCCTGCCTGTTGCTTCTGGATTGTGCAATATCCTCTTCAACGGAAAGCGAGTGACCACTGTTATCTCATGTGCTTGGAAGTAATGACGCAGCTTTCTCGAGGCCATGAGGAGACCGAAAAGCAATTTCTGCACCCCAGAGTATCTTGATCTAGCCCCCTGCAAGAGGGAACTTACGAAATACACTGGGCACTGCACCATCTTCCTTCACACTTCTTCTTGTTCCTGCGCAGAGTTGTCCTTGTCGGGGCCAGAGCTTGTCGGAGCAGCCCCCTGCTTGTCGTTGGATTCGCTTGCCGGTGGTGTAGACTCTTCCTCTGCCTCCCTCTCCGCTACTAACGCAGCACTAACCACTTGATTGGTCGCTGCTAGATACAGCAGCAACTTCTCTTGTGGCCTAGGTGCGACAAGTATTGGAGTGGAGGATAGGTATCCCTTCAAATCTTGCAGCGCTGCCTCCGCTTCCGGAGTCCATTTCATAGGACCTGCCTTCTTCAAGATCTTGAAGAAAGGCAGGGCGCGTTCTGCAGACTTTGAAATGAACCTACTGAGGGCAGCTACACAACCTGCAAGCCTCCTTACGTCCTTGACGCGCTTCGGGGCTTCGATTTGCTCGATGGCTTTTATCTTGTCGGGATTGGCCTCAATCCCCCTCTGGGACACAAAGAACACGAGAAGCTTGCCGAAGGGGACTCCGAAGACGCACTTCTCGGGGTTCAACTTAAGCTGGATCTGGCGCAGATTCGCAAACGTCTCTTCCAAGTCTTGGATCAGGGTATCCTTGCTCTTGCTCTTGACCACTATGTCATCCATGTAAGCTTCTACATTTCTGTGGATCTGCGGCTCAAAAGCAGTGTGCACCACCCTTGCAAATGTTGAGCCTGCATTCTTCAACCCAAAGGGCATGCGTATGAAGCAATATGTGCCACATGGAGTAATGAATGCAGTCTTCTCTTCATCTTCCTTGGCCATGAATATCTGGTGGTAGCCTGAATATGTATCAAGGAAGGAAAGCAGCTCGCATCCGGCGGTTGAATCAACAATCTGGTCAATGCGCGGTAAGGGAAATGGATCCTTGGGACATGCTTTATTCACATCGGTGAAGTCTATACACAGTCTCCACTTCCCGTTGGCTTTACGCACAATAACTGGATTGGCTAACCAAGTGGGATGGATGACGCCTCTAACCAGGCCCGCTGCTTCCAACTTCTTGATTTCTTCGGCAATAAATTCTTGGCGCTCCACGGCTTGCTTCCTGACCTTCTGCTTGACGGGCCGCGCATGAGGACAAACAGCAAGTTTGTGCTCAATCACCTCCCTGGGAACGCCGGGGATGTCAGATGGTTGCCACGCAAACACATCGACATTCGCCCGCAGGAAGGTAACGAGCGCGCTTTCCTATTTGCTGTCAAGCGTAGCACTGATGGTGAAGGTACCACCAGTGCCGTCCTCCTTGGCGGACACCTTCTTGGTTGCCGGTGGAGCGGCCATCCCCTTCTTACACTTGCCGGTGGAGCTCGATGGGACGTCCTCGACGGCAGCGCAGCACTCCGAGGAGGTGCGTTTGCCGGAGTTGGCCCCAGAGCACTTGCCGGACTTGGACTTGGTCTTCTTCCCCCCGAGAGCTTCAGCGGCAAGTGTGTTGCTCTCCGCTGCGGCTGCTGCATCCCGGTATATTTTGTCGGCGCAGATGAGCGCGTCCTTCTTGTCGCCAGGGACAGAGATGACGCTTATCGGCCCCGGCATCTTGAGTACGTTGTAAGCAAAGTGGGAAGCTGCCATGAACTTGGCGAGGGCAGGACGTCCAAGTATCCCATTATATGGCAATGGGATATCGGCCACGTCAAAGGTTATCCTCTCCGTCCTGAAGTTGAGTTCCCCACCAAAGGTCACTGGCAAAGTTATCTTCCCCTTGGGCTTGCTCCTCCCCGGGTTTATTCCTTGGAACGACCCGGTTTCTTCGAGCTCACCGTCTGGGATCTGGAGTTTCTTGATCACAGCAGAGGAGATCAAGTTCAGGCCGGCCCCGCCGTCAACCAACATTTTGGTGACCTTGAGGTTGCGGATGGTTGGTGAGACCAACATCGGCAAGCACCCGACCGCAGTGGTGCGGTCAGGGTCATCCTCAAGATCAAAAATGATGGGCGTGCTGGACCACTTCAGGAGCTTGCGTGACTCAACGGGCGGCTCAGCTGCATTTACTTCCCGCACCCACTGCTTGAGTTGGCGGTGGGAAGTGTGCAGGGAGGCGCCTCCGTCGACACACAACACTTCTGTGGCCTTCTGGAACTCCTGCTCGCTGTTATCACCTTCCTCCATGTCGTCGTCGTCGTCTTCTTCCTCATCCTTGTCGCGGCCCCGGGGAGGCCGATCACCTTGCCGCTGCTTGGCCTTGCCGCGGCGTCCTCCCCGGCCATTGAATGGCCGCTTCTTGCTTGGCTCTCCTCCGCCGCCTTGGGCCTTCTCTTTGTCGCGACGCTCGTATTCAGCTTTCTGCTGTTCTACGAGGTACTCGACTCGCTTGCAGTTTGAAAGGTCGTGGCCCTTGGTGCGGTGGATCTTGCAATATTGCTTGTCGGAGCCGTCCTGCTTGTCGGCTGCCGCTACAGGGGCAGGCTCCTTGCCGGAGCTGCCGGCCTGTGCCTTCTTGGTGGGAGCCTCCTTGCCGGACTGCTTGACGACCAGCACTTCCTTGCTCTTCTTTTTTCTATTGTTCCCCCGCCAGCTCTTCTTTGCCGGGGCGGCGTCGTCGCTGTCGCTTCCCCCTGCGCCAGCATCCTCTCCGGGGAGTTTCCTCCCCTCTTCGGCGCGCGCGCACTTGTCAGCCAGAGCGTAGAGCTCGCTGACATCCCGTATCTTGGTCATGGCCATCTCTTCCCGCATGCGACGGTTACGCACGTTCTGGTGGAACGCGCTGATAACCGCGGCGGGGTGGACGTCGGGAATGTTGTGCTACACGCGGTTGAATCGTTGAATGTACTTGCGCAGGGGTTCTCCTTCCTTCTGGGCCAAGATGTGGAGATCACTCTCCTGGCCGTGGGGTTTGTGGCCGCCCGTGAAGGCGCCAACAAACTGGTGGCACAAATCTGCCCACGAAGAAATGGAGCCTTCCGGCAAGTGCATAAGCCAAGAACGAACGTTCGGCTTAAGCACCAGCGGGAAGTAATTCGCCAGTATCTTCTCGTCGCGTCCCCCGGCAGGTTGCACCGCGATGGTGTAGATGCTGAGGAACTCCGAGGGGTGCGTCTTGCCGTCGTACTTCTCGGGTACGTCGGGCTTGAAGTTTTTCATGCTGGGCCACTGGACACGCCGCAGCTCGCGGGTAAACGCAGGGCAACCTGCCGCGTACGGCAAGTCGCCTGGTTCACCGGGCGCGTGCGTGTCGACAGCGGTCCCAGCGCGCTGATCCGATTGTCGCCGGGCTTCTCGTCGGCGCTCGATCGTCGTCCGAGCGTCTTCTTGCCGCCGATCGTCAAGGACTTGGCGCTGGTCCCGACGAGCCCGCGGATCCGACGACGCCGTGGAGTCGTCGTCGACGTTAGTCCGGCGGGGTGGCGTCTTCTGCTTCCGCGGCGGGGAGTGCACGGTGGTTGCACCCCCGGCGGTTTTGTCGCCGTCGGCCTTCGCTTGGTCGACTTGACGCGGCCGCGAGGTCGCCGGCTGCTGCGGCGTGTCGTTGTTGGCGAAGGCGATGAGGCTTTGGATCGTCGCCCTCCAGTCTTCGGCCTTGTCTGCCGCTGGAGGGAAATCGAGGAGCAGTTGCGCTCTTGCGAGAGCTTCTGCTGGAGAGGAGGGGAGCGGGGGCGAGCAGTGCGAGGAGCGGGATATGCTCGGACTCCTAACGGGGTTAGAAGGAGCAGTTTCCCGCCCCGGCGACCGCGCCTTGCTCGTGCCAGGGCGATGGCCTTGAGCATCCCGCGATCCTCCAGTTTGTCCTTGGCCCAGCAAGCGGATGGTACCTCCTGTACCACGGCGCTGCTGGCCTGTCGTCTGCTGAGATGGACGTGGAGCATCTACGGACACCGAGGCTCGGTCGTCCGTCTTGTCCTTGGATTTGGTGGCGCCGTGAGTTTCCTCACCGGCGACCACCCTTCCGACGGTGTCTCCCCCACCCACCGTTGGTTCTGGTGGCGGTGGAACAGACGCAGACGGGCCTCCGACCTCCGAAGCTTTCTTCTTCGGGGCCATACTATTGCTGATGAAGTTGATGCGGCTGGAGAGGTTGATGAAGATTGCGCCCGCGTGAGCGCCGGATCAGGTTCGCACAACCTCGACGCCCCCTACCTGGCGCGCCAAAGATGTCGGGGGAAACTGTCCACCGCGAACACCTATGGGACCGGAGCCCCTTCTACGTTGCGGTAAGGGAGCGGAGGGAGCATGAAGAGCGGATCGAGGAGAGCACGCGGGCAGTTTACCCAGGTTCGGGCCGCGACGGACGCGTAAAACCCTACTCCTGCTTGGATTGTATTGAGTTTTTGGGCTCGGGAGCTTGAAGAACTAGCTACGCCGAGCCAGAGAGCTATCTAGGTTCCGAACCCCCTCTACGTTGTGCATGGGCCTCCTTTTATAGCTCAAGGGGTCACCGACAGGTGTCAACGTAGAAGAGGGTAAAAATGTAACTTTGGTGGTAGTTGTAACAGTACGGGAATAGTGCGTGAACAGTGGATAAACAGTGGTCATCACCTAACTTTGACAGTGGGGGACAAGGGCATTAAATGCCCGTCACCGTCGACCCCAAAAGCACCCGTCCATGCGTCTCCGTTCGCCACGGCGGTAGCCTCGTCACCGTGGAGTGCCACCGTGTCCCCCAGGCTGCACAGCCATCCGCCACGCGTCCCTGGAAGGGTCCCAGGGCGACGCGTGGGCCGATGAGCTGGAGCGCGGGCACACATCGTAGGCTTCCCCCGGCAAGCACCTTGCCGGGCCCGGGAGCTTGTCGCTCCCCGGGCCCTGCCGGGGCGCATGATGCGCCAAGGCATGTCTTCTGGTCTTCCTGGCAAGCTCCTCTTGCCAGGGTCTTGTGCTAATGTGATAGTCTTGAGCCTGGGACGGCCTTCCCGGCAAGCTCCACTTGCTGGGGCCTTGATCTTCTGACTTGTATACTTTGTTTTTGAATGGTTTTATAGGGACTAGAAAGGTTTCCGGCAAGCACGTGGTAAACCCTGCCGCGGGAAGCTGCTACTGCCCGTGCACAAGTTGGAGTACTAAGGTACCCCTATCTTAGTACACCGACATCCACCATCTTGTAGGCAAAGTATTTGTCAGAGGTCTCATACCTCTCGACATGGGCATGAGTCTGAAATACCAAGTTTAGCTCTTGGAACATCTCATATGCTCTGTGGCATTCAAAACATATTTGAAGTCCCGGTTCTAAGCCATAAAGCACGGTGCACTAAACTATTAAGTAGACATCATATTGAGCTTTGCCAAACATTCATAATGTTTATGTCTGCTCCTGCAATAGTTTTGTCACCTAGCGGTGCATCAAGGATACAATACTTCTTTGCAGCAATGAGGATAATCCTCAGATCACGGACCTAGTCTGCATCATCGCTACTAACATCTTTCAACTTAGTTTTCTCTAGGAACATATACAAACATAGGGGAGCTACAACGTGAGCTATTGATCTACAACATAATTTGCAAATACTATCAGGACTAAGTTCATGATAAATTAAAGTTCAATTAATCATATTACTAAAAAACTCCCACTTAGATAGACATCCCTCAAGTCATCTAAATGATCACGTGATCCAACTAACCTAAACCATGTACGATCATCACGTGAGATGGAGTAGTTTTCAATGGTGAACATCTTATGTTGATCATATCTACTACATGATTCACGCTCCACCTTTCGGTCTCCAGTGTTCCGAGTCCATGTCTATACATGCTAGGCTCGTCAAGTTTAACCTGAGTATAATGCATGTACAAAACTTTCTTACACCTGTTGTATGTGAACGTAGATCTTATCACACCCGATCATCACGTGGTGTCTCGGCACGACGAACTGTCGCAACAGTGCATACTCAGGGAGAACACTTGTACCTTGAAATTTTGTAAGGGGTCATCTTATAATGCTACCTTCGTTGTAAGAAGAATAAGATGCATAAATAGATAAACATCACATGCAATCAAATTATGTGACATGATATGGCCATCATCATCTTGTGCTTTTTATCTCCATCTCCAAAGCATCCTCATGATCTCCATCGTCACCGGCTTGACAGCATGATCTTCATCATAGCCTCATGGTCGTCTCGCCAACTATTGCTTCTACTACTATTGCTAACTCATAGTGATAAAGTAAAGCAATTACATAGCGATCGCAATTCATACAATAAAGAGACAACCATAAGGCTCATGTCGGTTGCCGATAATTTACAAAACATGATCATATCATACAATAACGCATAACTCATCACGTCTTGACCATATCACATTACAACATGCCCTGCAAAAAAAAGTTACACGTCCTCTACTTTGTTGTTGCAAGTTTTACGTGGCTGCTATGGGCTTCTAGTAAGAACCGTTCTTACCTACGCATCAAAACCACAATGATTTTTCGTCAAGTGTGTTGTTTTAACATTCAACAAAGACCGGCCGTAGTCACACTCAATTCAACTAAAATTGGAGAAACTGACACCCGCCACCCACCTGTGTGCAAAGCTCGTCGGTAGAACCAGTCCCATGAACGCGGTCATGTAATGTCAGTCCGGGCCGCTTCGTCCAACAATATCGCCGAATCAAAGTATGACGTTGGTGGTAAGCAGTATGACTATTATCGTCCACAACTCTTTGTGTGCTATTCATGCATATCATCTACGCATAGACCTGGCTCATGATGCCACTGTTGGGGAATGTAGTATTTCAAAATTTTCCTATGATCACGCTTGATCTATCTAGGAGAAGCATATCAACGAGCGAGGATAGTGTGTCCACGCACCCTCCTACACCGAAAGCGGAAGCGTTTAGTAACGTGGTTGATGTAGTCGAACATCTTCACGATCCAACCAATCCGAGTACCGAACGTACGACACCTCCGTGTTCAGCACACATTTAGCACGATGACGTCCCACGAGCTCTTGATCCAGAAGAGGCTCGAGGGAGAGTTCCGGCAGCACAACGGCGTGTTGACGGTGTTGATGATGTGATTCGCGCAGGGCTTCGCCAAAGCACTACGACAACATGATCGAGGTGTGTAATTGTGGTGGGGGCACCGCACACGGCTAAGAAATCAACTTGTATGTCTTTGAGGTGCCCCTGCCTACGTATATAACGAAGGGAGGGAGAGAGGCCAGCCCCATATATAGGGCGCGCCAAGTGTAGGGAGTCCTACTAGGACTCCCAAGTCCTAGTATTTCCTTTTCGGAGTAGGAAAGAAGGAAATGAGGGAGAGGGAGTAGGAAAGGGGGAGGCGCGCGACATTTCGTGGCCCTTCTTCCCACTCTCCACTAAAGCCCAATAAGGCCCATTAACTTCCCCCGGTGAATTCCCGTAACTCTTCGGTACTCTGAAAAATACTCGAACCACTCGGAACCATTCTGATGTCCGAATATAGCCTTCCAATTTATCGATCTTTACCTCTCGACCATATCGAGACTCCTCATCATGTCTGTGATCTCATCCAGGACTCAGTACAAACTTCGGTCATCAAAACCACATAACTCATAATACAAATCATCATTGAACATTAAGCGTGCGGACCCTACGGGTTCGAGAACTATGTAGACATGACCAAGACATATCTCTAGTCAATAACCAATAGCGGAACCTGGATGCTCATATTGGCTCCTACATAGTCTACGAAGATCTTTTTCGGTCAAACCACATAACATCATACATTTTTCCCTATGTCATTGTTATGTTACTTGCCCGAGATTCGATCGTCTATATCTTCATACCTAGTTCAATCTCGTTACCGGAAAGTCTCTTTACTCGTTCCATAATACATAATCTCGTGACTAACTCATTAGTCATTTGCTTTTAAGGATTATTATGATGTGTATTACTGAGAGGGCCCAGAGATACCTCTCCGACACTCGGAGTGACAAATCATATTCTCTATCTATGCCAACACCACAAACACCTTCAGAGACACCTGTAGAGCATCTTTATAATCACCCAGTTACATTGTGACGTTTGATAGCACACAAGGTGTTCCTCCAATATTCGGGAGTTGCATAATCTCATAGTCAGAGGAACATGTATAAGTCATGAAGAGAGCAATAGCAATAAAACTAAACGATAATTATGCTAAGCTAACGGATGGGTCTTTTCCATCACATCATTCTCCTAATGATGTGATCCCGTTCATCAAATGACAACACATGTCTATGGTTAGGACACTTAACCATCTTTGATTAATGATCTAGTCTAGTAGAGGCATACTAGGGACACTCTGTTTTGTCTATGTATTCACACATGTATCAAGTTTCCGGTTAATACAATTCTAGCATGAATAAAAGACATTTATCATGATATATAAGGAAATATAAATAACAAATTTATTATCGCCTCTAGGGCATATTTCCTTCAGGAAGCGCGTTTGTCGAGAAGCACCTTGACCTCGCCATAAAAGCCACCACTCCTAAGCCGCCGGTCGGTGGCCCGGCGCACTGAGTCGAGGAGGAGTAGGTCGTTGATGGATGCATCTTTCTTCTCACCTCCTATAACAAATTGATCGTCTCATCGTCGCCTTACTTCTTATTGTACTATTGCAATCTCGTTCCAGTGGATAAAGACATGTGTGATCCCTTTTGCCTCAACTTCTTAATTTATGTACGATGCTTGAACCAACACATGTACTACTCGTAAATTCAAAAACTAAGATCGAACTTATAATGTGAAAACTACTCGTGTAGCATGAGTGTCACGTATGCAAGTTCAAAACAAAAAAATGGAACACATACATGAAGCATGTCCCATCCCAGTTGCAGATCACACTATCGTTTCGGCCCCCCGGTTAACGCGCATTGGCTAGGCTTTATATCAGTACAACATGTGGGACCACATGTGACAAAATAGACGATGCGCCAACCTAGCAACTACATGCTGCTTATCAGGCAAGAAAATCCCCGCCCGGTCCTGCAGCCAAATCGATCGCGCGAAAGAGCAAAACCAAATGCTTTAATTTAGGGCCATTTGCATTTGTCCCTAACTCAAACCACCTAATCAGATATACCCCTAATTGGAAAGCCTGCTCAATAATGCCACTCCGCCATCATGTGCTCTTATAGAAATGCCCCTCCGAGCCGTTTTCGTCCAGTCAAGGCTGTTTGACCGACATTTTTGCCCCTCCTTCCTTACATCTGGGCCCAACTAACTGGTTCACTCTCTGTCACCCTATTTCTTCTTCCTCACGATGATAAGGGCATTTTTGAGCACACACTGGATCGGGCGATTCCGCGGTCGTAGAGAGAGGGGCAGGTCGGGCATGGCGTGGTGAGCGATGTGTACGTTAGGCACGCCGGGCATGTCTTCTTCGAGCTCGTTGGTGGTTGCTAATGTAAGTTTCAGTGTCGATTTGGGGGAGATTTGGGCATATTGCGGAATTAGGGTTCATCAATTTGGGGATTTTTTGCTGTTAGGTTGATGGTGTTGGGATAGTTCAGTTTGAATCGGAGTTTTACATCCCTCATCTGACATTCTGTGCCCTTGAGGTTCGGTCGATGTGGCGGTGCCCTGGCCACGGGCTTATTCCTGTTCATCGCGTCGCCTAGGGAGGAGGAAGCTCTGATAGAAGGTTTCTCGGCTGCCTCTTGATGTAAGTGTTTGGCATTTAAGCTTGATTCAAGTTTGGTCTTTAACCTCTTTTCTCATACGATGATTGATTTTGTAGCTTACTGATGAATGTGACTGGCTTGTCTGGATTGACCCGCTACAGACCGAACATGTTGCTCATGCATTTGAGGAGCTTCATGCAGGATTGGAGAAGAGCTGGATAAAAGATCATGATTTAAAGAGGAGGGCGAAGTATCTAACCGAGAAGAACAAGAAACTGAAGATGAAGATGAAGAAGAGGAACGAGCGTATGCAAGCATGGGGATTTATCATAGTTCTTGGTATTAGCATTTTGGCCACATTTGTTTCTGTGTGGTCTAATAATCCATACCAAATAGATTTCTCTTTGTAGTGTATGCTGTGATGGAGCTTAGTTTGGGAATATATTATAACAGGTACAATGCTGTGATTTGGAAATGTTGTGATGTTGCTATTTGGAAATGACTCAAGAATCTTGCTTGGCATCTTGGCATAGATTGAAATATTTGACCAAATGATCTGTTGTGACAAAATAGCAGCTCACAAAATATTTGAAAGTAGCAACTCACAAGATAGCAGCTCACATAATATTTGGAACTAGCAGCTCTTAAGATAGCAGCTCACAAAATAGCATAAATCCAACATTGCACAATCAGCATTGCACAATCAGCATTGCACATTCAAGATAGCAGCTCACAAGTTCACCATTACATAAGTTCATAATTTATACACTTAAGATAGCAGCTAACAAGTAGAGAAATAGTTGTTAAACAAAAAAACAACACTAAATGGTTCAAGTCACAGATCTTTCATCTTCTTGCTCCTGGTGTTGCAAGCAGGGGTAGTTAAGAGCCTTGAACTCCTCCTTGTGGTGATAATTTTGCTCACTTATTTGCTTATTTGGTTGCTTCCAGTTACAGATCCTACTATAGCCTCTTCTTGGCTAGTGACATCCCTCTATCATTTGCCCTTTTTTAGTTCTTTCTTGGGCTATAATTTAAATGAGAACATAAAATGAAGCAAAAAATGAAATGAGAACATTAAATGAAGCAAAAATTGAAACGAGAACATCTGTAGCAATTGGACCTTACAGTAGATGACACTGTTGGTGCATCTATAGTAATTGCAGCATCAGTTTCAAGCTTTGTAGCATTTTTAGCATCAGTTTCAAGCTCTGTAGAATTTTCAGCATCAGTTTTAACATTTAAACGGTCATCTGTTGCATTTTAAGCCCCCAGTGCTCTTCTTCTCCAAAAGCTAGGTCAATGGATTCCTTGCAGTGAGTGGCACGATGGCCAAGCCTTCCACACCTGCCACATTTCTTTCTCCTTCCTCCAAGTCCTCTTTCCTCATATTTTTCCCTAATTCTTGTCTTCCTAGGTCTACCAGGGGCCCTGTTTTGCAATGGAGCAAACAATTTAAACCCAGGATCCACCACATCCCACTGTCGTTTGCCCTCCATTGATGGCAAATTTTCAGCATAAGTAGTGTTGTACCTAGCAACACGAAAGTACTCATGTACATACTGATTGATCTCACTTATTGGGCCTCATTGAAGTAATAAAGTACAAAGCATGTATGCAAGGCTATCTAGTTAACTGCCACTTTCTACAACTGCAAGTCCTAGTTTCCAAATTTACTGGATATATCCACTCTCTCTTTTCCTTGTCAATTGATGTGACCTCTGCCTCATACGTGCTTCTCTTCACTATCTCCATATCAAGGTCCTTAGATTTTGCATGTAGCATTTTCATGACTTTGGGGATTATGATGTGGCCAATGAATGTTCCATCTGCAATCTGCTGTCTGAGATCAAACTTTTCCATTATAAACTATCTTATTTTGTCTAGCAAGTCCACAATGTGTATACCCTTCCATTTTTTAATATTTGAATTAAATGATTCAGCTAGATTGTTATTAACATAATCTACTTTACACACTTCATTGAACAGTGACCTTGCCCCTCTAAGTACTCTTTCACACCAGCCTTACTATGCAACTGCCTAAGATGGTGTCGGTGTACTAAGGTAGGGGTACCTCAGTACCCCAACTTGTGCACGGGCAGTTGCAGCTTCCCGCGGCAAGGTTTACTGCTGGCTCGCCGGAGACCTTCCTGCTCCTTATCTAACCATTCAAAGACAAAGTATACAAGACAGAAGACCAAGACCCCGGCAAGAGGAGCTTGCCGGGAAGGCCGTTCCAGGCTCAAGATTGCTTAACTAGCACGAGGCCCTGGCAAGAGGAGCTTGTCAGGACGAACAGAAGATTTTATCTTAGAAGACCCAGCAAGGGCTCGGGGAGCGGCAAGCTTCCGGGCCCGGCAAGGTCGAGATCCCCGGCAAGGTGCTTGCCGGGGGAGGTGCCCGGCAAGGTGCTTGCCGGGGGAGGTGCGCTGTGTGCCCGCGCTCCAGCTCATCAGCCCACGCGTCGCCCTGGGGCCACTCCAGGGACGCGTGGCGGACGGCTGTGCAGCCTGGGGGACACGGTGGCACTCCACGGCAGTGGATCCATCGCCGTGGCAGACGGAGACGCAACGGCGGGAGCTTTTGGGGTCGACGGCGACGGGCATTAAATGCCCTTGTCCCCCACTGTCAAAGTAGGTATAGACCACTGTTCTGCACTGTAGCTCCACTGTTCCCGCACTGTTCCAACTACCACATCTTTTACATTTTTACCCCTTTCTCCTACGTTGACACCTGTCGGTGACCCCTTGCACTATAAAAGGAGGCCCATGCACAACGTGGAGGGGGTTCGAAACTTAGATCATTCTCACGCTCGTGTAGCTGCTTCTTCAAGCTCCGAGCGCCCAAACTCAATACAACCAAGCAGGAGTAGGGTTTTACGCATCCGTGCGGCCCGAACCTGGGTAAAACTGCCCGTGCGTCTGCCTCGATCTGCTCTTCGTGCTCCCTCCGCCCTCGTACCGCACAGACAAGGGGCTCCGGTCCCATAGGTGTTCGTGGTGGACAGTTTCCCCCGACAGACCTGAACACCAAAGTGATATGCCGGCTCATCAAAATTTGAGCTGTAATTGCGATAACTTTCATTTTTTCCAATCCTGCAGGCCATTTTTGAGGGCCAAGACGACCCTTTTTGGGCTCAGAATTTTCCGCGCACGTGATCCTGTGTGTGCACGTATGTAAAATCCTCCAGATCGTAAAAACTAGAAGTCCTATCACCTCAATTCCCCAATAGCTTTCCAACGCCTATGAAAATGACGAAATCGGAGCTTGTTCTCACTTGCTTTGAGAGTCTCGATCAATTCGGACTCTAGGTTGATTTTTGTATTTTCTTAGATCACCGTTTCTTCGCGAGAGTTGGCCTAACACCCTATTGTATCCATACATGGGTGGGGCGCCAAGGACCTGAACACCAAAGTGATATGCCGGCTCATCAAAATTTGAGCTGTAATTGCGATAACTTTCATTTTTTCCAATCCTGCAGGCCATTTTTGAGGGCCAAGACGACCCTTTTTGGTCTCAAAATTTTCCGCGCACGTGATGCTGTCTGTGCACGTATGTAAAATCCTCTAGATCGTAAAAACTAGAAGTCCTATCACCTCAATTCCCCAATAGCTTTCCAACGCCTATGAAAATGACGAAATCGGAGCTTGTTCTCACTTGCTTTGAGAGTCTCGATCAATTCGGACTCTAGGTTGATTTTTGTATTTTCTTTGATCACCATTTCTTCGCGAGAGTTGGCCTAACACCCTATTGTATCCATACATGGGTGGGGCGCCCAGGACCTGAACACCAAAGTGATATGTCGGCTCATCAAAATTTGAGCTGTAATTGCGATAACTTTCATTTTTTCCAATCCTGCAAGCCATTTTTGAGGGCCAAGACGACCCTTTTTGGGCTCAGAATTTTCCACGCATGTGATCCTGTGTGTGCACGTATGTAAAATCCTCCAGATCGTAAAAACTAGAAGTCCTATCACCTCAATTCCCCAATAGCTTTCCAACGCCTATGAAAACGACGAAATCGGTGCTTGTTCTCACTTGCTTTGAGAGTCTCGATCAATTCGGACTCTAGGTTGATTTTTGTATTTTCTTTGATCACCGTTTCTTCGCGAGAGCTGGCCTAACACCCTATTGTATCCATACATGGGTGGGGCGCCAAGGACCTTGTCGGTGTACTAAGGTAGGGGTACCTCAGTACCCCAACTTATGCACGGGCAGTTGCAGCTTCCCGCGGCAAGGTTTACTGCTGGCTCGCCGGAGACCTTCCTGCTCCTTATCTAACCATTCAAAAACAAAGTATACAAGACAGAAGACCAAGACCCCGGCAAGAGGAGCTTGCCGGGAAGGCCGTCCCAGGCTCAAGATTGCTTAACTAGCACGAGGCCCTGGCAAGAGGAGCTTGTCAGGACGAATAGAAGATTTTATCTTAGAAGACCCGGCAAGGGCTCGGGGAGCGGCAAGCTTCCGGGCCCGGCAAGGTCGAGATCCCCGGCAAGGTGCTTGCCGGGGGAGGTGCGCTGTGTGCCCGCGCTCCAGCTCATCGGCCCACGCGTCGCCCTGGGGCCAATCCAGGGACGCGTGGCGGATGGCTGTGCAGCCTGGGGGACACGGTGGCACTCCACGGCTGAGGATCCATCGCCGTGGCAGACGGAGACGCAACGGCGGGAGCTTTTGGGGTCGACGGCGACGGGCATTAAATGCCCTTGTCCCCCACTGTTAAAGTAGGTATAGACCACTGTTCTGCACTGTAGCTCCACTGTTCCCGCACTGTTCCAACTACCACATCTTTTACATTTTTACCCCTTTCTCCTACGTTGACACCTGTCGGTGACCCCTTGCACTATAAAAGGAGGCCCATGCACAACGTGGAGGGGGTTCGAAACCTAGATCATTCTCACGCTCGTGTAGCTGCTTCTTCAAGCTCCGAGCGCCCAACTCAATACACAACCAAGCAGGAGTAGGGTTTTACGCATCCGTGCGGCCCGAACCTGGGTAAAACTGCCCGTGCGTCTGCCTCGATCTGCTCTTCGTGCTCCCTCCGCCCTCGTACCGCACAGACAAGGGGCTCCGGTCCCATAGGTGTTCGTGGTGGACAGTTTCCCCCGACATCTTTGGCGCGCCAGGTAGGGGGCGTCGAGGTTGTGCGAACCTGATCCGGCGTTCGCGCGGGCGCAATCTTCATCAACCTCTCAAGCTTCATCAGCAACAACTCCATGGCCCCGAAGAAGAAGCCTTCGGAGGTCGGAGGCCCGTCCGCGTCTCACCCGCCGCCACCAGAGCCAACGGTGGGCGGGGGAGACGCCGTCGGAAGGGTGGTTGCCGGCGAGGACACTCACGGTGCCACCAGATCCAAGAACAGGACGGACGACCGGACCTCGGTCTCCGTGGACGCGCCACGTCCATCGCAACATACGACGACCCCGCAGCGCCATACCACGGGAGGTGGTATCCGCTTGCTGGGACAAGGCCATACCGGAGGTTCGCGGGACGCCCCGGACCCCCGTCCGGGCACAAGCAAAGCGAAGGCGCCGGCGCGGGACCCCGCTCCTTCTAACGTTGTTAGAAGTCCGAGCGTATCCCGCTCCTCGCACCGCTCGCCCGCGTTCCCCACTACTCCGGCAGAAGCGCTCGCAAGGGCGCAGCTGCTCCTCGATTTTCCTCCAGCGGCCGACAAGGCCGAGGAATGGAGGGCCACTATCCGGAGCCTGATAGACTTCGCCAACAACGACTCTCCGCAGCAGCCGTCGGCCTCACGGCCGCGGCAGGCTGAGAAGACGAAGGCTATCGGCGACAAGACTGCCGGGGGTGCGACAAGCGTGCACTCCCCGCCGCAGAAGCAGAAGACGCTGCCCCGCCGGAACAATCCCGACGACGGCTCCACAGCCTCGTCGGACCCGCGGGCCCGTCGGGACCAGCGCCAGGTCCTTGACGACCGGCGAGATGAAGACGCTCGGACCACGATCGAGCGCCGCCGAGAAGCTCGGCGACAATCCGACAAGAGGGCTGGGAACACTGTCGACGCACCCGCGCCCGGTGAACCAGGCGACTTGCCGTACGCGGCAGGCTGCCCTGCGTTCACCCGCGAGCTGCGGCGCGTCCAGTGGCCCAGCATGAAGAACTTTAAGCCCGACGTACCGGAGAAGTACGACGGCAAGACGCACCCCTCGGAGTTTCTCAGCGTCTACACCATAGCAGTGCAAGCTGCCGGGGGGCGCGACGAGAAGATCCTAGCCAACTACTTCCCGCTCGTGCTGAAGCCGAACGTCCGTTCGTGGCTCATGCACTTGCCGGAAGGCTCTATCTCTTCTTGGGCCGACCTCTGCCATCAGTTTGTTGGCGCCTTCACCGGCGGCCACAAACCCCATGGTCAGGAGAGCGATCTCCACATTTTGGCCCAGAAGGAAGGCGAACCCCTGCGCAAGTATATCCAACGTTTCAGCCGGGTACAGCACAACATCCCCGACGTTCACCCTGCTGCGGTTATCAGCGCGTTCCATCAGAACGTGCGTAACCGCCGCATGCGTGAGGAGATGGCGATGACCAAGATCAGGGACGTCAGCGAGCTCTACGCTCTTGCCGACAAGTGCGCCCGTGCAGAAGAGGGGAGGAAACTCCCCGGGGAGGATGCTGGCGCAGGGGGAAGCGACAGCGACGACGCCGCCCCGGCAAAGAAGAGCCGGCGGCGGAACAACAGGAAGAAGGGCAAGAAGGAAGTGCTTGCCGTCGAGAAGTCCGGCAAGGAGGCCCCCGCCAAGCAAGCGCAGGCTGGCAGCTCCGGCAAGGAGCCTGCCCCTGCGGCGGCGACCGACAAGCCGGGTAGCTCCGACAAGCAATACTGCAAGATTCACCGCACCAAGGGTCACGACCTCTCCAACTGCAAGCGCGTCGAGTACCTCGTCGAGCAGCAAAAAGCTGAGTACGAGAGGCGCGACAAGGAGAAGGCCCAAGGTGGCGGGGAAGAGCCCAGCAAGAAGCGGCCATTCAATGGCCGGGGAGGACGCCGCGGCAAGGCCTAGCAGCGGCAAGGAGATCGACCTCCCCGGGGCCGCGACAACGACGAAGACGACGATGAAGACATGGAGGACGACGAGAACAGCGAGCAGGAGTTCCAGAAGGCCACGGAGGTCCTGTGCGTCGACGGTGGCGCCTCCCTGCACACCTCCCACCGCCAGCTGAAACAGTGGGTGCGTGAGGTGAATGCAGCGGAGCCGCCCGTGGAGTCGCGCAGGCTCCTCAAATGGTCCAGCACGCCCATCATTTTTGACCTTGAGGATCACCCTGACCGCACCACGGCGGTCGGGCACTTGCCGATGCTGGTTTCCCCCACCATCCGCAACCTCAAGGTCACCAAAATGTTGGTTGACGGCGGGGCCGGGCTGAACTTGATCTCCTCTGCTGTGATCAAGAAACTCCAGATTCAAGACGGCGAGCTCGAAGAGACCGGTTCATTCCAAGGAATCAACCCGGGAAGGAGCAAGCCCAAGGGAAAGATTACTCTGCCAGTGACCTTTGGCGGGGAGCTCAACTTCAGGACTGAGCGCATCACCTTTGACGTTGCCGATATTCCATTGCCCTACAATGGGATACTCGGCCGTCCCGCCCTCGCCAAGTTCATGGCAGCTTCCCACTATGCCTACAACGTGCTGAAGATGCCGGGGCCGATAAGCGTCATCACTGTCCACAGCGACAAGAAAGATGCGCTTATTTGCGCCGACAAGATCTACCGGGATGCGGCAGCTGCGGCCGAGAAGGATACTCTTGCCGCTGAAGCTCCCGGGGGGAAGAAGACGAAGACCAAGTCCGGCAAGTGCTCTGGGACCCACTCCGGCAACCGCACCTCTTCGGAGTGCTGCGCTGCCGTCGAGGACGTTCCATCGAGCTCCACCGGCAAGAGCAAGAAAGGAATGGCTGCTCCTCCGGCAACCAAGAAAGTGTCCGCAAAGGAGGATGGCACTGGTGGTACTTTTACCATCAGTGCCACCCTTGACAGCAAATAGGAAAGCGCGCTCGTCGCCTTCCTGCGGGCGAATGTCGATGTGTTTGCTTGGCAACCATCTGACATCCCCGGTGTTCCCAGGAAGGTGATTGAGCACAAGCTTGCTGTCTGCCCTCATGCGCGACCTATCAAGCAAAAAGTAAGGAAGCAAGCCGTGGAGCGCCAAGAGTTCATCAACGAGGAGATCAAGAAACTAGAGGCAGCAGGCCTAGTTAGAGGTGTGATCCATCCGACGTGGTTGGCAAACCCAGTCGTCGTGCGCAAAGCCAACGGGAAGTGGAGGCTGTGTATAGACTTCACTGATGTCAATAAAGCATGTCCCAAGGATCCCTTCCCTTTGCCGCGCATTGACCAGATCGTTGACTCCACTGCCGGATGTGAGCTACTCTGTTTTCTTGATGCATACTCAGGCTATCACCAGATTTTCATGGCTAAGGAAGATGAAGAGAAGACTGCATTTATCACTCCATGTGGCACTTACTGCTTTATCCGCATGCCATTTGGACTAAAGAATGCAGGCTCAACTTTTGCAAGGGTAGTGTACACTGCTTTTGAGCCACAGATCCACAGGAATGTAGAAGCCTACATGGATGACATCGTGGTGAAGAGCAAGAGCAAAGAAACACTGATTCAAGACTTAGAAGAAACGTTTCAGAACCTGCGCAGGATACAGCTCAAGCTGAACCCCGAGAAGTGCGTCTTTGGAGTTCCCTCCGGCAAGCTTCTCGGGTTCTTTGTATCACAAAGGGGGATTGAAGCCAACCCCGACAAGATCAAAGCCATCGAGCAGATGGAAGCCCCAAGGCGAGTCAAGGATGTCAGGAGGCTTGCAGGTTGTGTGGCTGCCCTCAGTAGGTTCGTTTCTAAATCTGCAGAACGCGCCCTGCCTTTCTTCAAAATCTTGAAGAAGGCAGGTCCCATGAAGTGGACCCCGGAAGCGGAGGCAGCGCTGCAAGATTTGAAACGGTACCTTTCCTCTCCTCCAATACTTGTCGCACCTAGACCACAGGAAAAGTTGCTGCTGTATTTGGCGGCAACCAACCAGGTGGTTAGTGCTGCGTTAGTAGCGGAGAGAGAGTCCGACGAGGAGGTCACACCACCGGCAAGCGAATCCAGCGACAAGCAGGGGGCTGCCCCGACAAGCTCTGGCCCCGACAAAGATGAATCTGCGCAGGAAAAGGAAGAGGTGCGGAAGAAGATGGTGCAGCGCCCAGTGTATTTTGTAAGTTCCCTTCTCCAGGGGGCTAGATCAAGGTACTCTGGTGTGCAAAAGTTGCTTTTCGGCCTTCTCATGGCCTCGAGAAAGCTGCGCCACTACTTCCAAGCCCATGAGATAACAGTGGTCACTCGCTTTCCATTGAAGAGGATATTGCATAATCCAGAGGCAACAGGCAGGATCGTCGAGTGGGCACTGGAACTGTCAAGCTTCGGACTCAAATTTGAAAGTACTTCAACCATACAGAGCCGAGCTTTGGCAGAATTTATAGCAGAATGGACCCCAACGCCCGATGAAGAAGTTCAAGAAACAAGCGCACCCGTGCAAGAAGCAACAAGTGAATGGGTAATGTACTTTGATGGTGCCTTTTCGCTGCAAGGCGCCGGTGCTGGCGTAGTACTCATTGCGCCCACCGGAGAACACCTCAAGTATATTATCCAGATGCACTTCCCAAGAGAGCAAGCGACAAACAATACTGCAGAGTATGAAGGCTTGCTCGCCGGCCTCAGAATTGCGGCTGAACTTGGGATCAGAAAGCTGATTGTACGTGGAGATTCTCAGTTGGTGGTCCGGCAAGTCAACAAGAGCTACCAGAGCCCTTTGATGGAAGCTTATGTAGATGAAGTGAGGAAGCTTGAAGAGCACTTTGAAGGTCTGCAGATGGAGCATGTCCCGAGAGCTCAGAATGAAATTGCAGATGGCCTTTCAAAGTGTGCTGCGATGAAGTTACCTGTGGAACCAGGGACCTTCCTGCTCAAGCTGACTCGACCATCAGTTACACCATCAATTGGGCAGTCCAAGAAGAGAAAGTTGGTCTCCGGCGACTACTTGCCGGCGGATCTTCCAGAAACCGCCGCCAAGGTCCCCAGGATCAACGACAACGCTGAGGAACAGTTTGCTCCTGCAAGCCCTCGGGCTTGTGCAGTTGAAGCAAGTGTTCCCGACAAGCCTCGCCCCGGCGAGCTTGCCGGGGGACCGTCAGCTCCGACAGGACCAGAGGTCTTTGCCGTAGAAGCTGGGGTTCCCGCAGCGGCCCTCGAGCCTTTAGTCCTTGTCGTCGAGCCCCGAGCTCCGGCATGGGCACAGCAGATCGTCCGCTTTCTACAAACTGGAGAACTTCCCGACGACCCTCAAGAGATAGAGAAGATAACCAGGCAGTCAAGTATGTATCAGTTTGTGGATAACGAGCTGTACAGAAGAAGACTCAATGGTGTCAGGTTGAAGTGCATCTCCAGGGAAGAGGGACAGAAGCTGTTGGCGGAAATACACGGAGGCATATGCGGCCACCACATTGGCGCAAGAGCACTTGCCGGGAAAGCTTTCCGGCAAGGGTTCTTTTGGCAAGAAGCCCTCCAAGATGCAACTGCACTAGTAACCAAGTGTGAAGCGTGCCAGTTCCATGCAAAGCAAATACATCAGCCAGCTCAAGCTCTCCAAACAATCCCTTTGTCATGGCCCTTCTCGGTCTGGGGGCTCGATATCCTCGGCCCTTTCCCTCGCGCTGTCGGGGGCTTTGAGTACTTGTACGTTGCAATCGACAAGTTCACAAAGTGGCCAGAAGTGGAGCCAGTGAGAAAGGTGACAGCACAGTCAGCAGTCAGGTTCTTCAGGTCGATTGTTTGCCGTTTCGGGATCCCTAACAGGATCATCACCGACAACGGTACACAATTCACTAGTCGCACCTTCATGCAGTACGTCCAAGACCTTGGCGCCAAGGTCTGTTTCGCTTCTGTTGCTCACCCGAGGAGCAACGGCCAAGCGGAGAGGGCAAATGCTGAAGTGCTGCGCGGACTCAAGACAAGGACTTTTGACAGGCTGCGCAAGTGCGGAAAGAATTGGATAGAAGAGCTCCCGGCGGCTCTTTGGTCAATCAGAACGACACCGAATCGAGCCACCGGACAGACACCCTTTGCCCTAGTCTACGGGGCAGAAGCAGTTATCCCCACGGAACTCGTATACGGATCTCCTCGAGTGCTCGCTTATGATGAGCTCGAGCAAGAGCAACTGCGGCAAGATGACGCATTGCTCCTTGAGGAGGGACGTCTCCAGGCTGCTGTACGAGCTGCTCGATACCAGCAAGCTTTGCGCCGCTACCATAGCCGCAAAGTCAAGGCCAGGAGTCTCGAGGAAGGCGACCTTGTTCTTCGGCGTGTTCAGTCCGCCAAGAATTCCAACAAGTTGACGCCGAAGTGGGAAGGCCCTTATCGGGTGAGACAAGTTACGAGGCCCGGCGCTGTCCGCCTCGAGACCGAAGAAGGCTTACCGGTGAGCAACTCCTGGAACATAGAGCATCTTCGCAAGTTTCACCCCTAAGGCGCGGTTGCCGTGATCCGCTCCGGCAACCACTTTTTGTACAAGCCTTGCCGCTGTTGCATGTAACCCTTT
The DNA here is from genome assembly GCA_902687465.1 of Secale cereale. Lineage (NCBI taxonomy): Eukaryota > Viridiplantae > Streptophyta > Magnoliopsida > Poales > Poaceae > Secale > Secale cereale. Next base: position 751,270,521 of record LR738715.1, on the reverse strand, counting down.
GTACAAAGCCGGGCGCAGACCCCGTGCATCAGTAAAGATTTCGTGTTTTCGCATCGATTGCCTTTCGCATGCTTCTCTTTGCTATTTGCATGTTTTATTTGGCATTTGATGCAACACTTAGATACTCGGTAAGCACTATTACGCCGAAAGGCAATATGCTTGTTTCCCTCTCCTTTTCCTTTTTCTCCTAAGCAGAAGGAACGTTCCTCGCGCACAAGTTTGCCGGGGGGGAAGGAGATGGAGGAGGAACTAAGTGCTGTTCAAGTAAGAAGAGCCTTACCGGAAAGCAAACAACATGAGCAAGCAGCATGTGAAAGATAAGTTGTTAGAATTTGACCAGTTCAAATTTTAAATTTTGGTTGTCTTCCTTGAACGATCACACTTTGTATGGAAAACCTGTGCGCGGAGGAACCTACCCGTGGCTTGCCGCACCCTTATCTTGTTTTCGAGTTCACTCAACGATTTAAGTGAGCTGCGACAAGTGTCGCGCCCTTACCTCGTTTCCGAGTACACTCAGCAAGCTAAGTGCGTTGCGACCTGCTGCGGCAAGGTTGCTTGCCGGCGAGGACCTTGGCCAGCAGGCTGCTCAGAGTCCAGCACTCAGCGCTCGCGGCAAGGGCCCCTTGCCGGCAAGCTCCCCGGGAGCGTAGGGTGAAAAACATACAAAGTCAAAGATTGGAACAAGGAAGATAACATTGCACTGATTGATTGAAGTAAAGCAAATATCTTACAAAGATAACTTGTCGCAATGGACTAATGAGTTCATAACATAACATGCAGCAACAAAAAGATAAAGATAGATGGGGCCCTAGTCTACGCGGTCGCCCTCCTTCCTGCCGAGCTTTGCCACCTTGGCGATGATGTGGCTGACCTGCTCCTTCAGGGCCTCCGTGTTCGCATCCTCCGGCAAGCTGCGAAGAACGTTCGTGAGGTTGATCCCCGGGTTGCGGAACACGATCTTCGTCAAGACCCGCTCCAGAGTTCCCGCGCAGAGACGGCGCGACTCCTCGGCCAGCTGCGCGGGGATGCGGTTCCGGAGACCTGCAAGGGCCGGAGCGACGCCTCTGAAGAAGAGGCTGAGCTTGGCGCTGTGCGGGAGATCTGGATCCGGCGAGTAGATAAGATGCTCGGCCTTCAAAGCAAGCAACTCCTGGTCAATGTTGGACGCAGAAGAAGCCAGCTCTTCGGTCCACGCCTCGATGGTCTGCCGGAATAGCTCAGACGCCTTGTTGACGCTATCCACCAAAGTCCGCTCCTTCCGGAGCTCCTCCTTCAGCTTGTCTTCTCGGAGCTTGGCGGCGTCAATTGAATCCCTCAGAGTTGAGACCTTCAGTTCCAAGTCTTCGATGGAATCCTTGGCGGCCTTCAACTCGTCGCCCTTCTTTGATAAGCTTACTTGGAGCTCCGCGTTGGTGTGGGCGTCCTTCTCGCGCTCAGTAATGAGCGCGGCAACCTTCTCGGCGCTCACCTTCATCGCCTTCTCCAACTGGATGACCTTGGCGGCGAGCTCCTTCTTGGCGTCTTCCGCGGCAGCAGCAGCGGCTTTCGCCTCCTTCAGCTCCCCGCCAAGAGCAGCCTCGCGAGCGGCAAGGTCCTCCTCGTGGGAGTCGAGATCCACCTTCCGCTGCGCGAGCTCTCCCTCTCGCCGGGACATCTCCACCCCGGCGAGCCGTTGCTGTTCCTCAGCCTCGGCCTTCTCCAGCACCCATTCTTCATATTCGCCGGCAAGGCGCTCGCGCGCCTCCGCCACCTCGCGGAGGCCCGCCTTGTGGGCAGCGCTGAGCTCCGCCGCACGCTTCTCCATTTCGGCGGCGGCCTTGGCGGCAAGCGCTTCTCGGGAGGCGAGCTTCGCCTGCCTGGCCCGGTAAAGGGCCAGGAGCTGGTGGAGAAGCTTCTCCTCCTCGGGCCCATCTCCTTCGCCGGGCGCTTCGACGACTGTCAGACCCGCGGAGGCGAGGACTTCCCCGTCAAACGCCTCGCCCTCCGCGGGAGCTCTTGATGAAGACCCCCAAGGCACTTGGATAAAGATGCCATTGGGGGCACGAAGATAGTAACCGGCTGGCTCCTCGCCGGCGGAGGGACCGGCGGCCGGTGCAGCATCTGATGCTCCCGCCACCTCCGGGTTGGCGGTGCGGTCGCCGTCCCCCTCCCCGGCCGCTGCATCGGCAGCCGGAGCGGTCTCCTGCACGGCCGGCTCGGTGGTTTCGGCCGTCTCCGCGGTGGCCTCGGCCATCTCCACGACGACGGGAGCGTCATCGCCGCCGCCCTGCGCGCCCTCCTCATCCTCAATATTGATGACCTCGGTCTCCATCGGCACGGGAGGAGGAGGAGGAAGATCTAGAAGAAGAAGAAAAAGAAGTTCAAAATCAAGCAAAGATCCAAAAAAGAAGCAAAGTCAAGAAAACCAAGTACAGAACGTACCTTGGCGGACGTCCTCTGCGGCGGGCTCCCTTGCCGGGGAGCTCGGCCCTGGCGGAGTGGCCGTCCTCGCCGGGCTGCTCGCCCTTGGCGGGGTACTCTGCCTTGGCGGAGTACCCGCCCTTGGCGGAGCGCTCTCCCTCGCCGGAGAGTTTTGCCTTGCCGGGGACGGCGGGGCCTGCGGCTCCTCGGTAACGGCCTCCGGGCGCTCTTCCCGCTGCGGCTCCACCTCTGCACAAGAGAAGATAGAAGAACCAAGACATTCAGAGATCAAAGCCCTAAGCGCGCCCCGACGAGCAAAAACAGTAAAACTCTAACTTACGCTGGGGGCTGCGCTGGGGGCTGCTCCCCGGAGCGGCACTCGGGTCCAGCAAGCTCGGCTCCGGCGCGATCTCTACTTCCGCGACAGATGGGTCTTCCCCGACCTCAACCGTGGGCACCTTGACCCTCTTCGCGCGCTGCTCCAAGGTCCTGCAATCACAAGCAACAAACAAAATCAAGCGTCAGCAACAATCGAGATATAAAAATCAAGAAGGAGTAAGGTCTCGAGTCCTTACTCTTGGTCCTCCTCGTCGTCCTCGCTCAGCGCGGAGAAGTCGAACTCCACGGTGGGCGCGTCGGCGCGAGGAGCGGAGGATGAAGGTTCCCTCGCGCGTTTCGGAGCCACCGGGGCTGGGGGCTGCGTAGGCCCAGCCCCTGTGGTGGCCGGCGCCCGAGAAGGGGGCGGGGCAGCTGCTCCGCTCCGAGAAGATCCTTGCCGGCTCGGTGCCGGCCTGCGGGACGCTTCTGCCGTGGCCGGCACGCCGGCCGCCCTTGGCACGGCTTGGCTCGGCCGGGGAGCTGCCCGGCGAGCTGGCTGTTGCCGGGGCGCTCGCGTCTGCTCTCCCGTCGCCGCCTTGCGGAGACGCTTCAACGGGGACTGCTTCGGGCTTGCCGGGGGCGGGGAGTTCTCCGACGAGGAGAGGTCGTCGGCGTACAACTCTGTCGATCCGCCGGAGCCTTCGGCCTCCTCCTCCTCCTCCTCCTCTGCCTCGGCCGGCTCGCTGGGCCCAGCATCCGACGATGCGGCCCTCTTCCCCTTGGCGCCTCCGCCCCTCGCGGCGCCTCTGCTTCCTCCGGCGTTTCCCTCCATTGCCGCGGCCTCCGTCGCGATCCCACTGATCCCGGAGTGCCTCAGCGAGGGGATCACGGCGAGCGCGTCGGGAGGGAGCTCTAGCAGCCTGCGAATCTCCTCATTGTCCGCCTGGCTGGCGGCATCCGCGGCTTCCGCCTCCGCGGGTGTGTATCCAAAGTTTCCCGCCGCCGAGGCTGCGGCGACTTCTTCAGCGCGAGAAGCTATATAAGCAATCTCTTGGTCGGTGGTGGCCCGCGTGTGCAGCTTGAGATCGTCCTTCTTCTCCAACACCTCCACAAGGCGGTCGTAGAACTCGAGGACGTCGATGGGCTTGGGCGCAATCCACGTGCGCTCCACTCCATGAGAGTCGCACGCGGGCATCATGGCGACAAGGCGATCCCGGGCGCTGCTGGCGCAGAGCGGCACCACTCCCCGGGGAGCGCGGAAGTACTCGGGGTGGGCCGGGTCGAACTTGAAAAGTTCCCTGACCATACCCCGCAGCTCGAGTGTTGTGAAGTTAAAATTGAGGCCGGGGCGCAGCCTCATGATGTCTGCCGGGCCGCCATATTGCCACGCCGGCCTCTTCCGGTCTTGGAGGGGGGCGATCCGGCGACGAAGAAAGTCCTTGCCCACTTCAGCGACAGACAGCGGCGCCAAACGAAGACGCATGATCCTGACGAGAGCAATATCCAGCTTGGAGTCGTCGGAATCGAAGTTACTCCAATCCCTGCCGCGCACGATGGGCGATGTGCGCGGCGCGGTGAAGTGTTGCGGCCGCTCCTCGACGACCCAGCACCACTCCGCACGCCACTCTTCCCACTTGCCGCGGAGCTCCCCCGGCAAGTAAGCGGGTTTCTTATTCAGCCTGAACACCCAAGAGATTCCTCCGGAGAGGGGGGCGTCGGCCTCTACTCTGGGGATGAAAAAGTGCCTAAAGAGAGCTACGTTGGGCTGGATTCCTACGAAGTTTTCGCACATGTGTGCGAAAACGGACATGGTGAGGATGGCGTTGGGAGTGAAGTCGAGGAGGTGGAGGCCATAAGTATTCATGATATCGCAGAAAAAGTTTGAGAAGGGAGGGCACAGACCGCAGTGGAAGAAGGCTGCGAAAAAGTAATACCCGCCGGGGTAGTGATCCTTGGCGACGGCCGGGTAGACGCGCGTGCGGGGGTGCGCTGGGGTCTCCTTGGCCCAGAACCAATAATATTTGCTCCAAAGCTCCCGCACGCCGAGCTTCGGCGCAAAGACGATGTGCTCCTTCCGGAACGCGACGAGCTTCGCCGCCTGATCTGACTTCTCCCGCTTGGACTTCTCCGCCTTCGCCTTGTCGGTCTTTGGGGCCATGGCGGACGCGGTGGAAGGAAGGGGACGAAGAGCTTGGTGGTGGCGGAGGAGTAGAGGCAAAGCGCAGAGGAATCTGAGGAAGAAGACGATGGCAATGAGTGCGCAGGGAGGGGAACCGCGCCGCTCTCTCTGCTTTTATGGGGGAGTGGGGGGCGTTTCGCCCTTCCCATTAAAGAAATCGTGGGCACGTCCCATCCCACGGCGCCGCAATCGACGCGTGCCGTTACCGTGGGGTGCGGCGGATAGGGAAGTGGATTCGGCGCGCCGCGGGCCGCGGGTGCCCGTGCACTGTTTTGGGCCTGGCCCAACAGCGCTCGGCACCGTGTGTGGCCCAGGCCCGGGGGCTCCTGTCGGTGTACTAAGGTAGGGGTACCTCAGTACCCCAACTTGTGCACGGGCAGTTGCAGCTTCCCGCGGCAAGGTTTACTGCCGGCTCGCCGGAGACCTTCCTGCTCCTTATCTAACCATTCAAAAACAAAGTATACAAGACAGAAGACCAAGACCCCGGCAAGAGGAGCTTGCCGGGAAGGCCGTCCCAGGCTCAAGATTGCTTAACTAGCACGAGGCCCTGGCAAGAGGAGCTTGTCAGGACGAATAGAAGATTTTATCTTAGAAGACCCGGCAAGGGCTCGGGGAGCGGCAAGCTTCCGGGCCCGGCAAGGTCGAGATCCCCGGCAAGGTGCTTGCCGGGGGAGGTGCGCTGTGTGCCCGCGCTCCAGCTCATCGGCCCACGCGTCGCCCTGGGGCCACTCCAGGGACGCGTGGCGGATGGCTGTGCAGCCTGGGGGACACGGTGGCACTCCACGGCAGTGGATCCATCGCCGTGGCAGACGGAGACGCAACGGCGGGAGCTTTTGGGGTCGACGGCGACGGGCATTAAATGCCCTTGTCCCCCACTGTCAAAGTAGGTATAGGCCACTGTTCTGCACTGTAGCTCCACTGTTCCCGCACTGTTCCAACTACCACATCTTTTACATTTTTACCCCTTTCTCCTACGTTGACACCTGTCGGTGACCCCTTGCACTATAAAAGGAGGCCCATGCACAACGTGGAGGGGGTTCGAAACCTAGATCATTCTCACGCTCGTGTAGCTGCTTCTTCAAGCTCCGAGCGCCCAACTCAATACACAACCAAGCAGGAGTAGGGTTTTACGCATCCGTGCGGCCCGAACCTGGGTAAAACTGCCCGTGCGTCTGCCTCGATCTGCTCTTCGTGCTCCCTCCGCCCTCGTACCGCACAGACAAGGGGCTCCGGTCCCATAGGTGTTCGTGGTGGACAGTTTCCCCCGACAGATGGTAGTTGTGTTTCTTTATGCTATATGTCAATGAGCATGGCCATAAATTTTCAGCAAAGAATTTTCCACTAAACTATTTTGTGAAATTTGCAGCCAAATGCCTCATGCATTCTTTGTGGTCCACACCTGTGAACACAGCTTCCACTGCAGTCTCGAGGCCTTTGCATGCATCAGTGTGGATAACAAGACCTGGTGGATGTCCTATACGCTCTCTTCAATTATGGAAAAACCAAGTCCAACTATCTATATTTTCACCCTCAAGAACTCCATATGCAACTGGGAAGATCCAGTTGCAAACATCCACATCACATACACTAACTAGTTGCCCGCTAAATCCGTCATTTAATGCAGTGGCATCTAGTGCAAGATAAGGCCTACATCCATTCAAAAAACCTTGCCAACATGCTTTGAAAGAAACAAATACACTTCTAAAGCACTCTTTCTGTCTGCTCTCCCCATTTAGTTTGTACTCTATAGTGTGTTTATCAATGCTAACTACACTGTGAGGAGATGATTTCTCCACTTCTGCCTTGAAGGTATACAATAACTGAAAAGAGTCAACCCACTTACCATAGATATTGTCAAGTGCCATTTTCTTCCCATAGAATACTCTCATAAATGGAATTGCCATGTCAAACTTCTTCTTCAATTTTTTCTGCAATTCTGTTGGTTCCACTTCCGAATCCTCTAAAACCCAGGTCTTCACAGCATCAGCAACCCATCTACTCTTAGCTGACCTCAATCTTTTTCTCCTCTTCACACTGGGACATGTATGAGAAGTTTTGTTCACCTTAACCTGCATGCATGAAAGTTCAGACACATGTCAGAACCTATGTGCTACAACAAACAAACAAAATACAATATCAATGCTGCAAACTACAAAAGCGTTGTTAGTTGTTATATTTAATACCTTAAACAATGTGTTATGTCTCATTAAGGAGGCATGCATCCTGCATTGACACCTCTTATAAGCACAATGTACTGTCAACCTAGTACTGTCACTCTTGTCTATCACAAATTCACTTTGAGTCTTTATTGAGAAGGTAGCAAGAGCATTTGTATAGTCTATAGCACTCGAAAAAATTGTTCCCTTTTTCAAAGAAGGATCATCTCTATTGTATTGTACATCTGGTCTTTCCTCGTCAGATGTCTCAGAGTATCCCATGTGCTTGTCCTCCTTCTTCTCATCTTCACCCGCCTCAGCAAACATGCCTTCAGGGGGTGGAACATAATCTTCCCCCTCATCATCATTCTCCTTGCCCTTCTTCCTTGTTACAAACTGTAGAAACAACCTTTCATCCTCATCATCACTTGGCCAATCATCTCGTAGTCCCTCTTCAGTATAGGGGTCACCTGAATCTCTACTATGAGAAGGACCTGCATGCCTAGGAACTTCTACATTGGGTGTTCCTTGTGCCTGCATGGAACTGCTGTCAGACACATGAGTTGTTGTTTTTCTGCCCCTTGATTGGCTGGACCTACCTTTACCTCTAGACCTAGATTGAGATCTTGTTCCTCTGCTCTCAGGCTCTCCTCTCTTCCTTTGTATGACACTAATTTCTAGTTTAGAAGGGAAAGAATCATGTATTTGAAACATGATACCAAGCTCATCATCACAATGGACAGGGACCCAAGCTGATTTTGCGATGTCCCAGTACCTGAATTCCACTGCATTGTATAGACCCCATGGATAATGAGCACATATCGCAAATCTAATCGTATTAAAAGTCCATTGATTGTTAGCTACAAAAGGAAAGGAGAATCATGTATTGGATGATTTTGTGCCAACACTAGCTAGAAGTGTGGTTTCCATTCTACATTCCATCCCACTGCTCCACCAGGGTCCATCCTACGATGACCATGGAAAACAGAGACATATCCCAATGCCATGAGCACTATGAACTAGGTCAACAAATTAAACTACAAGAACAAAGAGAACTACAAATGGCATGAAACAACACCAGATTAGAAGAGAAACTTACCCCGTCGAAGCATACTTCCGTGGCTGCGGTGTGCTCCCTCATTCACCGCTGCTGTTGCAACTATGGTCCCCATACATCCCGTCGTCGGTGTCTCCTTCACGCCATAGCAGAGTGCGACGCAGAGTCAAATCTGAAGCTCCACCGCTGACGCAATCACTAGATTGAGCCTTGCGAGTTGGGATCGAGCCTTGCGAGTTGGGATCGAGCGAGCTAGGGTTAGGGTTACGGCAGGAGGTGATTTGGGGGAGAAAGAGAGAGTGTGCGGCTCGGGCGAGAGAATGAGAGGGAGAGAGAGTGAACCGGTGACCTGGGCCCATGTGTAAGGACGGAGCAGAAAAATGTCACAGAAACGGTCGCTTACCGGTCAAACAGCCTTGACTCGACAGAAACGACACATGAGGGCAATTCTATAAGGGAACATGACGAGGGAGCGGTATTTTTTAGCAGGCTTTCGAATTAGGGGCAAATGTGAGTAGTGGGTTCGAGTTAGGGAGACAGATGTAAAAGACCCTTTAATTTATACATGTTTAAAAGGAAAACGTCTGCTACGTTCGCGTCGCACCCCCACACTCCTGGGAATCGGGAGTACTCCATGGTCCATCAACGCATGCCACATATCTAGGGAAGACGTGTAGCCTAGCATTTTCACTTTCACATGGGACCGCGGTTGAGTGAACCGACTATCGACAAACCTTACCCCGCTGCCACGTTGGAAAACATAAACGAGGAGGGAAAGATATAGGTGGAGCACGGAAGCCAACAAATTTGGTGTCGGATGGGACTTGTTGATAGAGTAGGAGCACTCCGTGCTACTACTAGTACCACTATACAACTACTACGTATGTACGGCACAGCATCGTAGGAACAAAAAAGGGAAGATCTTTTTTCATTCAACGTAGTATGAATAATATGGTGTGGGGAGCACCCATGAAGCCACGTGGCATGTCTGGAGGTCTTATTGAGAGCGTCTTGTGTGGGTCGATCACACTGTCGTGCTGCTCATTCAAGAAGAGAGTGTGTATGGGTACAATTAGGTTATAGTATATCCGAATTGCAGCAACTTGGACCATTGGATCAACATCAATCAACGGTTTATATCATGTACATACAAATACACGCATTGGCTGCATAAAAATAAATGAATATAGAATATATATAATACATAATACTGCATATTGGGTTTCTCTAAAGTCAAACATTGTATATTTTCAACAAGTTTGTAGGAAAATATATTAACATATACACCACCAAATATATATCATTTGATTCATCGTTGCTTTTATTTCTACATCATGTAAATTTGTTAGTGTAAATGTCCGTATTGTTTTCACCAAATTTGGTCAAGCTTTATAAAATTTGGGTGCAGTCAAAGCTATGTGCGGAGTAAATTACAAATGGAGGTAGAGGAATAGATATAGATATAACAATAGACAAATAAAAAACAAAGTAATATAGTCTACAGATATAGATAAGGGTGCCACCTTTTTTCTAGGTTAGTACTTGCGCGTTGTTGTGTACACATTGATTTGCTAAACTATAATTTGCATTTGCAGGGTGTGTAGGACTACCGCCTCGTTCAGATCCAATATCAGCAACCCCACCATTATCCATAACTAATACACATTGGCAATTAAGATTGCATTATCTTAGTTCTAGCTAATTCTTCAGTTGCTTGGAGGAATTCCATCTCGATATTCAGGTTGATTTTGTGCATATGACAAGATCATCGACCATCGAAGATTAGTTTAGTAACGATTGTCAATTTGTATCATCAGGTATGATATAGTTGAATCGTCAGCATCAAAATCCACTAAATCGATACTTATCCCCACTCTCATTGAAAGATTGGGTCGCCATCATAAGACTACCACCTAGACAATTCCTTCCGTATAACATACATGAGCACCCATCTCATTATCTAGGTCCATGCCTCCCTATGTATCTCGAAAGACAGACACCTCTCCACACGATGCATGTCTCTTGGTCTCTCTCCCATCCTATGAAAAAAGGTACACCACCATTCTCTTCTTCTTGCTACCCCATCTATGTAGTTAGATCTCCTTGCAACAAACAAGAATTAATCTTTCTCTCTCTCTCGACTATCTCTTTCTACCACACATAACCTTACACCCCCTAGCTTCATCGCACACACTCTATGACTCTCCCATATCCCAACCTCATAACCTTGTCGATCCCGATGTTACACGCACCTCTATCTCTATCTCTCTCTCTCTCTCTCTCTCTCTCTAACACAAACACGCATACGAACACACCCTCCCTCTCCCTTTCGAACACTCCTCTCTCTGTGACACACACATTCTTTCAAACACGCATATATACGCCCTCTCTCATTAGGTATCGCTGCCCACGCCCTCCTCTTTGTCACACAAATATTGTCTCTCTATCTATCTCTCGAAATAACTCATGCATAGTCTAAATTTAAACCAACTACAAAAATGAGCTATGATTACAAAAATCAAATCCACTCCGAAACAAAATATGAAAATAGGGTGAAATCATTTGTTGCGTGCATGAATGTCTACGATATGGATGTACTACTCGTACATCCACGTAAACCCATTTCACACAAATTATGGTGCACATGTGATGTTTGTTGTACTGCTCTTGTCAGCCTTCCTCCGACACGTTCCAACTTATTGTGCTACTTGAGATTCTATTTTTCTCCTCGGACCATGTGCAACCACGAAAAGGACCCCCGCCCCCACTGGTACTGTAGCTCAAAGATCCCATACGGACACAACACCCACCGGATCACGCAGTCGTAGCTGTAGTGGACATCGTCGCGACCGGGAAGAGGACGGAGTCTCCGACATCGCCGAGGTGGAGCGCGCCCTCTACGGCCACGAGTAGCGCGTGCTGACTGGCCACGCGGAGGACAATGTGATCTAGCGGCTCGCGCTCGTGGGCCAAGAGGGGTAGCTGTGCTCCAGCAGCACGCCCTGGTCGGTCACGAGGAGGTGCATCGCGTCCTCGCCTCTCACAATGTGGATGAGCGCGTTCTCTAGCAGCATGCCCGCGAGCATCGCATCCTCTCCGCTCTCGACGTGGACGAGAGCATGCCCGTGAACATCGCATCGCCGTCGCTCCTGACGTGGATGAGCGTGTGCCCCGGCAGCACGCCCGCCAACACCGCATCCTCGCTGCTCAAGAGCACAAGTGTGTGCTCCAATAGCACGGCCATGAGCATGGCATCCTCGTGGCTCACGAGGTGGTTGAGCGCATGCTCCAAATAGTACCCCAGGAGTCGGGACGCGAGCACCGCGCCCCGGCTATGATGAGTACTGCACGGTACCCATCACGGTTTATGAAATCCCGTGACTCCATCGCTCAGGAGCGCGAGATCCAATCGGTGCTCGAGGAGTCCCGCACCAATATGTGGGTGCCGGTGGACGTGCAAGATTATCCTTCGAGCTCTCCTCCTCCTACAAAGACGCCTCCACCGCCCCCATCGTACGCCCTCCGCCTCAGCTCCGACGGACCTTTGGAGTTTAGTTTTACGGAACATTAATATTTGGATTAATCATACGTCTACCAAAATGCGAAGGATCAAGAATAATGCAAAAAACAACCTATGACTACCAAGCATGAATAGATGACATGGCGGCATTGCATGCTGGAGAGCAACTCAAGTATATTACAATTATGGATTGCATGCATGAATAGCTTATGTGGCATGGTTGCACGGCTAGGAAAGGCTAGAGAAAAATAAATATATAATGTGTTTAGAGTGCACTCCACTAAATGGGAGCACATAAATATCTTTAGAGTGCACTCCACTTTTTTTCAGACGTTTAGGTGCACCGGATGCCGTGCCATGCTACAAAATGTTAGAAAAAAAATCTGCTCCAATGTTTAAAAAATCTATTATCATCTTGAAACCAGCCACACCCGTCCCTCACCTCATCAAAACAGCCCGAGGAATATGTCTTGGGTGAAGCATACTGAGGGAGTCATGGACTAAGGGGTCCTCGAGGCGACGGCCCATTATACATGGGCCGGACTGGTGAAGCCGTACTGTGATGGGAGATCTAGGAAGTTGTGGTGTGCCCTCCAAGTCAAGAAGGTGTGGGCTCTCTTTTATCCTTATTTGTAATCTATCTTTGGTAACCCTAATCCTATCGGTGTCTATATAAACTGAGGGTTGTAGTCATTAGAGGGAGAGCTATCTTCATCCCTTATAGCCTAGGGTTAGCTCATACTGATCTCGAGGTAGATCTACTCTATAAACCACGATATACAATCAATAAAATCAAGCAGGACCTAGGGTTTTACCTCTTCGAGAGGGCCCGAACCTAGGTCAACATTGTGTTCGTCGTCCCTTGTTAACCATTGATCCTAGATCCGCAGCTCGGGACACCCTACCCCGAGGTCTGCCGGTTTTGACACCGACATAGGTGCTTTCATTGAGAGTTCCATTGTTGGATCACCGGAGGAATCGATGGCTCAACTGATCATTAGAGATCTTGCCCACACAGAGGGCTCTCCCACCCCTGTAAAGGAACTTGCTGGCCCAAAGGCATCAACCCTAAGGCCAACCGACTTGCAAGAATCAAGCTTCTCTCAAAACCTAGCCCTAGAGCCGGGCTCTGGTAGATTGCCCGAATTGTCAGAGTGTTCGACACCTCCCCGTGCACGGCCGATCACTACAAAAAAATACACTTCCGTGATGATACGTGTTTGTCACAGTGGGTCACGTTTTGTGTCATGTATTTACATCCATGATGATTTTATGACAGAATGAAGATAGTCATACCTGTGCTGTCATAGAAGTGTTCCATGACATTACGAAAATTATCATCACGGAAGTGTCCACTTCCATGACAATAAATCGCGCGTCACAGAAGTGCTTTCGTCAAGGGTGACCGACACGTGGCATCCACCGTAACGGAATGCCGTTAAGCTATCGGGTCCGGTTTTGGATCCGATAACCCGTTAACAGCCCCGACCAATTGGGATTTTCCACGTGTAAAATTCTGATTGGCTGACGGAAACAGGTGTCAGCTCCGCGTTGGCACAAGTCTCACTCATCCAATGGGCGAGATGCGCCTATGATATGTTGACACGTGGACCAGCCCAAAAGTGGCCCATAAAGCTTAAATGGGCTAGCCCAACTAAAGGCCCACAAGATTTTGCGATCCATAATGGGCCAGCCCATCAAAAGGCCCACGAGATTTTGCGGTCCATAATGGGCCGGCCTAGAAAAGGGCCCATGAGATTTTGCGTATCATAATGGGCCGGCCCAGCTAATGGCCCACGAGATTTTGCGGGCCATAATGGGGCGGCCCAGCTAAAGGCCCGCGAGATTTTGTGGACCATGATGGGCCGGCCCAGCTAAAGGCCCAACATTCTCAGTTAAGGCCCGTACGGCTAGTGTCAAATCGGCGCGTCAATGGCCTCTCCTAAACTTGTCATCATCGCGGCCCATGGTCACTTCTGGCCCGTTAATAGTCCGCTAAGTATATGGGCCGAATTACGGCCCGGTGTATTTCCGGCCTGTTAAAGGTCATGCTTCATTTGGGCCCATTTACAGGCCATTGAAACTTTCGGCCCATAAACGACCGTGAAGAATTTGGGTCATATTTGGACATGTCTGACATTCGGCCTGTTAGAGGCCCACTACAGATTTGGGCCACTTTCGGCCTGTTGTGATTTTTGGCATGTTAACGTCGGACGAAATCCATGGGCCATATGTTGCCCAACGTCACATCGGGCCCATTAACGGCCCATATAAAAATGACGATAATCTAGCCCGACCGAACTTCTGGCCTGTTCAAGGCCCGTGTATTATGTCGGCGCATTTATGGCTCGTCCGAATTTCGGCCTGTGAAAGATCCGCATCGTAAATGGGCCCAATCTCACTTTCTGTCTTTTAAAGGCCCATGTTTTTTATGGGCTCGAGATATTTATACCTGTAAAGGGCCTATTGTTACTGTGGGCCCAAATTATGTTTAGGCCTGTTAAAGGCCCACTACGGGCACAGGCCTACCAGAAAAATATGGAATCTTATGCTGATTTAGGCCCAGATATTTTTAGTGGGCTACATGCAAATTTCGGCCCATAATCGTTTTTAGCCCAATTGGAATGGGCCCGACAAATGTTGGCATGTTGGGCTCCTACGAAGCTTTTGGCCGAATACATTACTAAGATAAACCTACACTATACAAAAATAGCGTAGTAATTATAGTAGCCTTTGGCAGCATCATAAATGTTGTATCACAACATAAGGCATGTTGGCATAACGTTTACAGCCCTTGCAGATAAAAGCACCATCAGATGTATAGAAGCATAGATCATTTGACCTAAGTGCTAATGTTTCAGGCTGTAGAATCTGATGGAGCAGCACGATCTTCACCTATTTTCCGCCATTGCTCTTGAACAACGGAGCAAATGTCTGATAGTCTGGTTTCAAAACCATTCATATCTTGATGACATTTGTCAACCTCTATTCTTGTTTCCAAAATGACGTCCATTAGGGATTGGACTTATGTCTGGAGCACAGATATATCACTCTGTCTAGCAGGAAGATTTTGTTCAGTACGCGATTTGGACGAGGTTACCTTGACAACCATCCCAGAATTACGCAGGAAGGTGCTTTTTGCACTGTTAGTGGAGAGATACTGACGCAATGCAGCAAGAGGTGACATTATGCTTGTGGTAGCCTCATCACCTTCAGGTGGTTGTGGCTGTTCAATCATTTTTCCATAGCGTCCTGAAAGTTTGAACTTGTAGATTAGTGTACCAGATAAGTTACTAATGAGACAAAAACAAACAAAGTAGGTTACACATTTATACATAACTTATTTTGGTCAACTACTGTAATACATTAGCATGTATTGTAGTGCCAACTACATAATAAAATCACTTTCGGAACATATGTCCATGTAGCATGCCTACTGTATTGCCTATTTCCTCACATTCGTTGACATCTAAGGATAAAGAGACATGGTTTAAAGTAGGATGAACATAGTATGACATCATTCATATCATGGGCAAACAGATATAAAACAAATAGACTATTTTATCATTGTGTGCGCATGTGAACATAACAACTAGAATACAGATCAAGACCAAAAGAATATCCTTCAATTCTTTTAAACCATGTAAGGTGAAATGATACATTAAGACAATTGTGTATAAAAGTGAACAGAGTAACTGACATTGGCTGCAAACCAAGTAGTTAAATGAACACATCACAGTACCAATCAGTTCAAAGGCAGGAGGAGTAAGGACTTACAACATCGGCTTGAACTGGTGTGCTCATGCCCTTCATCTTGTTGGTGTGGCAATCCTTGAAGATTTGCACTGCATTCGGTTCAGGTTCTTTTTGGTCCGCACAGGCTTTCCTCTGTATTTGGAACAAGTCAATATAGATACGATAATATGGCACAAAAAAGAAGAAGGAAGTAGCAGCTATTTACAAGAGCATGGCAGTGTGCAATACAGCTACGAGATCCTGTTGTCTGTTGGAATTTCACTTTAGAACGGTTGGTCTTGTTCTTCAAACAGTTAGCCTAGAAGAAGATACACTTGTAAGGCACATACATAAATACAAGTTCAATATTTGGTCTGATCAAATACATATAGCCTACCTGATACTTTGGATCAGACTAGTGTTTAACGAGGGCTGTCCAGTCTTCATCTGTAATATATTCCACTGGAGATGTTTGGGCGATTTCATTGTTAGCCTTGCCTTCAAAGTGAGATTTTCTAAGGTGGTATCGATATTGTCGCATAGCAGACTTAACAACATGAGTGCATGCTTGTTTAGTTGCATTATCTTTCGGATCCAACTTGAACCTCATCTGTTGAAAAAAGAATGTGAGTCTTATTAGGAGGAAGCTAGAAAGTATGGGACATAGCAAGACAATATTACTAATTGCGATAATTAACATTGCTTATGGATAAATGGTCAAGGAAGGTGTTAAAATGGGTATTGTCTTTCTCATTCCTGTACTGGACCCACGTTGGGAGGATACGTGCATGACACCTAACGGCAACGGCTGCCTCCGATACTAACTTGGCTGACTCTGTAGCATCACGTGGCCTTTTAAAACCTGCCTCAAAATGGATCTCCATTCTTGCTCCTTTAGATTTTGTTAATCTATCAAGCATTATCCCTAATGTCTGTTTCCGCTTGCGTCGTGGTGCTAGTTCAACAACGAATATGGAAAGTGTTAGTGCACATCAAACTGTGAGAGTACATATAAAGGAGAATGCAACTGCAACTTGACTCGGTCAGGTGCCATCTTGGTGTTGATGCTCATGAGGTTCATCTGATCTTGCCAAGTCCTGTTGTGTCAGCAGTGCTTCGGAAGTAGTGTTTGGTGTGAAGGCAGCTTGGGAACTGGCCAATTCCGGAGCTAACGAATGAGTAACTTGTTGAGATGTTGGTACAGTTGAAGCGGATGCTGCAGCTGGTGGAGCAGGTGATACTGTGTTTGTAGATTTAGCCGGTGGACTTGGACCTTCTATTGCACTATAAGTACCAGCAAAATCTGGACGACAGATCCTTTTTCGTTTCACCCGACGAGTAACACCACTCCCTACTATATTATTTTCCCTACTCTTTTTTGAATTTGCCATGTCAAGCCGTAGCCACAACACAAAAGGATAAAATCTCTCTTCAGAACTCATTGATGCATGATACAGATAAGCAATAATTTGATGTAAGACAACCATATGAGGATGGAATATGTAAGAAAAAATAGGACGGCATGACATATTCACAGCTACGATATGTAAACTAAGCAGAAGGATTTTCAAGAAAATAGAAGTAATGGAAGCTAGACACCATACGAAAGATGCAACCAATATTACTCTGCCAAGTTAAACGTGTCTTGTCATAAGTGGCAATTCAAAAAATTAGAAGCAGTACAACGTAGAAATCAATGCAAGATGCAACCACTATCAAACTGCCATGTTAAAAGTGTCCAGTCATGAGTGACTGATGTGGGATACACAACATCAGTACTTTGATGTAAGAACATGGTATGATGGATAGATGCAGTGTATTCTAGACACAGAACGCCATGTCATATACACATGTATAATGTATGAACTCAGCAGGTGCAATTGAATCAAAATAGAAGAAATACATGCTAGATAACATATGCAACATGAAACTAATTATCACACTGTCAACTTAGAGCAAGCACCTGCGATGGTGGAGTACGGGAGATGAACTCATCATGTAGACTTGGGACTTCAACTTCATTAGCAGTAGCAGTGGCAAATCTAGAGAGTCTCTGTTTGCGTCGGTGCAGAGGACCACCAACATCCCCTAACTTACTCTTTTCCTTCCTATTTTCTGATATTTCCTTATGAAGTCAAAACCACAAAAAGATGAATAAAATTAGCTCTGCATAACGGGTTGATGCATGATACAGATGAACACTACTTTGATGTAAGGCAAGCGCATGATAGGAGGATGGAATATATACAAAAAAAGATAGCGTTTCATATTCACACGTACGATAGGAGGATGGAATATGTATGAAAAAACAGTAAGCGGAAGGCATTCAACAAAATTAGAAGAAATGAAAGCTAGGCACCATATGAACATGCAACCAATATCACTCTATCAGGTAAAAAGTGTCTCGTCGTAAGTGCCATTTCAAGAAATTAGAAGCAGTACAAGCTAGAAGACAATGCAAGATGCAACCTACATCACAGTCCCAAGTTAAATGTGTCTTATGGGTAAGTGATCGTTGTAGGTATAAGTTCTAAGCTACGCAGATGCAAGTCAACATAATCAGAAGCAATACAAACTAGACATCATACGGAAAATGCAACCACATATAACAGTTCCAAGTTAGAGCAAGCACCTGTGATGGTGGAGTAGGGGAGATGTGCTCATCATGTACACGTATGTTCTAGAAACAGGAACACATGTCATATTCACAGGCATTATGTGTAAAGTAAGCAGATGCAATTCAACAAAGTTAGAAGCAATACAAGCAAGACATCATACGCAACATGCAACCACATATAATAGTGCCAAGTTAGAGCAAGCACCTGTGATGGTGGAGTAGGGGAGATGTGCTCATCATCTACACAACTACGTTAACTGTCTAGCCTTGCGTTTTGTTGCGAATCTTGTTGGGAGGATGGCGGAGTAGAATCTGTAGAGAACCTCCGTTTCAGTTGCTCGGAAGGACCACCATCATCCAATGCCTTCCCAATTCCCTTCAGCTTTATTGATTTTGCATTGTGAGGTCAAACCGACAAGAAAAAGGAATACAATTCGCTCTTCAGAGCTCATTCCTGCATGATACCGACGAACACTACTCTGATGAAAGGCAAAGTCATGATACGAGGATGGAATTTGTACGAAAAAATGGACATCTTGACATATTCACACCAATTATGTGGTAACTAAGCAGAAGGCCCTTCATCAAATTAGAAGCACTACAAACTAGACACCATATGAAAAGTGCAATCAATATCACTCTGCCAAGTTAAAACTGTCTCGTCATAGGTGGCGTTCATCAAACTAGAAGCAATACATGCTAGAAATCATATTCAAGACGCAAACCAATATCACACTGCCAACTTAAAGGTGTTCCATCATAAGTGACTGATGCAGGATACACAAGAAGAGTAGTTTCATGTAAGAACATGGTGTGGTAGACAGATATAGTATGTACCAAAAACAGGAAAGCGTGTCATATTCACATGTATCATGTGTAAGCTAAGCACATGCAGTTTACACTAATTAGGAGCAATACAAGCTATACACCATATGCAACATGCAACCAGATATCGCACTGCCAAGTTAGAGCAAGCACCTTGGATGGTGGAGTAGGGGAGCGGAGACTTGGACCTTGTAATGCACTATCAGTACAAGGAGAATCGGTACAGATGCTCCGTTTACGTTGTTGCAGAGGACCACCATCATCGCCTTCCTTACTCTTTTCCATCCTCTTTCTTGATTTTGCTTGTCAAGTCAAACCCACAAGAAAAAGGAATAAAATTTGCTCTTCAGAACTCATTGATGCATGATACTGATGAACACTACTTTCACGTAAGGCAGCCGCATGATAGGAGGATGGAATATGTATGAAACGGCGTGACATATTGACATGTATGATGTATAAAGTGTAAACTAAACACAAGGTGCTTGAGATTGTTAGAATCAATGCAAGCTAGAAACCATATGAAAGATGAAACCAATATCACTCTGCCAAATTAAAAGGGTGCCCTAACAAATGTATTTGACCAAATTAGAAGCAATGCATGGAAGTAGGCTAGAAATAATATGCAATATGCAATGAATAAAGGTGACTCATCGTAAGTGATTGATGGAGGATACAGAAGAGAGGTAGTTTCATGTAAGAACAAGGTTAACACAAAGATGTAATGTGTACCAAAAATAGGAAGGCATGTCATATTCACAGGTATAATGTGTAAACTAAGCTGATGCAATTTACCCTAATTACAAGCATTACAAGCTAGACACCGTATGCAACATGCAACCACATATCACACTGCGAAGTTAGGGCAAGCACCTGTGATGGTGGTGTGGGGGAATTGCGGTCATCAACTAGAGAGCTACGTTGACTATCTTCATTTAGCCTTGCTGTTTCTTGAAAATCATGTGGGGAGGATGGCACTACACTCTTTAAACGACTATGGCGTCTCACACTAACCCACTTGGATGACACTGCAGAGCTACGTTTACTGTCTCCAACTGCTGACACTCCATCCTTTAGAGCGCTGAAACGCTTAGTGCTTATCTTCGAATTACACTGGAGTGACTTCTGTCTTTTCTTTTCAGCATTCATCAACACTGCTTCAGAGTCTGAAATACCCATGCATAAAAAAACAGTAGTGTGAGTATGGGTGAAGTGTGTGCACAATTAGTACAGTGTAAAGGTAGCAGATAGCAGGTCGGTGAGAAATAAATGACGGGAGACATATGATAGATCTACAACATGCATGGCACACTACATTACTACAGGATTCTATGAAAATAACATTCGACTAAAAAAATAGGTCAGACCATTTTTTCTGCACAGTTCGATGTACAAAGAACAGGCAGATCGCCTTCATCTACCTCCAGCCAGTCAGTGTTGACGATCTTCCTTGAAACGGCAGCGACCATCGGCCCAATCCCATGCATGTGCCGTCCCCTCGACCAAACCACACAGCCGTGCTTGGCACCGCCCCCCGGCAATCCATTCAAGCACCGCCGACCACCAAATTGGGCGCAAGCAGCTCCTGCGCCCCACACCCCTATGATAGACACCGATGCGCCGCTTCCCCGGCGAACAGGCAGACTAGGTGCTCCGCGTGCCTAAGCGGGTGCTGCTTCTTTTCATTGCGGTTCGACTGACCCGGAATTGAAATCCAGGCGGGCTACTAACCTCTAGCAAAGGTGAAATAGTAAAGGGAGGAAACCTTGTGCATTTAGTATCACGAAGAAGATGTAGTAAGAAGCGCTCAACTAGTTTCTTTCGTGGGATGAATACGGTGTGAGCAGAGATGTAAGGTTTGCACGAATAAGGGAAGAGGAGTACCTCTTTCTGCAGGAAGTGCTGTGTTCTCCTTCTGTTTTTCCAACGATCTTCTTGTGGTTCTCTAGAAACGAGAAGTTTTGGAGGCTGGTGCAGCCTTGGACGAACCCATGGCCAAGTTGTTGAGTGTGGTACGGTGGCCGTCTGTCGGCGGCGGGGAAGCAGATCCGAGGCGGCGAACGACGGCGTAGCGGAAACAGGTCCGGTGCGGTCGATGATTGCGACAGTGGAGCGACAGCAGTGAGGCGCAGGACGGCGTGGTCGGAGTGGTTCTGGTATGGTGCACGTCGGCATCGGCGTCGTGGAGGCAGCTCTACCTCGGCTTCAGCTGCTAAGTCCTTGAGGGCGTTGCGGTTGCGGTTGCGTTGGACGATAACATCGGGGTACCGGCTCCGGCATGATGGAGTTGGGCGGCGGTGGATTGGGTGCTATGGGCTGGAGGACGGAGGAGGCTGGGGTTTCGCGGCTGGTGGAGAGGGCGTTTTGGCGCCCACGGTGTATGAATGGGGAAACAGAGGGAGGCGGGGAACTGAGGGGGAACAATGTTTCGGTTTGGGACGCGCTTGTTTGAAATTTGGGGAAAGTTACAAACTTTACCCCCATCTAAAATTTCGGACATATTGCGGGTTGGGGGTAGGACAATAAGCTCAGGTGTCCCAAATGTGGGTGGGATAGATTTCGGCCGAGCACGTGGGTGTTTAGGCGCCCATGGCGTATGAATGCTTCTCGGAGGCAGTTGAGACTGGCGTCTTGGTGAAGTTACAAACCTACCCCAGTTTAGACCTTTGGACATCGGGCCGATAGGCTACACGGGCCAGAGTCAGGACAATAATTTCCTACCGCCAAACATTAGTCTCGCGCGGTTTCGGGTGACCAGAGGCCTATTTGGCGCTTCATTCAATATTTGGGAGCAGAAGCATTAACGTTTTCGGTTCTCTTGAATTGAACATTCAGGATTTGTCAAACTTCACAAATCTTTACTCTTGAAAATCCTAAAGCTATGATTATTTTGGAATGGAGGTGGTACATTTGAATATACATTGTACATGAGTATATATTAAAAAATATGCAAATTATCTCAGTTCATGCATGGTTCTAGATCAATCTCCCTGGTTGCAAAAAAAAGTTAGACATGCGTATGAATATATATAGCATGTTCAAATGCACAACAAAGATTGATGCCCCCTTTTACATCTGGTTTACAAATGCCATTATCTCGGGTACAAATAGATGAACGCACTTCCTAAGAATTCAAATCTTCGAAACACCCTTTATGTTGAATTCGACATGTATTCTATTTCGTAGCTAGCAATTTGGAATGTGTCCATGCAAGTGACAAATGTATAAAGTGATTCACACTAACAACATGGTGTGCACTAATTAATGTTTATATATGAATTGCAAAAGCATCCATTGCCTGTATTTCAAACCGCTCTCACTCTATGGATCGATAATATGAAATAAACACATGCCCATGCTAGAATTCAATAGATTATGGGTGTCAGATAGACCGATTTTCGTCCATACGCAATTTGCAAAATTCATGATGTCATCCAAAAATAATAATGCCATTTATATTTTAATTTAATGCGTAGAACCGCCTTTTACACGTTGATGCACTATGCATCGGCCCGTTCTCACAAACCCGCTATACACCTCTCTATCTACCGCATAAGTGCATGCACTTTATATGCATCAGCATTTCTCTTTCACACATGCTCACAATCTCCCTCGGGGTGTCGGGGAGTCTCATGCACATGCTCTCTCTATATCTCTCTCTCTTTCTGACTACTATGTACCACTCTTTTCACTAATCTCAGTTGGAAAACACTATTTCTCTCACATGCATATATACACACACACACGGTCTCTACTAGCCCTCTATACGCACATATATGTGCATACGTGTCTCCCGCACGCATATTATCTTTAGGCCTCTCTCGCACACATTCCCCCCCCCCCCAGACACACCTCTCTATTAGTAGTTGGCAGATATGATTCCATCATATCATTCGGTAGGATATCCCTGACTGTTAGGCTGGATGGTAATACGAGGCAAAGTTTACCCTAGTTCGGACCCTTGCAGTTGAGGAAAAAGCCTACTCCTGGTACTGTATTTTAGTGATAGGGGTGTGTACAAAGTACACGTGAATACCAGACATTGTGCGTGTGTGTATACTATCGATGAACTAGCCCCCAAGCTTCTATAACACACTGGGGGCCTAGGGTTACAAATCATATATAGTCGGCTTATCACTAGTGGGGATAGAGTCCTCCGCGACTCTGGTAGCTAGGTTCGTGTTGTATGCTGAGTCCTCCACATGGGTCGTGGTATAACGCGTCTCGATCCAACCTATGTGGCGCAGGATGGAACCGACCCATGAGTCCTCATGTTGACCCACCACAACTAGAAATGATGTGCCCACCACACCACACACGCAATCGGCCACTAAGAAAATAAGCATATACAATAGTACAATGTTATACATGAAAGTTAATTGCATGGTGCATCCAAAAATATTTGTTCTGCATTGTGAATGTTTATATATTCTCCTAAAATATTAGTCATGGGAAAGAGAAACGAAGGGCATATCTCTCCATGTCTCCACCGGACATCCCCTCTTTCTACACCACTTTCACGTACGCACACAAACTATCTCTCGGCCCTCCAAAAGTATGCATGCCCACGACACATTCACGCATGACGGCCATTGTATTTCAAGCTAAAGCACTATACATTCACTGGAGTTCAGAATATGCTCATTACGGTCACCGTATACATTCTCGTGGTGATCATACGGTATCTAGCTCACAATATGTCTTCGTATTTTCTTGATGACACCGACCGACTTTGCATTTGATGCGTGCTCCGTATTTTGTTGATGACACTTACGGTCATTGTATTTGAAGCGAAAGCACGATATGGTCATTGTACTACAGAATAAGCTCATCACGGTCACCACATACATTTTGTCGTTCTAACCAACATGTGGTTGGATGGTTAGGAGGACAGTGGTTTCTCGAGCCCACCAAGGTTAAAGTCCCGGTGCTCGCATTTATCCTGGGTTAATTTCAGTATTTTTTGGCGATGTGCATTCAGTGGGAGGAGATGTTCCACTCGACTACGAGGCACCTATGGTGACTTCGTAAAATCTCAAGATCATATGATGGCCCACTCTCTCGAAGGTGCTCATAGGGGTAGGGTCTGTGTGTGTGCGCTTATAGCGGTGAGTACTTGCGCGTATATATGAGCCCTTGCATCTGTACCGTGTTAAAAAAGTACATGTCATGATTATACGGTCACTGGCTCACCCGTACAACTCCGTATTTTCTTGATGACACAATCAATTGACCAGTCAAACGTTCCACATGGCGCAACTAGTGTTGCACCATCGGGGCGCGTAACCGTGGGGCCCACCTGTCGGCCCGTATATGAAAGAAAGAAATGGTAGTTTGAGTCTATACTATGTTAATAAAATAAGTACATTTTAGGGTGATCATACGGTCACTGGCTCACCATATAGCTCCGTAATTTGTTGATGACACGATCAATTGACCAGTCAAACGGTCCACATTCAGCAGCGCACATTACCATAGGGCCCACCCGTCAGCGCGTATATGAAGGACAGAAATGGTAATAAATTAGTGGTTGGTGGGTACTCGAAGTCGTGAGACCTCTGGTTGGCAGTCGTCGGCGGTGGGGGGGG
>LR738715.1:751226104-751245965 GCA_902687465.1 Secale cereale | reverse complement strand
CGGGGCGGGCAGGGCGGCGTGGCGGGGCGGGCCGGTGGTGGCTGGCGGCTTAGGGGGGTGGAGTTTGATGATAAACTGCAGGCCCTTGATTTCGTATCCAACGGCTGGAAAATCTAATGACCAGAGATGAAAAAGTCAGTCGACTGACGTGTAGCCTCACCCCGCACGTACACATGCACGCAGGCAATACACACACGCATGCAGGCGTGCAACACTGACATGTACACATAACGAACACACGCACGCATGCAGGCGTGCAACACTGATGCGTACACATGCACTCACGAACACACCCACGTACACACACATGCATGCAACACAGAAACGTACCCTTGCACGCACGCAACACTCGCACGCCTGCATGTGCACAACACACGACGCAAGACACACGCTCAACCTATACGTGCATGCACCCTTTGTTAAGGACATGTATTGTTATGGATATTAATCAATCTTATATGTGATAAGCAGAACATTGATGTTTGTAGCAGTCTTTATGAATCACAACGTATCGAACAGGCTATCAACATGAAAAGGATGATGTCACACTCAATGAACAATCATCGGTTTATGAAATGCCCGTTTCTGACCGCCCTGGCCCACCAAAGGTTCCTCAGCTGTGCGCTGCCTGTGTTGGGTCACTGACATGCAGGCCATGTACCCAAACAGCCCACACGTCAGTGGAAGAACGGCGCGCTATCCTACGTCAGAGTCGAGGGCGCCACTCGCTGCACGCCCGGCTAAACACGCCTCCTTGCCGCATTCAAACGCCTCCATGAAACCCGCCCGTGTGGAAGCCGAGAAACCTACTCTGGACACACGTCTGTTCATGACCAGGCTGGCATTAAACGCAATGCTGGCTGAGCTCCTTCCGTCCGCCGTCTATTCAATCTCCTATTTAAACGAGGCCAAACGCCGACCAATAATCGCACACCTCTGCCGCTCCCCTATCTCCTCCTTTACCATTTTGTCCACTCTTATAATGTCTTACGAAGAGTAGTTATGCTGCATCCAAGACGGCTGGGTGGCTCGCCGAGCCCGCCGGATACGAGCTATGCAGCTTGCTGATCCACCTCCCTTCCCTCGCCCGACGGAGCCAGTTGCCGCCCAAGCCGGCGCACGGTTAAGCAACTCGCTGCTCCAGGCCAGTGATGACCCACAAGTGTAGGGGATCTATCGTAGTCCTTTCGATAAGTAAGAGTGTCGAACCCAACGAGGAGCAGAAGGAAATGATAGGCAGTTTTCAGTAAGGTGTTTTCTGCAAGCACTGAAATTATAGGTGACAGATAGTTGTGTGATAAGGTAATTGGTAGCAAGTGACAAAAGGTAAAAGTAAATAAGGTGTAGCAAGGTGGCCCAATCCTTTTTGTAGCAAAGGACAAGCCCGGACAAACTCTTATATAAAGGAAAGCGCTCACGAGGACACATGGGAATTATCGTCAAGCTAGTTTTCATCACGATCATCTGATTCGCGTTCGGTACTTTGATAATTTGGTATGTGGGTGGACCGGTGCTTGGGTGCTATTCTTACTTGGACAAGCCTCTCACTTATGATTAACCTCTAATGCAAGCATCCGCAACTACAAAAGAAGTATTAAGGTAAACCTAACCATAACCTGAAACATATGGATCCAAATCATCCCCTTAGGAAGCAACACATAAACTAGGGTTTAAGCTTCTATCAATCTAGCAACCCATCATGTACTTATTACTTCCCAATGCCTTCCTCTAGGCCCAAATAATGGCGAAGTGTCATGTAGTCGATGTTCACATGAGACCACTAGAGGAGAGACAACATACATCTCATCAAAATATCGAACGAAGACCAAATTCACATGACTACTAATAGCAAGACTTCTCCCATGTCCTCTGGAACAAAAGTAACTACTCACAAGACATAATATGGTTCATGTTTAGAGGGGTATTAATTTGCATAATGGATCTGAACATATGATCTTCCACCAAATAAACCAACTAGCATCGACTACAAGGAGTAACGAACACTACTAGCAACCCACAGGTACCAATCTGAGGTTTGGGTACAAAGATTGGATACAAGAGATGAACTAGGGTTCGAGAGGAGATGGTGCTGGTGAAGATGTTGATGAGGATAGCCCTCCCCAAGATGGGAGAGTTGTTGGTGATGACGGCGGTGACGATTTCCCCCTCCCGGAGGGAGGTATCCGCAGCAGAACAGCTCTACCGGAGCCCTAGATTGGTTTCCGCCTCGGGTCCACCTCGAGACGGCGGCGTCTGGTCCCGAAAGCCTCCTTTTGAAATTTCCCAGGTCAAAACACCTCATATAGGAGAAGATGGGCATCGGGCGGCCTTCGGGGGGCCCACAAGATAGGGGGGAGCGCCCTAAGAGGGGGGGCGCCCCCCACCCTCGTGGACAGCCGGTGGCCCCCCTCGTGAACTTCTTTTTTATATTTTCTGAAACTGAGTTCTGTAGAGTTTCGGGGCTTTTGGAGTTGTGCAGAATAGGTTTCCAGAGTTTGCTCCTTTTCCAACCCAGAATACCAGCTGTCGGCATTCTCCCTCTTCATGTAAACCTTGTAAAATAAGAGAGAAAAGGCATAAGTATTGTTACATAACGTGTAATAACAGCCCATAATGCAATAAATATCAACATATAAGGATGATGCAAAATGGACGTATCAACTCCCCCAAGCTTAGACCTTGCTTGTCCTCAAGCGAAAGTCGATATCGAAAAATACGTCCACATGTTTAGAGATAGAGGTGTCGATAAAAACAAAATACGGACATGAGGGCATCATGATCATTCTTATAACTGCAACATATATATATATTGTCATATTATTCTTATGCTAAAGTAACAATTCATCCACAATGTCAAGTATGAATCATAAACTCCATTGAAAACTAACAAACTTTGATCTTGGTCATTGAAGCAATTGCAATTTATCGTAACATCGGAAAGAGTCAATATAAGAGCTTTTCAGCAAGCCTACATACTCAACTATCATATAGTCTTTCACAATTGCTCACACTCACGCAATACTTATGGTTATGGAGTTTTAATCGGACACAGAGAAAGATAGGGGCTTATGGTGATGCCTCCCAACCTTTTACCTCAAGGGTAATGTCAACAGTAATAGACCATGAAAACTTACATCCAAGTGGGTATATATGTCAGGATCTTTCCAACACAGTGTGCTTGCCAAAGGATAAAATGTAAAAAGGAAAGGTGCATTTCACCTTGACTCTTATAAGGCAAGAATAATAGATAGGCCCTTCGCAGAGGGAAGCATAGGTTGTCATGTGTTTTTATGGTTGGATGCACAAAGTCTTAGCATAGAAGAACAACACTTTATATTGCCACTTGTGATAAGGACCTTTATTATGCAGTCCGTCACTTTTATTACTTCCATATCACAAGATCGTATAAAGCTAATTTCCTCCACAATAATAAATCATACATATTTCAGCGAGTTTGCAACATGACAACTTACTTGGAAGGATCTTTCTCAATCCATAGGTAGGTATGGTGGACTCCAATGGCAAAACTGGGTTCAAGGATGTATGGAAGCACAAGTAGTATCTCTACTTGGTGCGAGGAGTTTTGGCTAGCATGAGGGGGAAAGGCAAGCTCAACATGTTGGATGATCCATGACAATATACTTTATTTCAGATATAAGAAAACATAACCCATTATATTGTCTTCCTTGTCCAACATCAACTCTTTAACATGTCATATTTTAATGAGTGATCACAATCATAAAAGATGTCCAAGATAGTATATTTGTATGTGAAGCCTCTCTCTCTGTATTACTTCCTATTAATTGCAACGATGACCAAAACTATGTTTGTCAACTCCCAACAACTTCTATTTATCATACCCTTTATATGTGAAGTCATTACTTCCAATAAGATCAATATGATTTCTTGGATACTCTTTATGTTTTCTTTCTTTTTATCATGACCAAAGTGAGGAAATCAAGCCCTTGACTCAACACTAATCTTTATTGTATAACTCATGGACTTGATCACAAAGGGTAAATATCATAAAGCAAAAGCTCACAACTAGATCATGCTAACTTTATTCTACTAGATCAAGATACTACCAAAAGGATCGAACTAAGTAAAACGGTAAAGATAGGAGTGATGGTGATACGATACCGGGGTCACTCCCCCAAGCTTGGCAGTTGCCAAGGGGAGTGCCCATACCCATATGATTATGTCTCCTTCTTCGGGGGTGGTGATGTAGGCTTCTTCCTTAGATTGCGCTTAAGGACTGAATTTTGCTCCTTTAGATCATTGATCTCTTGCTCAAGATTTAATATCTTCTTGCATAGTGCCTGCTTGTTTTCCTGCAAGAGGTTAAAAGGGATAAATTTGGTATTAGGTTTCTTTACTCTGTCGGGGAGGCTTGACTTTTTTAACTCCACATGCATGTCCCCGGGTTGACGTAGTGGGACTTCGTCTTCATCTGAGCTGGTCCAATCCTTTCCCTTGGGATCATGGTCCTCTTCTTCCTCCGTGGTCCAACCATAATGCTCCCAGTCCCCATAGACCTTAGGGTCAGCAAGGATATCCGCCACATAGCTTTCTCCCCCCAAATCCTGAGACAATATATTGCTTTTATCTGCGACAAAGACAGCTTGAAACAAAAACAGAGGATTTCTGCGTGATACGGAGGTCAAAACCTTCGGGAGTATATATAATGAATTTTTTTACCGACCAAAAGGAGTAACATACAAGAAATCGGAGTCCGGGAAGCACACGAGCTGCCCACAAGGCAAGGGGCGTGCCTGTCGGTGTACTAAGATAGGGGTACCTTAGTACCCCAACTTGTGCACGGGCAGTAGCAGCTTCCCGTGGCAGGGCTTACCACGTGCTCGCCAAGAACCTTTCTGGTCCCTATGAAGACATTCAAGAACAAAGTATACAAGTCAGAAGATCAAGGCCCCGGCAAGAGGAGCTTGCCGGTAAGGCCGCACCAGGCTCAAGGTTATCACTTTAGCACAAGACCCTGGCAAGAGGAGCTTGCCAGGAAGGCCAAGGAATACATATCTCAAGAGATGCCTCGGCGCATCATGCGCCCCAGCAGGACCCGGAGAGCGACAAGCTTCCGGGGCCGGCAAGATCACTACCCCGGCAAGGTGCTTGCCGGGGAAACCTACGCTGTGTGCCCGCGCTCCAGCTCGTCTGCCCACGCGTCGCCCTGGGGCCCTTCCAGGGACGCGTGGCAGACGGCTGTGCAGCCTGGGGCACACAGTGGCAAGCCACGGTGACGAGGCTACCGCGGTGGCAAACGGAGAAGCACGGACGGACGCTTTTGGGGGCGACGGCGACGGGCATTTAATGCCCTTGTCCCCCACTGTCAAAGTTAGGTGAAGACCACTGTTCATGTACTGTTCATGCACTGTTACAACTACCACCAAATTTACACTTTTACCCTCCTCTACGTTGACACCTGTCGGTGACCCCTTTTAGCTATAAAAGGAGGCCCATGCACAACGTAGAGGGGGTTCGAAACCTAGACAACTCTCTCGCTCGGTGTAGCCAGTACTGTAGATCTTCAAGCTCCCGAGCTCAAGAACTCAATACAACCAAAGCAGGAGTAGGGTTTTACGCGTCCGCGCGGCCCGAACCTGGGTAAACTACCCGCGTGTGCCCCTCGATCTGCTCTCCATGCTCCCTCCGCTCCCTTACCGCAACGTAGAAGGGGCTCCGGTCCCATAGGTGCTCGTGGGAGGATAGTTTCCCCCGACAGTGCCCAGGGAACGGGGGGGCGCGACCTCCACCTTCGTGGACGGCTCGTGTCTCTTCCGGACTGCCACTTATTTTTCTATTTTTCTAAATATTCCAAAACGGAGAAAAATTGCCTTTAGAACTGTTTTGTAGTCGGTTTACTTACCGTATCACGTACCTCTTCCTTTTCGGAGTCTGGATCATTCTGGAAAGTGTCCCGTATGTGTTCCTCCGGGGTTACGGTTTCAATAACATTGGTTTCAACATTTATAGGGTTACCTGAGATATAATGTTTGATTCTTTGACCATTCACCACCTTCGGATTCGTGCCTTCGAAGTTGTTGATTTTTATGGCACCGGAATGATAGACCTCCTCGATAACGTAAGGTCCTTCCCACTTAGAGAGAAGTTTTGCTGCAAAAAATCTTAAACAAGAGTTGTATAGCAAGACATAATCACCTACGTTAAACTCACGCTTTTGTATCCTTTTGTCATGCCATCTTTTAACTTTTTCTTTAAACAGCTTGGCATTCTCATAGGCTTGGGTTCTCCATTCATCAAGAGAGCTAATGTCAAATAACCTCTTCTCACCAACAAGTTTGAAATCATAATTGAGCTCTTTAATAGCCCAATATGCCTTATGTTCTAGCTCAAGTGGTAAGTGACAAGCTTTTCCATATACCATCTTATATGGAGACATACCCATAGGATTTTTGTATGCATTTCTATAGACCCATAATGCATCATCAAGTTTCTTGGACCAATTCTTCCTAGAACTATTAACTGTCTTTTGCAAAATGATTTTCAACTCTCTATTACTTAGTTCTACTTGACCACTAGTCTGTGGGTGATAAGGGGATGCGATTCTATGATTCACATCATATTTTGCAAGCATCTTACGGAAAGCACCATGAATAAAGTGTGAACCACCATCAGTCATTAGATATCTAGGAACTCCAAACCTCGGGAAAATAACTTCTTTAAGCATCTTAATAGAGGTGTCATGATCATCACTACTAGTTGGAATAGCTTCTACCCACTTAGTAATGTAGTCAACAACAACTAAAATATGTGTGTACCCATTAGAGGCAGAAACGGTCCCATATAATCAAAGCCCCAAACATCAAATGGTTCAATAACAAGTGAATAATTCATAGGCAATTCTTGACGTCTACTGATATTACCAATTCTTTGACATTCATCACAAGATAAGACAAACTTACGGGCATCCTTGAAGAGAGTAGGCCAATAAAAACCGGATTGCAATACCTTGTGTGCAGTTCTATCTCCCGCATGGTGTCCTCCATAAGCTTCAGAGTGGCATTTGCGTAGGATCTGTTCCTGTTCATGCTCAGGTACACAACGTCTAATAATACCATCTACTCCTTGTTTATAAA
The DNA here is from genome assembly GCA_902687465.1 of Secale cereale. NCBI lineage: Eukaryota > Viridiplantae > Streptophyta > Magnoliopsida > Poales > Poaceae > Secale > Secale cereale. Next base: position 751,238,853 of record LR738715.1, on the reverse strand, counting down.
GATGTGGGTCATCTCAAAAGTAATGTCTCAAATCATAGAAGAACTTTTTATTTTGCTGGTATGTGAAGCTAGGAGGTATAAACTTAGCAACAATATAATTAGCATAATCAGCATACCAAGGAACAGTACGAGAAGTATTTATGATAGCTAATTGTTCATCAGGAAAGCTATCATCAATAGGTTGTGGGTCATCAAGTATATTCTCTAACCTAGACAAGTTGTCTGCAACGGGGTTCTTAGCTCCCTTTCTATCAATAATATGCAAGTCAAATTCTTGCAGCAGGAGAACCCATCTAATAAGTCTAGGTTTAGCATCTTTCTTTTCCATAAGGTATTTGATAGTAGCATGATCGGTGTGAATAGTTACTTTAGAATCAACGATATAGGGTCTAAACTTATCACAAGCAAATACAACTGCTAAAAATTCTTTCTCAGTAGTAGCATAATTTCTTTGGGCACTATCTAGAGTTTTAATAGCATACTGGATAACATTCAATTTCTTATCAACTATTTGCCCTAAAACAGCACCTACAGCATAATCACTAGCATCGCACATAAACTCAAAAGGTAAATTCCAGTCAGGAGGCTGGACAATAGGTGCAGAGATCAATGCTTTCTTAAGTATTTCAAATGCTTCTAGACAATCATCGTCAAAGACAAAAGGAATATCTTTTTGTAAGAGATTAGTCAAAGGCCTGGAGATTTTGGAGAAGTCCTTTATGAACCTCCTATAAAACCCGGCATGACCAAGGACACTTCGTATACCTTTAATGTCCTTAGGGCATGGCATCTTTTCAATAGCATCAACTTTAGCTTTGTCAACTTCAATACCTCTTTCATAAATTTTATGTCCCAAGACAATGCCTTCATTAACCATAAAGTGGCACTTCTCCCAATTCAAGATAAGATTAGTGTCTTCACATCTCTGCAAAACTCGATCAAGGTTGCTTAAGCAATCATCAAAAGAAGTTCCGTAAACGGAAAAATCATCCATGAAAACCTCAACTATCTTTTCACAAAAGTCAGAGAATATAGCCATCATGCATCTTTGAGAAGGTAGTAGGTGCATTACATAAACCAAAAGGCATACGTCTATAAGCAAAGGTACCGAAAGGACAAGTAAAAGTGGTCTTTTCTTGATCCCCTTTTGACACAGGTATTTGAGAGAAACCAGAATAACCATCTAGAAAGCAAAAGTGAGTATGTTTGGATAACCGTTCTAGCATTTGATCAATAAAAGGCAAGGGGTAATGATTTTTCTTAGTAGATTTATTTAACTTACGGAAATCAATTACCATCCTATAACCTGTAACAATTCTTTGCGGGATCAATTCATCTTTATTATTAGGAACAACTGTCATACCACCTTTCTTAGGAACACACCGGACATGACTTACCCACTGGCTATCAGCAACTGGATAGATAATACCTGCCTCTAGAAGCTTTAGTATTTCCTTCCTTACCACTTCTTTCATCTTAGGATTTCACCGTCGCTGATGATCAATAACTGGTTTAGCATTTTCTTCCAATTTTATCTTATGTTGGCATATAGTGGGACTAATGCCCTTAAGATCATCCAGAGTATATCCAATAGCAGCACGGTGCTTCTTCAGAGTTTTCAACAGTTTTTCTTCTTCGTGCTCTGAAAGGTTAGCACTAATAATAACAGGGTATATCTTCTTTTCATCAAGATAAACATACTTAAGATTATTAGGTAAAGGTTTAAGTTCAAACACGAGATCACCCTTGGGTGGAGGAGGATCCCCTAGGATTTCAACAGGCAAGTTGTTTTTCAATACGGGTCCCTGTTTAAAGAGTATTTCATCTATTTCCCTTCTCTCATTCATATGCATATCATTTTCATGGTCTAGCAAGTGTTGTTCTAAAGGATCATTAGGAGGCACAGCAATAGAAGCAAGACCAATAATTTCATCCTTACTAGGTAGCTCTTTATCAAGGGGTTGTCTATGGAATTTAGCAAAGTTAAAATCATGAGACATATCCCCTAATCCAACAATAACAATATCTTCCACGTAGTCTATCTTAGCATTGACAGTGTTCAAGAAGGGTCTACCAAATATAATGGGACAAAATTCATCTTGTGTGGAACTAAGAACAAGAAAATCAGCAGGGTATTTAACCTTCCCACACAAGACTTCAACATCTCTAACAATCCCAACTGGTGAAATAGTGTCTCTACTAGCTTAATAGTAACATCAATCCCTTCTAGCTCAACAGGTGCAATGTCATGCATAATTTCTTGATATAAGGTATGAGGAATAATACTCGCACTAGCACCTACATCACACACACCATGATAGCAATGATATCCTACCTTAACAGAGATAACAGGCAAGCCTACAATAGGTCTATGTTTATTCCTAGCATTGGGTTTGGTTATTCTAGCAAACTCTTCTTGGAGGCAAATAACATGTCCATCTAAATCTTCTACCAAGAGATCTTTAACCATAGCAACACTAGATTCAACTTTAATTTGCTCAGAGGGTGTAGGTGCTCTAGTATTACTCTTACGAACTACAGTTGAAGCTTTAGCATGATCCTTTATCCTAACAGGGAAAGGTGGTTTCTCAATATAAGTAGTAGGAATAATAGGATCAGCATTATAAGTGATAGTCTTTTCTTCAACTTTAGTAGGTTCAACCACTTTTACTTAAATCGGGGGATGGTATTTAAACCACTTCTCCTTGGGGAGATAAACATGAGTAGCAAAAGATTCACAGAAAGAAGCTACTATCTCAGAGTCAAGTCCATATTTAGTGCTAAACTCGCGGAAAACATCGGTATCCATAGAATCTTTAACACAATCAAACTTAGGGGTCATACCTGACTCCTTACCTTCCTCGAGATTCCAATCTTCAGAGTTGCATTTAATTCTTTCCAATAAATCCCATTTGAATTCAACAATCTTCATCATAAAAGAGCCGGAACAAGAATTATCGAGCATGGTGCGATTATTGAGAGAAAGCCGAGCATAAAAATTTTGAATGATCATTTTCCTTGAGAGCTCATGATTGGGGCATGAATATAACATTGACTTAAGCCTCCCCCAAGCTTGAGCAATGCTTTCTCCTTCACGAGGCCAGAAATTATATATATAATTACGATCACGATGAACCCAGTGCATAGGGTAGAACTTCTGATGAAATTCCAACTTCAGACGATTACAGCTCCATGATCCAATATCATCGTATAGCCTAAACCATGTCAATGCATCTCCCTTCAAAGATAAAGGGAAGAACTTCTTCTTTATAACATCCTCGAGCATACCTGCAAGCTTAAATAATCCACAAACTTCATCCACATAGATTAGGTGTAAGTCGAGATGCATTGTTTCGTCTCGTGTAAAAGGATTTTCAAGTAGTTTCTCTATCATACCCGAAGGAGCCCTAGATTGGTTTCTGCCTCGGTTCCGCCTCGAGACGGCGGCGTCTGGTCCCGAAAGCCTCCTTCTGATTTTTTCCAGGTCAAAACACCTCATATAGGAGAGGATGGGCATCGGGGGGCCTTCGGGGGGCCCACGAGACAGGGGGGCGCGCCCTGAGAGGGGGGGCGCGCCCCCACCCTCGTGGACAGCCGGTGGCCCCCCTCGTGAACTTCTTTTGCCACATATTTTTTATATTTTCTGAAACTGAGTTCTGTGGAGTTTTGGGGCTTTTGCAGTTGTGCAGAATAGGTTTCCTGAGTTTGCTCCTTTTCTAGCCCAGAATTCCAGTTGCCGGAATTCTCCCTCTTCATGTAAACCTTGTAAAATAAGAGAGAAAATGCATAAGTATTGTTACATAACGTGTAATAACAGCCCATAATGCAATAAATATCAACATATAAGCATACTGCAAAATGGACGTATCAGCCAGCTCGACGAGGAGCGGCGCACGGGCGTCGTTGCTACCGTCCACGCCGCCGCCTCGTACCGCATGTCCCATTTCTGTGGCCGATACTCCCATGCCGGCGGTCGTGCCATGCAAGCAGTGACAAAAGTTGGGTGCACGGAGAGCGACGAGTCGGGGGCCAGCGCCTCCGCGTCCGCCGCCATCATCGAGGAGAAGTAGAACACGGGAGACCGCCGCTGCTTGGGTCCCCATGAAGGCCACCACGGAGGCAACAGCGGCGTATACAGCTGGTGTCTTGCCGGATCCTTTTGTTGCGAGGACCTTCGTCGACCCTGCATATACCTCCGGGGCTCCCGGCAGTCCGATGATTGTGCTGGGAACAGAAATCGATCGGCGGGCGACCATTTAGGCCAGGTATTATATACCTATGCTGTGTAGAACTAGCACCGCGTAGTTCATTTGAATGTAATGAAATCCGTCAAGTTTGTATGCAAATCAGGTATCTTATATGATTTCCGTCGTTGTTTATATGAAATATCGCCGTGTTTGCTTGAATTTCGTCCGGTTGGTTGACTTGCTGTCATGATGTGTGCGGCTACGGTTGGATGACGTAGTTTGCGGGTGGTCAGTCTGCGGGCGGCTCGGGCGGCGTGGTGGGACAAAAAGAACACAGCTCATGCAAGCTCGTATCCAACGTGCGCGCTGGAGGATGCATGAGACCCCGAGCCATTCCTCGTTCATCAGTGGCAAAGGAACCGATGGACAAAAGGGTCGCCAATATTTTGGCCACCCTGGGCAAGATCCAAACAGCCCCTCCCAATAGATTTAAATCCCTCGTTCGCCGTGGAATTTTGCCATGTGTTGTTTTCATGGACTAGCAAGATTCCTGTGCATTGCACGGAACATCAAGATGCATTTTTTTTACAAAACACCTGTTGTGATTGACCCATGCAGGAGTAATCTCATTCTGTAAAAACTAATGAATTCTCGAGAATTTATTGGATAAATGGTATCTCGAGAATTTTATCGGACTCCATTTTTGTATACAAGGCCACAAACCCATATTACAGGTACCAAGGAAAAAATTAATGTCTTCGAACTCAATGTTTCAAGCAACCTTGTTTCCTTGTTTGCCGTGTAAATTAATGTGTATTCTTCTCTTTTATGCACATCAAGCCAATGCTCACACTCCCGCATGCATGCTAGGGATAATTAGTGTCCTCTTTTGCTTGTAGTGCTATGAGGCAAACACCATTAATATTGCACTGATTAGTGTTAGTGGCCTTGTATATCTGCAAATTGTAATTTTTATAGTGGCCTTGTATATAAAAATGGAGGGAGGAAGATGAGAGATAAGGTGAGGAGGAGTGGGGCGTGGTGGTGACTGGTGGTCGGACTGGGCGGAGGCATGGGGATGTACGGCGCATTATGTCTAGGTTTGTATCTCTATAGTCCCTCTCACATACACCCACGTAGGCGGGGGACGTGCACAAAGAGAAGAGGTGCACACACGGCGCACGTACTCTCGTCTCTTTCCCAACCACACCCGCGCGGGTACACGGTGGAGCTCATTTCCATACAAAAAGGCAGCCCACGTGGTAACTTGACACGTGTACTGGTTGTTCACTAGATGGAGGGAGGATCGTCTACCACGGGTGAACAAACAAATTGCGACTTGACGCTTTATGTTAAAAAAGAGGCAAACCATGTGGGGCCTACCTTAGAGGCAAGGCTCTATACACTGGAGTACTTTTGATGTGTCCCGTCAACTCGCAGAACGAGGAGAAGCTTGCTTAGTACGCCGTCTGCCCCGCCCACGGGCGCGGTGGCTCGCAGGATGAGGTGAAGCTTGCTTACTACGCCTTACGCCCGCTCCCTCGCCCACGCGCGCGGTGTCTCGCAGGACGAGGAGAAAATTTTACTACTCCCTTAGTTCACTCCTCGTCCCTACTACCTTGGTTAGAGAGATTATCAGATTGTTTGGAATATATATGTCCTTTAGTACTCCCTCCATTTACTTATACAAGGCCACTAAAAATATACATGTCAGTCTACCTTGGTTAGAGAGAAAATTTTACTACTCCCTCCGTTTATTCTTGGTCCCTACTACCTTGGTTAGAGACTTTTCTCTTGACACTGCTTGCATCGGGTGATCTAACGCACCTCGAAATCCAACATGTGATGGTACTACTACTAGTAGTAGAATTGAGACTTATAAAACGGAAAAATGAATGTTTTTTAGATGAGCCCTATTAACGCTGGTGGGTACGTACTCCGTAAAATCAGATTTTCCCAAAACTAAGTCGCTCAACCTTTATTTTTTCTTGTTTCCCTTCCTGCCTCCTTGCCTCGAACAGACTATGCCAAACTCCCATGCCTGCCGCGCGGGAAAAGACCCGCCCTCGCCTTTTTTTAGTCTGGGTTTGTATCGATGGATCGCGTGAAGCAGCAAAAACCCAAGCCGTGTCTTGTACTCCTCCGTCGACGCTCATGAATTCTGTACTTCCTGTCGCCGACATGTGGGACATATAGCAACCGGATCGACGTGTCAAGCACCAAATAACAGTGCAGAATAGCAGGGGGGACGCACCCCAGTCATAGCGCCCCAGTAGTAGTAATGAGCAATGAGACGTCAAATCACAATGTCGCACCTTCCTAGACGGATGAAAGCAACCATTATTTCACACTTCGGTTCGCCATCATCTCAAACCACGTAGTATTGCTTCTGCCTCAAGAATCAAGATGGACACGCGCATCGCCTTGGTACATCATGACACGTGGGACCGCATGACAGGCCATGCTCCCCCGCCGATCGCTCGGTAAAATCACCTCATTTTTACTACTATACTTCCTCCGTATCGGTTTACATGGCGTGCACGTCTTTCTAGGTTGAGAATTTAACTGGCTATATATGTGATGAACAATATATGTTTAGAAACTACATCCTCTTATTAATCCAATGATATACTTTTTGTGACATAGTAACTCAGATTTAGTTAGTCAAATGGATGACCTAGAACTACATGCACGCCCTATAAACCGAGACGTCTAAAAAACGAGACGGAGAGGGTAGTTCAGTATGTATCTTTTTAGATCAATATAGTCGGGATTCACCAAGGAGCAAAACCAAGTGGTAGGCTGCACCTGTCGTGTTGGCGTAGCAACTCAAGCAGGGTCAGTCCGCACACGAAATGGCGACACACCTAACAGGACCCCTTTGGCCGACATGTGGCTCATCCACCATCTAGTTCCACGTACAGTTCGGAGCAGCGGTTGGAATTGGAGGCACCCCGGTCGTAGCACCGCAGTAGTAGAAATTGAGCGATGAGGGGTCAAATCACAAAGCCCCACCTTTCCCGCATTAAGCTGGACGGACGAAGCAACCATCATTTCACTCTAGGGCGCAAGAGCATAAAGAAAAGAGAAAACCAATGATGCGTGCGGCAGCTACCTGGGGCACCCCTAGGGTAGGGGTCTCCACTACAGATCTTTTTTTGAAAGCGCCTCCACTACAAATCGGCTTCTCCCTCATCCTCTTGAAGAAAACCAATGATGTGTGCGGTGGTAGGGTTTGTAGGAGTACTACTAGGGCGTGCGGGGCCAAACCTTAAATATGTGTGGGCCGCTTGGTTTTATGGGAACGAGGCATCATTTTGGGTTCAGGGACCAGTGGAGATATAGTACGTACAAAAAATTGTGGACGTAGGTTCGATCGAAAGGCAATGATGCATGGGCCCTGCATTTTGATATATCGGGGCCGCGTGAAATTTGCTACTCTACTCAAAACTAGTAAGGTACACATGCATTGAATGCATGAGATTTCGAAACCAAATTATGAATAAATACACACTGTAGCATGTAAAGCTTTGAGTCATATATGCATGATGTAGATTTTCGTTTAGTTCTTATAGTTCATCTCATTCAAAATCAATTAGTTTTATAAAAATGTTAAGATTCATGGGGTTGTGCATTGTAAAGCATAAAGTAAAAAACAAATAATGGCAATTCATTGAGAAAAAAAATCAATTATGATACGGAAGATTCTATAACAAAGGAGAAGTGCTTGTGTTTTAAGGTTTGTGCATTATGCTTAAGTTCAACCATGGAGTCTTCTAAATTGTACATGTGGCAGATCTGGTGGAATGTTGATGATATCCAACAGCCTGTAGTGCTAGGATTTGCCATCTCTGCACTATCGGATTAGCTTCAACCAGCGACCATCTTTCAAGTTATTCGCACACAATATAGTTCTTGTGCCGTAGTTGCATGTCTTCGAAAAAAATCTACTAGTGGGTTGTACTAGCTATTTAGGAATAGAAGATGTATACATGGAAGTGATAGGGAAAGAGATGACATGGAGTATCTCAATTCCTATGAGTAGGGATTGGAAAAAAGATTCCATTTGCTTGACATCATAGGAACTTTTCTATTGAATCTAGAGATGACATGCATCTCAATTCCTACGAGGAGGGATTAGAAAAGAGATGTAATTTGGTTCATATCATAGGAACTTTTCTATTGAATATACGCTAATGTTTATTTTCTTTTGAAATTATGGGAGTATAGGAATCCATTTATATGAACCAAGTGGCTCTAAAGCTATAGAAATGATATCATTTTTAGGGCCTCTTTGATTCGTAGGATTTTCAAAACGCAGGAATAGAAAAAACGTGGGATTGGGGTGGCATGTCATCTTGAATCCTATATGATTCTATGAGTGTTTGATCGTGCACAGAAAAAACGTTGGATTCTTTCAAAGAGGTTAGAGTGGATTGAAAATTTCCTATGAAATCTAGTGCAAATGAATCCTATGAAAAAGTTCCTATGGTTTACAATCCTATGAAAAAGTTCCTATGGTTTACAATCCTATGAATCAAACGCCCCACATAGGAAAAAATCCTAAGGAATTGAATCCTTCAAAATTCCTTTGAGAATCCTTTGAATCAAAGAAGCCCTTATTTCCTTTGAAATGTGGAGTACATGAACCTATTCCTATGAACAAATTGGCTCTAAAGGAAAAAAATCCTATAAAAATTATATCATATAGAGTTCCTATGATATTCCTCCACACCAAAGGATGGTTGAAATTGCTGCAGGTGATACGATGGCCTTTCTTTGTAGACTCCTCCCACATCTTTATAGTTACCTCTCGAAGATCAATGAATATTCTACATGTGCAATTTGGTACACAAAAACTCGGGAAAAGTTTGTGAGGTTCGAATTTTCAATAAAGCTATATGCACTGCATTTTGGAACGGAGGGAGCATACGGCAGTTCCTTACACTCACGTGGAAGATTTGTGTGTAGGAGGAGTGGCTGTTCTGTTAAATTACATGGCAAAACTGACACTGTCGGATGCGGATCTAACGGTTCTTACGGCGTTCGTCAGGAAAAGGCTTGTGGTGAGCGTCTGTCGGATAATGATTTACGGACACATGCATTGCATTGATACGTGCCCCCCTCTCTCTCACGCACACGCACCCGCCTGAGTCCTCTCGCACCCACCGTCTATCTGCAGGTAGATGTCACACACATATGTGCTCTTCACACCCAACCCTCAGAACTTCTAAAAAACAAATGACGTCGCGCACATTTTATTTTAGCTCACACATCACACACTTATACTATTACTCTTGTGGCGAACGTTCTTTGGGCATAGTATATTGTACCCTCACGAAGAGAAGCGGTGCACGCACGCACTAGTTCTCTCATACCCACTCGCGGGTACACGTAGGAGCGCATTTTTTTGAAGCTGGTACAACAAAATCACTCCACTATATATAAGCAGGAGCCTTAGGGCTTGCTTTACTAGGGTTCCTCTCGTTCACTCTCTCATGCTCTCCAGATCTAAGCAAGACATAGGTGGCCACACTCTCTCTCAGCTCATGGCTGGTCACAAATCCGGCCGGACAACCTCGACCGGGGCAGGGGTGTAGGTGCATCGTTCACGCTGTCATCGGCGGCAAGGGAGGAGACCAACGGCTGCCCGCGAATCTTGATCCGCGGCCGTGCCGTTCTCTCTGAGAGAGCGCCGGCTCCGGAGGGCCTCCGATCCCTTCTTCCTCCCTGCGGTATTGTGGCCAAGATGCGGCCTCCCGACGCCATCTTTGCCACATGTCGATGACCCTTAGGTATATATTCCTTCGAAACCTGCCTTGCTCTACTGCCCTAGCTCCCCGCTTGGCTTCGTGTGGATCTTTTTCTACTTCCGTCCGCTGTTCCAAAGCCACCTAGACTTTTACTATTATTAGAGGTAAAGCTAGTTCATACAGTCGACTCTAAGAGTTGGTTCAAATAGGGAAGAAAGTGGGAAAGTTGTAGCATGAATCTAGGACTTGGTTCTAAGAGGAAACGGGGGAAAGTAGTAGATACTGGCTACACAACCGGTCTCTTGGTTGAAAAGACGAAGATAGCATGGCGGATGGTTGAAAAAGGAAAGAAAGTGACGGGTGTTGGGGGACAACGCAAATGAGAATGAGCAGGTCTAGATTTCCTGTGCTCCCATAGGAAAATGTCGCCGAGGAGATAAAACATGGGACAAATGCAGACATCCTGCCTGAGTGTTTGCCACTCTCGGCAACCACATATGCCCCACCACTTTACGCCTCTGTTGTCCCTACGCCCATATCGCTACCGTTAATGTAAAATCACATGAAGCATTAAGCAATGCCACCTAATGTCACTATAAGTAATGGTCTAGTGCCGTCGATAAATTGAAGCAATGCCACCACCAATTTATGAAGTGCTTCCATCTTGCTTTATTTCCCATGAATTGTGTTTTTGCAGTTACACTTAAATATCACACCACTAATATTGCTTCATCCCAGTGGAACTGCACAAATTTGATTGCACATTTACTGACCATGTGCTACTCTCATGACATTAATACTAATGCTATTGTTCTGCATGTTAATCTAGTGGCAGTGTTGATGTGATGTGATGCTACTTACTTAAGGACACTTTCATACTGTAAATCTAGTGCCAATTATAACACAATAGATGCTGCTGTTAATCATACGCCACTTCAAATATCTATCACTGTTTAAATAACCGTATTTCGTATTTGCGCAAACAGGGATGTCTGTCTCCATACTGTTTCGGGATGTCTGTCTCCGTATCGTTTCTATCCGCGCAATCAAAGGCACACACCTCAGTTTTAGTAGAACTGCGCAAAATGAGATGGCTATCCCTCGTTGCCGTCCTCTAACCACCCGTCTTCCAGGTACTCCTACATTGGTAGTTACTAGGTAGAATGACCAGCGCAATATAAAAGAAGTTGATTCGTACTTTTTACTTCCCGATTGCAGTGTAGGGACGAGCGAAAACAACTGCATACTAGTGCGGAATGCACTTTCTACCAGTTCATCCATGGACTGAGGACTCGCTGGCACGGCTGCACGGCGTTTTTTTGGACAGGTGCGCGGACAAGAGGCATTGTGGTCTGCTTATTTCTGCAAATAGCGGTGCTTAAAGTTAGTGGAATGAACAAGAATTTTAGCTGGTCAGTACACTACATGGTTCAGTTCAGCATTCCAGCTGAGAACACAATTATAATTGGTTATTCTGGAATGAGAGAACCTAACCCTGGATGGTGGCAACAAGAAAAAACCGGAGTGAACTCCAGGAAATTTAAGCCTTCCGGGAGGCCCTTTGCTCAGAAAAGCCTTGCTTGTTTTTTCCTGATTTGTAAACCTTCTCACAACTTTGTCTTTTGTTGTGAACTAGTATATGTTTGTTATGTTCTATGAATCATTGAGATGTATAAAATTGCTTAGCTTATGCTTTTCAACTTTTTATGAAGCCGAGTTTAATGTGAGTGTTCCACATGAACGCTGGACTAGCATGTGAACATTTGGAATTTACATTGTGGCCTAAGTTAACTGCATGAACCACTGTAAAAACATACATAATTGCTTATATGTCAGACAGCAGATTGTTGATTGTTAGCTGGTCGATAGCCTAGTGTTGAAGCGAGCAGAGCCAATGTGCCGTGTTTTGCACAACTCCTAACAAGTGGGGTAGCACCAACATTGTTTACAAGTACTTATGTATACGTCGGCGCACAGTTCTCAAACGAGTACTCTATTTCATCAAAACTCACACTGCTCGTATGAAAACTAATGAGGACGCATCTGTTTTGGCAACAATTACGATGATTCACGGGCACACAAAAGTAGCAGCAGTTCCCATAGACGGATTCAAACAGAGTACTAGCCCCAGAGGGCTCGATAACAGGCAAGGTTCGGATAATTAGACAGAATCCAAACTACTATTAAACACTAGCTGGGGCAAGTATATCATGCCTCGATCTAGTTTGGGCTGGACACAAGACGGACCTTGCCATGAACATCATCGAGGACGTCCGGCAGCTGCTCAATCCTGTGAACCTTCATGAAGACAACCTTGTGGCCTTGCCACTCATAAACTTGTTTGTGGAGGCATGCCATGTCATCTTCCTGAGTAAGCTTGACAAGAACAGTATGCCTCACAAACGAAGGAGTAGCTTTGAACTTCTTGTGCTTCAGTACACCCTGGACAACACACCTAACAACAGTGAGGCTAGAATGCAGCTCTTCATTGGTATAAGCGCAAATGGCTTCCAGGATCCAACAGCCTAAAAACTCTGTTTTCCCAGTGCGCATATTCAGGTCATCCGCCTCATAGCGAGTGACATGTACAACCACACAATCCTTGTCTGCATTAGGGCTCTAATTGAAACACAAACAAATTCTAAATTACTTTCCAGTATAAGAAACACAAGTTATTTAAACCACTATGTATAGCATGGCATCGAAGCTAATAAAATTTTGCATTATTCATCACCACGTACTTAGATGAAAAACCACAATCGAGATCGGCAAAGAAGAAAATCACCTTGGGCAGCTCAGTGGGGTGGGG
>LR738715.1:751200537-751226035 GCA_902687465.1 Secale cereale | reverse complement strand
CACATCCTCGAAGGAGGAAAACTGCTCCTGCAGTTCCTCGGGGGCTGTAACCTCAAACGGGGCGTTGACCATCTTAGTAGTGGCCGTGAGCGTATCTGGGGTCGGCTTGGTGGCTGCCTCCATCTTCTTGGAGCTCTCTGTCTCATGGGGATCAGCCTCCCGCGTGTGCTCCAATATCGGTGATACGTCTCCAACGTATCTACAATTTTTGATTGTTCCATGCTATTATTCATGAAGTCTTGGATGCTTAATGGGCTTTATCTTACACTTTTATATCATTTTTGGGACTAACCTACTAACCCAAAGACCCAGTCCAGATTGCTATTTTTTGCCTGTTTCAGGGTTTTGCAAAAAAAGAATATCAAACGGAGTCCAAACGGAATCAAACCTTCGCAAGAGATATTTTCGGAGAAAATCACGCACGGAGAACTTGAGAACCACGTCAGAAGAGCCACGAGGGGCCCACGAGGGTGGGGGGCACGCCCCCTTCCTAGGGCGCGCCCCCTGCCTCGTGGGACCCCCGTGACTCCCTCGGTGTCCTCCTTACTCCTATATAAGTCTACGTACCCTGAAACCATCAGCAACAGAGAGAAAACCCTAATTCCACTGCCGTACCCTTCTGTTCCCGTGAGATCCCATCTTGGAGCATGTTCCGGAGCTCCACCGGAGGGGGATCCATCACAGAGTTCTTCTTCATCATCATCGCCCTCACATGAGTTGTGAGTAGTTTACCACAGACCTTCGGGTCCATAGCTGGTATCTAGATGTCTTCTTCTCTCTCTCTGGATCTCAATACAAAGTTCTCCTCGGTCTTCGAGGAGATCTATTCGATGTAATCTCTTTTTGCGGTGTGTTTGTCGAGATCCGATGAATTGTGAGTTTATGATCAAGATTATATTTGAGAAATATTTGGTTCTTCTCTGAACTTTTTATGTGTGCTCATAATATCCTTGCAAGTCTCTTCGCATTATTGGTTTGGTTTGGCCTACTAGATCTATAGTTGTTGCAATGGGATAAGTGCTTGGCTTTGGGTTCTATCTTGCGGTGTCCTTTTCCAGTGATAGTAGGGGCAACAAGGCACGTATTATATTGTTGCCATCGAGGATAAAAAGATGGGGTTTATATCTTATTGCTTGAGTTTATCCCTCTACATCATGTCATCTTGCTTAGAGCATCTCCAACAGCGGCGCAAAGAGGCACGCGCGAGCTAAATTTCCGTTTTCGCGCGCGCGGGGCAGAATGGCGCGCCCCAGCGGCGACAGGAAAACCGCGCGCGCGGGAACCGCTTGCGCGCGCGCGAAATGGCGGCCTCTCGCGCGCCATTTTTGCGGCGCCTCCTCCCACGCGCCTATAAAACGCAGCGCGCGCGCTCCCTCGCTCGCTCCACCGCTCCCTCTCCCCCTGCCTCTCGCGCCACCGCTTCAGAGCGCCGCCACCGCTCCAGAGCGCCGCCGCACCAGAGCGCCGCCGCCGCCCCCGACGCGCCACCATGCCGCCGTGCCACCGTTCTTCGTCGGGCTACCACGGCGTCCACGAGCGCCCGAACGGCGGCGGGTTCTACGCCGAGATACGCTCCGGCGATCTCCGGCTTAGTCTTGGAACCTACGAGACGGCGCACAAGGCCGCCCGCGTGTTCGACGCGGCAGCGTGGCGCCTAGGCAGGCCGCGCCGCCAATTGAACTTCGACGACATTCACACGCTCGAGCAGGCGTTAGAGCTCGCCCTACCGCCTCGTTTAAACTCCGCACGAGACCGTGCGGAGCACACTGCGCTGCAGAACCGCCTCCTCGTCGCCCAGGAGGACGAGCGACGCATGGTAGAGTGGCGCCGGCTCCACCCGGAGGACGTCGCCTACGAGCAGCAATATTGGGCAAGTCGCCGCGAGGAGGACACACGCCGGCGCCGCAAGGAGCGGTTGGGCAGGCGTCGTCGGAAGGCATTGGCGTGCCAGCAGTGCGCCATCCGTGATGCAGGCGGGAGGTCCTTCTTCACTGAAGAAGATGAGCGCTGGTTGGACTGCTGGCTGTCAACCTCTGACGACACCAACGACGATGATGATGGTGCAAATGACTGGAGCGACTGGGATTAGTTTTTTATGTTTTCGAACTATCTAGCGCCGAACTATCTATCTATGTTTTCGAACTACCTATCTAGTTGCAATATGTAAAATAACTTTGTATCCTTTTTATTTTAATGCAATTTTATGTATTAAAAAATATTGTGCGCGCGCTGCATTTTTGGGCACTGCTGGAGCGGCGCGCGCGCGCTGCATTATAGCGCGGCTGTTGGAGCCAGCGCCTATCCCCGCACTATACCTGCCGAAGCGCGCGCGGCAAACGCTTTTTTTGAGCGCGGCGCGTAGCGCGGCTGTTGGAGATGCTTTTAAGGCGTTACTCTGTTCTTATGAACTCAATACACTAGATGCATGCTGGATAGCGGTCGATGTGTGGAGTAATAGTAGTAGATGCAGAATCGTTTTGGTCTACTTGTCTCGGACGTGATGCTTATATACAATGATCATGCCTAGATAGTCTCATAATTATTCGCTTTTCTATCAATTGCTCGACAGTAATTTGTTTACCCGCCGTAGAATATCGCTATCATGAGAGAAGCCACTAGAGAGCACTATGGCCCTCGGGTCTATTCTCAACATATCAATCTACATCTACTTTACTTTTATCGCTTTTATTTTCTGTTCTTATAAACAAAAAATACCAAAAAAATAAACTATCATCTCTATCAGATCTCACTTTCGTAAGTGACCGTAAAGGGATTGACAACCCCTTATCACGTTTGCTACGACGTTCTTATTTGTTTGTGCAGGTGCGAGGGACTCACGTGTGGTCTCCTACTGGATTGATACCTTTGTTCTCAAAAACTGAGGGAAATACTTACGCTTTTGTGCTCCATCTCCCTTTCCTCTTCGAGGGAATACAACGCAAGCTCGAGAAGTAGCAATCGGCAGATTTTTGCCTGGTTCTCCTGGGTCCATCATGAAACTGACAAATACTAGGAGACCACTAAAAGGAAAACACAATCGCAATGACAATGAAACAAAAAAGAGAGTGAGGATCGGTGACTGCTTTGCAAAAGTTTTTTTTTCTCTAAATGAAAATATACCAACATCACAGATCCGCTTACCTTCCCTTCGTTGGGGAAGGAGAACAGTGGTGGATGAGAGTGTTGCCTTTCTTGAAGACGGTGAGGGAGAAGGGGATTCAGCGAAGAGTGAAATGATGGTTGCTTTGTCCATCAAACTTAGACTGCGGGGAGATGTGGTTTTATGATACGACCGCTCGATATTGCCGCGCTACGACCGGGGTGACTCTCCGCCTGGATACTGCCTTCTAATTTGGTGGATGGCTTTTGGGCCGCGCGCTGCATGGCCCGCATGCCGGTGAACAAAAGTATAACGACATTCAATAGAGGGAGACATTTCGATGACCTAGGAGGAGCCAGAAGCGGTATTGTATCCACTGTACTAGTAGTAATTGTTTTTCTGGGTAGCTGTAGAGTGTCCCCACTGTACTAGTAGTAATTGTTTCTCTGGGCCCAAGACAAAACAGCCCATCGATCCTAGTAAATAGTAACAACGGGGCTGTGCGTGGGCTGTGGCCCGTCTAGCCAGCGTTTTATTTATGTTTACCACATCATGAGCCCAGTTGTGTTTTTTTCTTGCTGAAAATGGCTAGCCCAGTTCTATTTTTTTAAGAAATACCCAAACGAGGCCTACTTGCTTTATCAGCCCTGCTGGGCTGCAAATCTTTCAAGACAAGGAGAGTTTCATTCGGTTTGCCCAGAAATGAGCTGCACATTTTTAAAACGCATCAAACCGGGAATTATTTTCAAATTTTTTTCATTACAAGATTTTAAATTCCATTGAGTTTTAGGCATGGACAATTATTTGGATTTTATATTTATATAAATTATTTTTCAAAATAGTTTGAATGTGAATCGATATTTCGGGATTAAAAAAAGTTGACCACACCAAAATATGCAAAAAATTCGTATACTTTTTAACCGTGGCCACAATATGGGGTGTAATGCTAACAAAAAGAAGATGGTCTCCAAAAAAATCTTAAGAATTAGCAAATGGGCTGTACATTATTAGAAATAATGCACACGAGAGCAGTGACTGTTGGATGTCCATCTAACAACTGTCGTGCTTCTTCAATATCTTCTTTTCTTGCTCCAGCCGCTCAAACAAGCGCCGGCGGGACTGCCTGCTCCCTCCTCCTACGGTCGGCTATGCTGCCACGCAGGCCTCACCGCAGCATCGTACTCCCTTCGCTGGCCTAGCCATCCCTCTACTCACCCACACCTCCTGTTTTCTCCGGGGACGGCAGATGAACTAGTAAACCCTCGTACTCCTCCGCATGGGAAATAACTGTTGATACGTCCAAAACGTATCTATAATTTCTGCTTGCTCCATGCCTCTTTTGGGTGATATTGCTATGATATTTATACACTTCCATACAATTTTGATCATATTTGGACTAACCTATTAACTCAGTGCACCCCAGTGCCAGTTTTTGTTTTCTGCTGTTTTTGTATTTCAGGTTTTCCCATCACGTAAACTGCCAGAAAAATCCCGGAAAAATTAGATAAAAAATCAGTGTTCCGGAAGCTTCCACACGGCCGAAGTAGGGACGGAGGGGGGCCACCAGGGCTCCAGGCGCCCTGGTGGCGCGGCCCCCCTCCTGGCCACGCCGGGGGGGCGCCTGGGCCCCCCAGGTCTCCGCTGATGCCCCCCTTTGGCATATATTTACACCGCGTCCCGAAACCCTCGAGGACGGAACCCTTTTTCGCGATCTCATCTTTGTTCCGCCGCCGCCGCGCTTCCAAGATTGGGAGCGCCAGGAGAACTCTTCCCGTCACCCTGCCGGAGGGGAGAACCACCACCGGGAGCCTCTCCACCACCATGGACGCCTCCCGGATGAGTTGTGAGTAGTCTCCCTTCCAGTAGCTATGTGATGTTCTCCTCCCCTCTTTGTGCTTCACTAATTAGACCTCGCGAGCTGCCCTACATGATCGAGGCACATATGTAATCCTTATGTTGTTGCTATGTTGAGTTTGTTGGGATCCGATGGATTGTGAGATTATGTTCAGATTGTGTGTGAGTAATATATTTGATTTACCTCTTTTATATTTATGTTCTTGAGTAATTCTTGCATGTTCTCCGTTGCTATTTATTGCTTTGGCCGAGTAGTAGGTAGTGACTCCAAGAGGGAACGTTATGCTTCATTGTGGGTTCATGCCCCTCGATAACTAGCTTGAGTGACAGAAACATGAGTCTAGGGGATGTGCTGTTGCCACAAGGGGGAAAACAACGGTGCTTGTACTCGCGGGTGCAAGGATTGTTTACTTTACGCAAAGTTCTTTTAATGCAGTTGTCTGTTGCTTTGAGTTTACACTATGGGTGGGACTCGCAACTTAATACCAGCGAGATGTTCTGGATAGATATCTCAAGGTGGATGATTAGTAGTAGATGCAGATGGATTTCGGTCTACTTACCTTGGCGTACCGCCCGTGCTTTTGAGTGTTGGGGAACGTAGCATAAATAAAAAAATTTCTACGTCTTCACGAAGATCCATCTATGGAGACATCTAGCAACGAGCAACTGAGAGTGCATCTACATACCGTTATGAAGATTGCGTGCGGAACCTTTCAACGAAGCAAGGATGAAGTAGTCGTACTCTTCTTCCCGTTCTTCGTCACCGATGATCTAGCGCCGAACGGACGGCACCTCCGCGTTCAACACATGTACGGTGCAGCAATGTCACCTCCTTCTTGATCCAGCAAGGGGGGAGGAGAAGTCGTCAGAGATCCGGCAGCACGACGGCGTGATGACGGATGCAGTGGAGATCGCAGCAGGGCTTCGTCGGGCTGCCCTGCGGAGGAGATGGGAGGTGTGACGGGAGGGGGGGAGGCGCCAGGGCTGAGGTGCGGCTGCCCTCTCCCCCCCCCCCACATATATATAGGGGGCCAGGGGGGGCGCCAGCCCCTTGCAGATCCAATCTGCAAGGGGGGGCGGCGGCCAGGGAGGAGTCCCCCTCCCCCAAGGCAAGTGGTGGCCCCCCTCCCCTTAGGGTTTATCCCTAGGCGCAGGGGAGGTGGGCCTCCCTTGGTGATGCGCCAGCCCAGGGGGCTGCACACATCCCCTTGCGGCCTGGGGGCCCCACCGGGAGGGGTGGCCCCACCCGGTGGACCCCCGGGGCCCCTCCGGTGGTCCCGGGAGGCTCCCGGTGACCCCCGGAGATCACCCGTTGGCCGAAACTGGACTTCCCATATATCAATCTTTACCTCCGGACCATTCCGGAACTCCTCGTGACGTCCGGGATCATATCCGGGACTCCGAACAACTTTCGGGTTTCCACGTGCATTAATCTCTACGACCCTAGCGTTACCGAACCTTAAGTGTGTAGACCCTACGGGTTCGGGAGACACGTAGACATGACCGAGACCACTCTCCGGTCAATAACCAACAGCGGGATCTGGATACCCATGTTGGTTCCCACGTGTTCCTCGATGATCTTCATCGGATGAACCACCGTGTCAAGGATTCACTTAATCCCGTATGTTATTCCCTTTGTCCATCGGTACGGTACTTGCCCGAGATTCGATCGTCGGTATTCCCAATACCTTGTTCAATCTCGTTATGGCAAGTCTCTTTACTCGATCCGTAATTCATCATCCCGTGACTAACTACTTAGTCACATTGAGCTCATTATGATGATGACTTACCGAGTGGGCCCAGAGGTACCTCTCCGTCATACGGAGTGACAACATCCCAGTCTCGGTTCGTACCAACTCAACAGACACTTTCGGAGATACCCGATGCGTACCTTTATAGCCACCCAGTTACGTTGTGACGGTTGGCACACCCAAAGCACTCCTACGGTATCCGGGAGTTGTACAACCTCATGGTCTAAGGAATAAATACTTGACACTGAAAAGCTTATGCATTACGAACTATATGATCTCGTGTTATGCTCAAGTTTGGGTCTTGTCCATCACATCATTCTCCTAATGATGTGATCCCGTTATCACCGACATCTCATGTCCATGGTCAGGAAACCATGACCATCTGTTGATCAACGAGCTGGTTACTAGAGGCCTACCAGGGACTCATTTTGGTCTATGTATTCACACATGTATCGCTGTTTCCGTACAATACAATTCAAGCATGAATAACAGACAATTATCATGAACAAGGAGATATAATAATAATACTTTTATTATTGCCTCTAGGGCATATCTCCAATAGTCTCCCACTTGCACTAGAGTCAATAATCTATTTACATTGTGATGAATCGAACACCCATAGAGTTCTGGTGTTGATCATGTTTTGCTCGTGAAAGAGGTTTAGTCAACGGGTCTGCTACATTCAGATCCGTATGCACTTTACAAATATCTATGTCTCCATCCTGAACATAATTCCGGATGGAGTTGAAACGGCGCTTGATGTGCTTGGTCTTCTTGTGAAACCTGGGCTCCTTGGTAATAGCAATAGCACCAGTGTTGTCACAGAAGAGAGTCATCGGGCTTGACGCGCTTGGAATGACTCCAAGGTCGGTGATGAACTCCTTCATCCAGACTCCTTCCTGCGCTGCTTCAGAAGCAGCTATGTACTCCGCTTCACATGTAGATGCTGCCACCACGCTTTGCTTGCAACTGCACCAGCTGACTGCCCCTCCATTCAAAATATACACGTATCCGGTTTGCGACTTAGAGTCATCCAGATCTGTGTCGAAGCTAGCATCGACGTAACCCTTTACGACGAGCTCTTCGTCACCTCCATAAACGAGAAACATATCCTTAGTCCTTTTCAGGTACTTTAGGATGTTCTTGACCGCTGTCCAGTGTTCCGTACCGGGATCACTTTGGTACCTCCCTACCAAACTTATGGCAAGGTTCACATCAGGTCTGGTACACAGCATGGCATACATGATAGAACCTATTGCCGAGGCATAGGGAATGACACTCATATTTTCTCTATCTTCTGCCGTGGTCGGCGACTGAGTCTTACTCAATCTCATACCTTGCAAAACAGGCAAGAATCCTTTCTTTGACTGATCCATATTGAACTTCTTCAATATTTTGTCAAGGTATGTACTTTGTGAAAGACCAATGAGGCGTCTCGATCTATCTCTATAGATTTTGATGCCTAATATGTAAGCAGCTTCTCCAAGGTCCTTCATTGAAAAACTTTTATTCAAATAGGCCTTTAGATTTTCCAAGAATTCTATATCATTTCCCATCAGCAATATGTCATCCACATATAATATGAGAAATGCTACAGAGCTCCCACTCACTTTCTTGTAAATACAGGCTTCTCCATAAGTCTGTATAAAGCCAAACGCTTTGATCACCTCATCAAAGCGAATATTCCAACTCCGAGATGCTTGCACCAGCCCGTAAATCGAGTGCTGGAGCTTGCATACTTTGTTAGCGTTCTCTGGATCGACAAAACCTTCCGGTTGCATCATATACAACTCTTCCTTGAGGAAGCCATTAAGGAATGTTGTTTTGACGTCCATTTGCCATATCTCATAATCATAGAATGCGGCAATAGCTAACATCATTCTGACTAACTTCAGCATCGCTACGGGAGAGAAAGTCTCGTCGTAGTCAATCCCTTGAACTTGTCGATAACCCTTAGCGACAAGCCGAGCTTTATAGATGGTCACATTACCATCTGCGTCTGTCTTCTTCTTAAATATCCATTTATTTTCTATGGCGTGCCTATCATCAGGCAAGTCCACCAAAGTCCATACTTTGTTTTCATACATGGATTCTATCTCGGATTTCATGGCTCCAAGCCATTTATTGGAATCTGGGCCCGCCATCGCTTCTTCATAGTTCGAAGGTTCACCGTTGTCTAACAACATGATTTCCAGCACAGGGTTGCCGTACCACTCTGGTGCGGAACGTACCCTTGTGGACCTTCGAAGTTTAGTAGTAACTTGATCTGTATCTTCATGATCATTATCATTATCTTCCTCCCTTGTCGGTGCAGGCACCTCAGGAACAGTTTCCTGCGCTGCGCTACTTTCCGGTACAGGAGTGGTGACCATCACCTCATCAAGTTCTACTTTCCTCCCACTCACTTCTTTCGAGAGAAACTCTTTCTCCAGAAAGCATCCATTCTTGGCAACAAAGACTTTGCCTTCGGATCTGTGGTAGAAGGTGTACCCAATAGTTTCCTTTGGGTATCCTATGAAGACGCATTTCTCCGATTTGGGTTCGAGCTTTTCAGGTTGAAGTTTCTTGACATAAGCATCGCAACCCCAAACTTTCAGAAACGACAGCTTCGGTTTCTTGCCAAACCAAAGTTCATATGGAGTCGTCTCAACGGATTTTGACGGAGCCCTATTTAAAGTGAATGCGGCAGTCTCTAAAGCGTAACCCCAAAAAGATAGCGGTAAATCGGTGAGGGACATCATAGATCGCACCATGTCCAACAGAGTACGATTTCGACGTTCGGACACACCGTTACGTTGAGGTGTTCCGGGCGGTGTCAATTGTGAAACAATTCCACAGCTTCTAAGGTGTGTGCCAAATTCATGACTCAAATATTCACCCCCACGATCCGATCGTAAGAACTTTATTTTTCTGTCACGTTGATTCTCAACCTCATTCTGAAATTCCTTGAACTTTTCAAAGGTCTCAGACTTGTGTTTCATCAAATAGATATACCCATATCTACTCAAGTCATCCGTGAGGGTGAGAACATAACGGTAGCCTCCGCGAGCCTCAACACTCATTGGACCGCACACATCAGTATGTATGATTTCCAACAAGTTGGTTGCTCGCTCCATTGTTCCGGAGAACGGAGTCTTGGTCATCTTGCCCAAGAGGCATGGTTCGCACGTGTCAAATGATTCATAATCAAGAGACTCTAGAAGTCCATCCGAATGGAGCTTCTTCATACGTTTGACACCAATATGACCAAGGCGGCAATGCCACAAGTATGTGGGACTATCATTATCAACTTTACATCTTTTGGCATCTACACTATGAATATGTGTATCACTATGTTCGAGATTCATCAAAAATAAACCATTGACCAGCGGGGCATGACCATAAAACATATCTCTCAAATAAATAGAACAACCATTATTCTCTGATTTGAAAGAATATCCATCTCGCATAAGACGAGATCCAGAAACAATGTTCATGCTCAAAGCTGGTACTAAATAACAATTATTCAGGTTCAAAACTAATCCCGAGGGTAGATGTAGAGGTAGCGTGCCGACGGCGATCACATCGACCTTGGAACCATTCCCGACGCGCATCGTCACCTCATCCTTCGCCAGTCTCCGTTTATTCCGCAGCTCCTGTTTTGAGTTACAAATGTGAGCAACTACACCGGTATCGAATACCCAGGAGCTACTACGAGTGCTGGTAAGGTACACATCAATAACATGTATATCATATATACCTTTGACGTTGCCGGCCTTCTTGTTTGCTAAGTATTTGGGGCAGTTCCGCTTCCAGTGACCCGTTCCCTTGCAATAAAAGCACTCAGTCTCTGGCTTGGGTCCATACTTTGGCTTCTTCCCGGCAACAGGCTTGCCAGGCGCGGCAACTTGCTTGCCGCCCTTCTTGAAGTTCTTCTGACCCTTGCCTTTCTTGAACTTAGTGGTTTTATTGACCATCAACACTTGATGTTCTTTCTTGATGTCAACCTCCGCTGATTTCAGCATTGAATACACCTCGGGAATGGACTTCTCCATCCCCTGCATATTGAAGTTCAGCACGATGCTCTTGAAGCTTGGTGGGAGCGACTGGAGGATTCTGTCAACGACCGCTTCATCTGGGAGATTCATTCCCAGCTGAGACAAGCGGTTGTGCAATCCTGAAATCTTGAGGATGTGCTCACTGACAGAACTGTTCTCCTCCATCTTACAGCTGTAGAATGCGTCGGAGACATCATATCTCTCGACTCGGGCATGAGCTTGGAAAACCATTTTCAGCTCTTCGAACATCTCATATGCTCCATGGTGCTCAAAACGATTTTGGAGCCCCGATTCTAAACTGTAAAGCATGCCGCACTGAACCAGGGAGTAATCATCACTGCGCGACTGCCAGGCGTTCAAAACGTCTTGGGTCGCCGGGAGAGCGGGTGCATCACCTAGCGGTGCTTCTAGGACATAAGTTCTCTTGGCAGCTATGAGGATAATCCTCAGGTTACGGACCCAATCCGTATAGTTGCTACCATCGTCTTTCAGCTTGGTTTTCTCTAGGAACGCGTTGAAGTTGAGGGAAACCTGAGCGTGGGCCATTTGATCTACAAGAGATATTGTAAAGAATTTAGACTAAGTTCATGATAATTAAGTTCATCTTAATCAAATTTTAATGAACTCCCACTCAGAATGACATCTCTCTAGTCATCTAAGTGATACACGATCCGAATCGAGTAGTCCGTGTCCGATCATCACGTGAGACGGACTAGTCAAAAACGGTGAACATCTTCATGTTGATCGTATCTTCTATACGACTCGTGTTCGACCTTTCGGTCTTCCGTGTTCCGAGGCCATGTCTGTACATGCTAGGCTCGTCAAGTGAACCCTAAGTGTATCGCGTGTGTAAATCTGTCTTACACCCGTTGTATGTGAACGTTAGAACCTATCACACCCGATCATCACGTGGTGCTTCGGAACAACGAGCTTTAGCAACGGTGCACAGTTAGGGGAAACACATTACTTGAAATTTCAGTGAGAGATCATCTTATTTACTACCGTCGTTCTAAGTAAACAAGATGCAAAAACATGATAAACATCATATGCAATCAATTATAGTGACATGATATGGCCAATATCATCTTGCTCCTTGGATCTCCATCTTCGGGGCACCATGATCATCTTGTCACCGGCTCGACACCATGATCTTCATCATCATGATCTCCATCATCGTGTCTTGAAGAAGTCGTCACGCCAACTATTACTTCTACTACTATAGCTAACGTTTAGCAACGAAGTAAAGTAATTACATGACGTTATTCAGTGACACGCAGGTCATAAATAATAAAGACAACTCCTATGGCTCCTGCCGGTTGTCAAGTTCATCGACATGCAAGTCGTGATTTCCTATTACAAAAACATGATCAATCTCATACATCACATATATCATTCATCACATCTTCGTTCTTGGCCATACCACGTCACAAAACACATGCTGCAAAAACAAGTTAGACGTCCTCTAATTGTTGTTGCAAGTTTTACGTGGCTTCTATAGGATTTCTAGCAAGAACGTTTCTTACCTACGCCAAAACCACAACGTGATTTGTCAACTTCTATTTACCCTTCATAAGGACCCTTTTCACCGAATCCGATCCGACTAAAGTAGGAGAGACAGACACCCGCCAGCCACCTTATGCATCTAGTGCATGTCTGTCGGTGGAACCAGTCTCACGTAAGCGTACGTGTAAGGTCGGTCCGGGCCGCTTCATCCCACAATACTGCCGAATCAAGATTGACTAGTAACGGTAAGAAAGTTGAACAAGATCATACGCCCACAACTGCTTTGTGTTCTACTCGTGCCAAGATGCTACGCATAAAACCTAGGCTCAGATGCCACTGTTGGGGAACGTAGCATAAATAAAAAAATTTCTACGTCTTCACCAAGATCCATCTATGGAGACATCTAGAAACGAGTAACTGAGAGTGCATCTACATACCGTTATGAAGATTGCGTGCGGAAGCTTTCAACGAAGCAAGGATGAAGTAGTCGTAGTCTTCTTCCCGTTCTTCGTCACCGATGATCTAGCGCCGAACGGACGGCACCTCCGCGTTCAACACATGTACGGTGCAGCAACGTCACCTCCTTCTTGATCCAGCAAGGGGGGAGGAGAAGTCGTCAGAGATCCGGCAGCACGACGACGTGATGACGGATGCAGTGGAGATCGCAGCAGGGCTTCGCCGGGCTGCCCTGCGGAGGAGATTGGAGGTGTGACGGGAGGGGGGGAGGCGCCAGGGCTGAGGTGCGGCTGCCCTCTCCCCCCCACATATATATAGGGGGCCAGGGGGGCGCCAGCCCCTTGCAGATCCAATCTGCAAGGGGGGGCGGCGGCCAGGGAGGAGTCCCCCTCCCCCAAGGCAAGTGGTGGCCCCCCTCCCCTTAGGGTTTATCCCTAGGCGCAGGGGAGGTGGGCCTCCCTTGGTGGTGCGCCAGCCCAGGGGGCTGCACACATCCCCTTGCGGCCTGGGGGCCCCACCGGGAGGGGTGGCCCCACCCGGTGGACCCCCGGGGCCCCTCCGGTGGTCCCGGGAGGCTCCCGGTGACCCCCGGAGATCACCCGTTGGCCGAAACTGGACTTCCCATATATCAATCTTTACCTCCGGACCATTCCGGAACTCCTCGTGACGTCCGGGATCACATCCGGGACTCCGAACAACTTTCCGGTTTCCACGTGCATTAATCTCTACGACCCTAGCGTTACCGAACCTTAAGTGTGTAGACCCTACGGGTTCGGGAGACACGTAGACATGACCGAGACCACTCTCCGGTCAATAACCAACAGCGGGATCTGGATACCCATGTTGGTTCCCACGTGTTCCTCGATGATCTTCATCGGATGAACCACCGTGTCAAGGATTCACTTAATCCCGTATGTTATTCCCTTTGTCCATCGGTACGGTACTTGCCCGAGATTCGATCGTCGGTATTCCCAATACCTTGTTCAATCTCGTTATGGCAAGTCTCTTTACTCGATCCGTAATTCATCATCCCGTGACTAACTACTTAGTCACATTGAGCTCATTATGATGATGACTTACCGAGTGGGCCCAGAGGTACCTCTCCGTCATACGGAGTGACAACATCCCAGTCTCGGTTCGTACCAACTCAACAGACACTTTCGGAGATACCCGATGCGTACCTTTATAGCCACCCAGTTACGTTGTGACGGTTGGCACACCCAAAGCACTCCTACGGTATCCGGGAGTTGTACAACCTCATGGTCTAAGGAATAAATACTTGACACTGAAAAGCTTATGCATTACGAACTATACGATCTCGTGTTATGCTCAAGTTTGGGTCTTGTCCATCACATCATTCTCCTAATGATGTGATCCCGTTATCACCGACATCTCATGTCCATGGTCAGGAAACCATGACCATCTGTTGATCAACGAGCTGGTTACTAGAGGCCTACCAGGGACTCATTTTGGTCTATGTATTCACACATGTATCGCTGTTTCCGTACAATACAATTCAAGCATGAATAACAGACAATTATCATGAACAAGGAGATATAATAATAATACTTTTATTATTGCCTCTAGGGCATATCTCCAACATTGAGCCTCAACCTTTCTTGGAGCATAGTTAGTATTGGTTTGCGCACATAATTCTGTCAATTGCCTAGCTGTAATTCATTTACCTCACATAGCTGTTTTATCGTCTTTTGGGAGAGAGACATCACTAGTGAACATCATGGAACCCCGGTCCATATTACCATCACTGATCACATCCGCTATTTACTTTCTACTTTTACTTACTAGTTGCAGCAATACCTATCACTATTATGTCTTGCGTTTGAACCTTTGTAAACGACAAGGCCGGAGGGATTGACAACCTCTCTGTACTCGTTGGGAGCAAAGTTATTTGTATCTGTGTGCAGGTCCAAGTTGATTGCTAAGTATCTGGCGCCATTAGCAGTTGACACCTTCTTGTTGAACCTTGGAGTCTCAGGGGAATTCGATCCTTGGTATCTTTGCCAAGGGAAAACTTCCGCTACACTACATCTCAAACCTTCCACTTGGGGTAACCAACGAGGGGAGAGAAGCCATCAAGCAAATTTTTCTGGCGCCGTTGCCGGGGACTCCACTCTTCAAGATAGGGGAGTTGCATGCTATCTTTTACCTTTTCTTTTTAGTCTTGTTAGTTTACCTTTCAGTTTTTGCTTTAGTTTCCTTTATCGAAAATCACAAAAATAGTTATCTTGCTTGCTTGCTGCTATGGGTTCCACCGAGAACACCAAGTTGTGTGACTTCACTAGTCATCACAACGATGACTTTATTTGCACGCCTATCACTACACCTGCCACTTCAGCACCTTCCTATGAAATTAAACCTGCTTTACTGAATCTAGTTATGAAAGATCAATTCTCCGGTGCTGGAGATGATGCTGCTTTACACTTAAACAATTTTGTTGAACTCTGTGATATGCAAAAGTACCAAGAAATAGATGGTAATATTGTTAAGCTTAAGCTTTTTCCTTTCTCCTTGAGAGGAGGAGCTAAAATCTGGTTTCAATCCTTGCCTAGAAATAGCATAGATTCTTGGGACAAGTGCAAAGATGCTTTTATTGGAAAGTACTATCCACCTGCTAAAATTATCCAACTAAGAAGTAACATAATGAATTTTAATCAATTGGATAATGAACACGTTGCCCAAGCTTGGGAACGCATGAAATCTCTTGTTAAGAACTGCCCTACTCATGGTTTGACTACTTGGATGGTTATCCAAACTTTTTATGCAGGCTTGAACTTTACCTCGCGGAACTTGTTAGATTCGGCCGCGGGAGGAACCTTTATGTCAACTACACTTGGTGCTGCCACGAAGCTTCTCGATGAGATGATGACCAATTATTCCCAATGGCACACCGAACGCGCTCCAACAGGTAGGAAGGTAAACTCTGTCGAGGAGATTTCCTCCCTAAATGCAAAAGTTGACTTGATCATGTCTCTACTTTCGAAGCAATCTTCTATTGATCCTCGTGATGTTCCTTTAAATTATTTGATTGCTCAAGAACAAGTAGATGTGAACTTTATCTCTAGTAACAATTTCAATAACAATGCTTATAGGAGTAATTTTGGTAGCAATCCTAAACCGTTCCCCTCTAATTCCTATGGGAACAACAATGCTTATCCTAGCACCAAGAACTCCACTTTTGAACTAGAGAGTATGCTTAAAGACTTTATCACTACCCAAAAAGCCTTCAATAAGAGTGTAGAAGAAAAACTAACTAAACTAGATAATCTCTCTTCGAAGGTAGACAATTTAGCCCATGAGGTAGAATTGCTTAAAATTAGAACTTCTCCTCTTGAGGAGAGGAAGGTCACTCCTATGAATGCTATTCAAGTGCAAATTAATGAAAACATTAGGATGTTGGCTAAACTTAAAGAGAGATGGGCTAGAGAAAGGGAGGAAGAAGATAGAATTAAGAGCCTTCCTACCCACCACACTGTTGCTACTATCCAAGTTGTTGAGGATATTCGAACTCTTAGCACCCAATGCACTCCTGGTCCCGTTGGACCTATTAATGGTAATGCTATGACCATAGAAACTACCAAACAAGTGAGCCTAAAGGACACCACTACCACTCTACTTGATGGTAGTGACCTTAATTTTGATAATTGCACTCTTACCAAAGTTATTGATTTCCTTCACAAGATGTCTAGAGATCCCCGCACTAGCACGCTTAATCTTGCCTTCACAGAGCATATCACTAATGCTCTCATCAAAGCTAGGGAGGAGAAACTTAGAGTAGAAGCCTCCATACCTAGAAAGCTAGAAGATGGTTGGGATCCTATGATTAAAATTAAGTTGAATAACTTCTCTTGCTATGCATTATGTGATGTTGGAGCTAGTACCTCTGTTATGCCCAAAAGATTATATGATATGCTTAAATTGAAACCTTTTGATTCTTGTTCTTTTGGTGTTCGTCTTGTTGATTCTTCCATAAAGAAACCTTTGGGGAGGATCGACGATGTTCTTAACATTGTCAATGACAACTACGTTCCCGTTGATTTTACTATTATGGATATTGAATGTGAACCTTCTTGTCCAATTATTTTGGGACGTCCTTTTCTTCGCACCGTTGGTGCCATCATTGACATGAAAGAGGGGAATATAAAATTCCAATTTCCTCTCAACAAAGGGATGGAACACTTCCCTAGAAAGAAGATTAAGTTACCTTTTGAGTCCGTTATATGGGCTAGCTATTCTTTTACTCTTGATAAAACTTGATCTCTATGCATTATGCCTAGCTTAAAGGCATAAAAGAAAGCGCTTTTGGGAGGCAGCCCACAATGAATAAATTTTTATTTTGCTTTTGTTGTGTCTTGATGTTGTTACTACAGTAGCATCAGCATTGTATCTTTACTTTTCAGCTTTGTGCCAAGTTTAGCCTCTGATTGCAAGAAAGTTCAAAAGTTGTGACGTGCTGTCCAGGAAACAGATTATGTCCTTGGATAGAAAAATTCATATAAAATCACGAGATCATCTTTTTGGTCTGAATTTGTTTCGACAGCGTGACCTATACAATTGTCTTTCGGGCGTCTGTTCTGAGTTTTTTTATTAGAGTTGTAGAAGTGCCCCGAAAAAATCATTTACTACCTGCTGGTCTGTTTTTCACAGATTCTGTCCTGTTTTACCTTTCCTTCATTTTGCAAACCTTGAGCTTGCTTTTTCTTTGCAAAAACCTTTTGGCAATCTTGAGAAACAGTAGACCTTCAAGAATATCCTTATTTCCAGCAAGGAACAATTATTTTATTAAGGGTACTAACCTTGCTAATCAGATTATGATGAGTTATGTATGAAGGGAGTTTTCAAGTGTGCGAGGGAAGATGATAAAAAGATTCAGGAGTGTCAAACGCTCAAGCTTGGGGATGCCCCCATGCACCCCCAAGAAATATTCAAGAAGGCTCAAGCGTCTAAGCTTGGGGATGCCCCCGTGCATCCCCTTCTCCATCAACATTATCAGTTCGTCTTTCGTTCCACTATATTTTTATCACTTCATGTGTTATGTGCTATGCTTGGAGCGTCTTGCTTTTAGTTTCCTTATTAGTTTTCTCTAGCTTTGTTTGCTTTTCATAACGAGTCGGAACTCAACTTTCTTTGTGTGGGAGAGAAACACACTCCACTTCAACCTAGAACATAACATAGAATTTTCATGTCTATCTTTGCTGTGTGTGTTCTTTGTCTTTCAATAGCTACTATCATGTTTAGCTCTTAGTTTTCATGCTTATCTTTTTAAAGAGCTTTTGTTTAGTTGGTCGCTGGAACTCTCTTTAGTTTTCATGCTTATCTTATTAAGAGAGTTGGCTTCTGTCGCACTGGTCGATATGTCTATGATAAAATGCTATGTGCATAATGATGCTTAGTAGTTCATGTTTTCTTATGGTTAGTCTCAAATAGCTAGGGGGTTCTCAATGTGTTATTGAGGTACCAACATGATTTGTTTGCCTATGATGTGGTATGGTTTAGTGATATCTTCCTTCAAGAATTTATTTTGATTGACTTGGCGTATGCTCACGCATATTTAAGACTGTAAAGAAAGTCTGATTCAATGTTTCTGAGTAGCGATATAACTTCCATGCCTGATTCAATGTTGCTTTGTCGCTCTGCATGATTATGACCGTCATTGCTCTTTTAGTTGGTCGCTCCCAGTCTTTTGCTAACCTTCGCCTGTACTAAGCGGACTGACTGCTTGTGCATCCAAATTCTTTTAAACCAGTTATGCCATATGAGTCCACCATACCTTCCTATACATGGTATTTACCTGCCATTCCTAACGAAGACTTTCATGTACCATCTCGAAATTATTCAAAAAAGCATTTCTCTTTTGTGCCTCTGTTTTAGTTCATGAGGAAGTAGTAGTTAATTCATGATCTTTTTAAGTTGGACAAGCTTCACCCCGGGATTGCATGTCTAATGTGCAAACCTATAATACGAGAAGGAACTAGCAAAGAGTGCGCCCGGCTCAAAAATAATATAACAAACAAACCCTCCTTCACGCTTTGTTCATGAGAAATCAGAAAACTTTGGCAGTGATAAACAAAGGAGATTAAGAGGATGTGATCGTCCTCATTCGGGAGCCGTTCCTCGAAACTTGTCCATCTCAAGAAGTGATTGAGTTATCTGCTAGCATTCGTTGACGGAACATGCATAATCTAAAAAAATAATTATTACTTCTATTTTTAAAACCAAGAGCTCTGGTACATGTTTTGTTTTTGTTTCCGACCACGGGTTTTCAACCTTGCCAACAAAAGCCACGGTTCGAGAGTCTCCACCTTCTTTTAAAGCACCAACTATTAAGAGCATGATTGTCATTCTGAGTGCAATGTGCATTGTCCCAAAGTAGCATTGTCTTTTGCATGATTATGATATTGTTTATTCTGAAACCATTGTATCTAGTCGTCACTTAAACCTTGGAGGTGCCCCTGCATTTATGTTTTGCTTCACTAAAGGGGGCAAGCGAGATACCACATTATCATATTTGCACACCATGCTCATTACAAATCTTTTGAGTATTTCAGTATCATATTGTAAAACTTTCAGTTCTTTGTGATTTTCTCATGAGGCAACTTAATTACTACAGATTCATTGTCTCAATAAGCACTTGTCATGTGACTGTGAAAAGTTCCTATATGGTTAATAGCATGTCACCACAGAAATTATGCTTGTTATCATTTACCTACTCGAGGACGAGCAGGAATTAAGCTTGGGGATGTTGATACGTCCAAAACGTATCTATAATTTCTGCTTGCTCCATGCCTCTTTTGGGTGATATTGCTATGATATTTATACACTTCCATACACTTTTGATAATATTTGGACTAACCTATTAACTCAGTGCACCCTAGTGCCAGTTTCTGTTTTATGCTGTTTTTGTATTTCAGGTTTTCCCATCACGTAAACTGCTAGAAAAATCCCAGAAAAATTATATAAAAAATCAGCGTTCCGGAAGCTTCCACATGGCCGAAGTAGGGCCGGAGGGGGGCCACCAGGGCTCCAGGCGCCCTGGTGGCGCGGCCCCCCTCCTGGCCGCGCCGGGGGGGGGGCGCCTGGGCTCCCCAGGTCTCCGCTGATGCCCCCCTTTGGCATATATTTACACCGCGTCCCGAAACCCTCGAGGACGGAACCCTTTTTCGCGATCTCATCTCTGTTCCGCCGCCACCGCGCTTCCAAGATCGGGAGCGCCAGGAGAACTCTTCCCGGCACCCTGCCGGAGGGGAGAACCACCACCGGGAGCCTCTCCACCACCATGGACGCCTCCCGGATGAGTTGTGAGTAATCTCCCTTGGACCATGGGTCCATGACCAGTAGCTATGTGATGTTCTCCTTCCCTCTTTGTGCTTCACTAATTAGACCTCGTGAGCTGCCCTACATGATCGAGGCACATATGTAATCCTTATGTTGTTGCTATGTTGAGTTTGCTGGGATCCGATGGATTGTGAGATTATGTTCAGATTGTGTGTGAGTAATATATTTGATTTACCTCTTTTATATTTATGTTCTTGAGTAATTCTTGCATGTTCTCCGTTGCTATTTATTGCTTTGGCCGAGTAGTAGGTAGTGACTCCAAGAAGGAACATTATTCTTGATTGTGGGTTCATGCCCCTCGATGACTAGCTTGAGTGACAAAAACATGAGTCTAGGGGATGTGCTGTTGCCACAAGGGGGAAAACAACGGTGCTTGTACTCGCGGGTGCAAGGATTGTTTACTTTACGCAAAGTTCTTTTAATGCAGTTGTCTGTTGCTTTGAGTTTACACTATGGGTGGGACTCGCAACTTAATACCAGCGAGATGTTCTGGATAGATATCTCAAGGTGGATGATTAGTAGTAGATGCAGATGGATTTCGGTCTACTTACCTTGGCGTACCGCCCATGCTTTTGAGCCTCAACCTTTCTTGCAGCATAGTTTGCATTGGTTTGCGCACATAATTCTGTCAATTGACCAGTTGTAATTCGTTTACCTCACATAGCTGTTTTATCGTCTTTTGGGAGAGAGACATCACTAGTGAACATCATGGGACCCCGGTCCATATTACCATAACTGATCACATCCGCTATTTACTTTCTACTTTTACTTACTAGTTGCAGCAATACCTATCACTATTATCTCTTGCGTTTGATCCTTTGTAAACGACAAGGCCGGAGGGATTGACAACCTCTCTGTACTCGTTGGGAGCAAAGTTATTTGTATCCGTGTGCAGGTCCAAGTTGATTGCTAAGTATCTGGCGCCATTAGCAGTTGACACCTTCTTGTTGAACCTTGGAGTCTCAGGGGGATTCGATCCTTGGTATCTTTGCCAAGGGAAAACTTCCGCTACACTGCATCTCAAACCTTCCACTTGGGGTAACCAACGAGGGGCGAGAAGCCATCAACTGCCGAGTCTTCCCTACCTCCGTGTTGTTCCCTTCCTAGGCCTCACCATCGTCCACCGCCCTGTTGCTCTCGGCACGGCCTGGTCAACGTGGTCAATGAATGACATCCATCGGAAGTGGACTGTACGTGGAGAGGCTGACAGCTGGGTCCACGGCCGCACGCAAGGAAATGCCTCCTTATTACGCGCAAAATAATGATCCCTCCACATGACAGCTAGGACACACGGGAAGGGCCTTTGTATTTCGCGAAAAAATGTTCCCCCCGCTGACAGGTCGGACCCACCAGCTACATCTTCGCACGCAAGGAAGTGCCTCCTTATGACTCACAAAAAAATGAATACCACCCTGCTAGCTGGGACCCACTATAGTGGGTGCCTGACTTGTGGGCCTACTAAGTTGACGGGGACATAGGGCTTTGTCAAGTTACTCAATATGAACGATTCTAGCTCCAATGACCGTACTATGTCCATCCAACGGCCATAGTGCTTTTTCAACCTCTGGTCTTCTCGCTCCACCAGCTCAAAGCAGCGCCGGTCATGCCGCCTGCTCCTGCCTCCCGTGGCCGGCTATGCTACTGCGGAGGCTTCACCGCCCCCATACTACTCCCACCGCTGGCCAGTCCATCCCTCCATTCACCCACACCGCCTGTTATTCTGCGGCGATGGCCGCCTCACACCGCAGCCGAACCAGTGAACCCTCGTACTCCTCTCTGTGTGGGCGTCCACTGACGCATCTTCCCCGGCTCCGCGTCGTCCCCTTCCTAGGCCTCGCCGTCGTCCACTGCCTTGGTGCTCTCGGCGCAACATGGTCAATGTGGTCAACGACCGACTTCCATCGGAAGAGTACTGTACGTGGAGAGGCTCCATCGGAAGAGTACTGTACGTGGAGAGGCTGACAGCTGGGTCCACGGGCACAACCCAGTTTTTTTGTGATTTGGCAAGTAAGTCACTTTGTCGGGCGTGTTGGGCTGCAAATCTTTCAAGATGAGGAGAGCTTCATTCGGCTGGCCGAGAAAATGGCCTATGAGTAATGAGAAATGGGATGTACATTTTTAAAACACATCAAATCGGCAATTAGTTTCAAATTTCTTTATTCATTTCGAGATTTTAAATTACATTAATTTTTATGCGTGGACAATTTGTTGGATTTTATATTGATATACATTTTTTTAAATCAGTTTGAATGTGACTCGAAATTTCGGGATTAAAAACAGTTCGGACCGCACCGAAATATGCAAAATTTCGTATAATTTTTTAACCGTGGCCACAATATGGGCTGTAATGCTAACAAAAAGAATATGGGCTCCAAAAAAACCTTAAGAATTAGCAAATGGGCTGTAAATTATTAGAAATAATGGCAGATGGGTTGTATGATGTTTTCCATTGATTTGAGGCTTTCCTAAAAAAAGGTTGACACATAAGCAGTGACTATTCGATGTCCATCCAACGGCCGTCGTGCTTCTTCAATCTCTCCTCTTCCTGCTCCAGCCACTCAAACAAGCACCGGCGGGACTGCCTGCTCTCTCCTCCCAGCAGCCGGCTGTGCATCCGCGCAGGCCTCACCGCCCCATCGTTCTCCCATCGTTGGACCAGCCATCCCTCTACTCACTCACACCCGCTGTTTTCTCCGGGGACGGTAGACGAACCAGTGAACCCTCATACTCCTCCACGTGGGAAACAACTGCCGAGTCTTCCCTGGCTCAGTGTCGTTCCCTTCCTAGGCCTCGCCATCATCAACCACCCTGGTGCTCTCGGCGCGGCCTGGTCAACGTGGTCAATGAACGACATCCATCGGAAGTGGACTGTACGTGGAGAGGCTGACAGCTGGGTCCATGGCCGCACGCAAGGAAATGCCTCCTTATTATGCGCAAAATAATGATTCCTCCACCTGACAGCTAGGACCCACGGGAAGGGCTTCTGTATTTCACGAAAAAATGTCCCCCCCACTGACAGGTCGGACCCGCCAGCTATATCTTTGCACGCAAGGAAGTGCCTCCTTATGACGCACAAAAAAATGAATACCCCCCTGCTAGCTGCGACCCACCATAGTGGGTGGCTGACTTGTGAGCCTACTAAGTTGACGGGGATAGAGGGCTTTGTCAAGTTAGTCAATATGGACGATTCTAGCTCCAGTGACCGTACGATGTCCATCCAACGGCCATAGTGCTTCTTCAACCTCTGGTCTTCTTGCTCTAGCCGCCCAAAGCAGCGCCGGTCGTGCTGCCTGCTCCTGCCTCCCGTGGCCGGCTGTGCTGCCGCGGAGGCATCACCGCCCCCATACTACTCCCACCACTGGTCAGGCCATCCCTCCACTCACCCACACCCCCTGTTATTCTACGGCGACGACAGCCTCACACACGCAGCCGAACCAGTGAACCCTTGTACTCCTCTTAGGTGTGCATCCACTGCCGCGTCTTCCCCGGCTCCATGCCATCCCCTTCCTAGGCCTTGCCGTCGTCCACCGCCTTGGTGCTCTCGGCGCGGCATGGTCAATGTGGTCAACGACCGACTTCCATCGAAAGAGTACTGTACGTGGAGAGGCAGACAACTGGGTCCACGACCGCAGCTAGGTCCACGGCCACAACCCAGTTTTTTTGTGATTTGCCAAGTAAGTCGCTTTGTCAGGATTGCTGGGCTGCAAATCTTTCAAGACGAAGAGAGCTTCACTCGGCTGGCCGATAAAATGGCCTATCAGTAATGAGAAATGGTCTGTACATTTTTAAAACACATCAAACCGGTAATTAGTTTCAAATTTCTTTTTTTCTTTTTGAGATTTTAAATTGCATTGATTTTTATGCATGGACAATTTGTTGGATTTTATATTGATATACATTTATTTTTAAATTCAGTTTAAATGTGACTCAAAATTTTGGTATTAAAAACAGTTCGGACCGCACCGAAATATGCAAAATTTCATATAATTTTTTAACCGTGGCCACAATATGGGCTCCAAAAAAACCTTAAGAATTGGCAAATGGTCTGTAAATTATTATTAATAATGGCAGATGGGTTGTATGATGTTTTCCACAGATTTGAGGCTTTCCTAAAAAAAGGTTGACGCACAAGCAGTGACTGTTGGATGTCCATCCAAATGCCGTCGTGCTTCTTCAATCTGTGCTCTTCCTGCTCCAGCCGCTCAAACAAGCACCGGCGGGACTGCCTGCTCTCTCCTCCCCGCGGCCGGCTGTGCTGCCGCGCAGGCCTCACCGCCCCACCGTACTCCCATCGCTGGCCTAGCCATCCCTCTACTCACCCACACCTGCTGTTTTCTCCGGGGATGGCAGACGAACCAGTAAACCCTCGTACTCCTCCACGTGGGAAACAACTAATGAGTCTTCCCTGGCTCTGTGTTGTTCCCTTCCTGGGCCTCGCCGTCGTCCATCGCACTGGTGCTCTCGGCATGGCCTGATCAACGTGGTCAACGACCGACATACATCTGAAGTGGACTGTACGTGGAGAGGCTGACAGCTGGGTCCACGGCCGCACGCAAGGAAATGCCTCCTTATTACGCGCAAAATAATGATTCCTCCACCTGACATCTGGGACCCACCGAAAGGGCCTCTGTATTTCGTGAAAATACGTTACCACCACTGACAGCTCGGACACACCAGCTATATCTTCACACGCAAGGAAGTGCCTCCTTATTACACACAAAAAATGAATACTCCCCCTTTTAGCTAGGACCCAGTATAGTGGCAGGCTGACTTGTGGGCCTACTAAATTGATGGGGGACGGAGGGCTTTGTCAACTTAGTTAATATGCACGATTCTAGCTCTAGTGACCGTACGATGTCCATCCAACGGCCGTAGTGCTTCTTCAACCTCTGGTCTTCTTGCTCCAGCCGCCCAAACCTGCTAGCAAACCAGCGTCCGTCGTTCCTCGTGCCCCTGCCTCCCATGGCTGGCTGTGCTGCCGCGGAGGCCTCACCGCCCCCTACTACTCCCACCGCTGGCCAGGCCATCCCTCCACTCACCCACACCCCCTGTTATTCTTCGGCGACGGCAGCTTCACCATACAGCCGAACAAGTGAACCCTCATACTCCTCTACGCTTGGGCATCCACTGTCACGTCTTCCCTGGCTCCGCGTCGTCCCTTTCCTAGGCATCGCCGTCATCCATCGCCCTAGTGCTCTCGGCGCGGTGTGGTCAACATGGTCAAAGAACGGCTTCCATCGGACATGGACTGTACGTGGAGATGCCAACAGCTGGGTCCACGATAGCAGCATGGAAGTGCCTCCTTATTACACGGAAAATAATTATTTCTCCACTTGACAGCAGGGACCCACCGGACAACGTATTTCGTGAAAAAAACGTTTCCCCAGACTGCTGGGACCCAGCGGACGGGCCACCGTATTGCGCGAAAAAACATCCCCCCCCCC
>LR738715.1:751099152-751200432 GCA_902687465.1 Secale cereale | reverse complement strand
CCCCCCCCCGCTGTCATCTCGGACCCACCGGAAGCGCCTCCTTATTACACAAAAAAAATGAATACTCCCCCTGCTGGTTGGGACCCACCTTGGTGGGAGGCTGACTTGTGGGCCTACTAAGTTGACAGGGATGGAGTGCTTTGTCAACTTAGTCAATATAAACGATTCTAGCTCCAGTGACCGTACGATGTCCATCCAACGACCTTAGTGCTTCTTCAACCTCTGGTCTTGTTGCTCTAGCCACCCGAAGTAGCGCTCGTCGTGTCGCATGCTCCTACCTCCCTAGGCCGGCTGTGCTGCCGCGGAGGCCTCACTGCCCCTACTATTTCGACCGTTATCCAGGCCATCCCTCCACTCACCCACACCCCCTGTTATTCTGCGGCGACGGCAGCCTCACACCGCAGCGAACCAGTGAACCCTTGTACTCCTCTACCCGTGGGCATCCACTGCCGCGTCTTCCCCAGCTCCGCGTCGTCCCCTTCCTAGGCCTTGTCGTCGTCCACCACCTTGGTGCTCTCGGCGCGGCGTGGTCAACGTGGTCAAGGAACGGCTTTCATCGGACGTGGACTGTACGTGCAGAGGCTGACAGCTAGGTCCACGGCCGCAGCAAGGAAGTGCCTCCTTATTACACGCAAAATAATTATTCCTCCACCTGACAGCGGGGACCCACTGGATGGGCCACCGTATATCACGAAAAAAACGTTGCCCCTTGACTGCTGGGACCCACCAGCTACATCTTCGCACACAAGGAAGTGCGTCCAGGCAAAAAAAAAACGATTCGCCCACCTGACTGCTGGGACCCACCAGCTACATCTTCGCACGCAAGGAAGTGCCTGACAGTCGGGACCCACCTGGTCGAAGCGTACGTAGCGTTGTCATTCTGGTCGCGAACGTGTACGTACATACTGGTCGATGTAGAGGCGCGCACGTGTCGTAGCAGAGGCGCGCACGTAGCATGTACACGTACATACAGCGGACTGTGTGAAAGAAAGTAAATACGGCCACGTTCGTACATACGGGCGGGGTC
This sequence comes from Secale cereale, assembly GCA_902687465.1. Taxonomy (NCBI): domain Eukaryota; kingdom Viridiplantae; phylum Streptophyta; class Magnoliopsida; order Poales; family Poaceae; genus Secale; species Secale cereale. The sequence continues at coordinate 751,199,405 of LR738715.1, read as the reverse complement.
TCGTGTACATGGCTAGGTCGGAACAGAGAAACAACGTCGTCGTCGTGTTCATGGGGAGCTAACCGGCTGGGTTGGAACGCAATGCGTCGTCGTGTTCATCGGGAGGGGTTGGACGGAACAACCGATGGAAACGAGGCCTGGCGTACCGCAGAACGGAGGAAACGACCTTGTGTTCGACCGGCCACGTTCGAAACGGGATCCTGTTCATCGGGAGGGGTCTGGCGTATCGCAAAACAGAGGAAACGGACCTCCTACGGTCGAAACGGGGGTCATGTTGATCGGGAGGGGTGTGGCGTACCGCAAAAAGGAGGAAACGGACTTGTATTGGAGTGCTACGGTAGAAACGGGGGTCCTGTTGATCGGGAGGGGTGTGGCGTACCTCAATACGGAGGAAACGGATTTGTGTTGGAGAGCTACGGTCGAAACGGGGGTCCTGTTCATCGGGAGGGGTGTGGCGTACCGCAAAACGGGACTCCACGAGATACTGTTCATCACCACCGTCGACCCCCTCCAGCCTCCACGGGCTACTGTTCATCCACCGTAGACCTCCTCCAGCCTCCACCTGCGTCTGTTCACCCTCCACCGCGCGCTACTCCATCGGCTACTGTTCAACCAACCCTCTCCATGGGCTCCTGTTCAACCACCCCTCCACGGGCTACTGTTCATCTAGCCCTCCACTGTCTACTATTCATGCAGCCCTCCACGGGGTGGTCTTGTTCATGCAGTCCTCCACGGGGTCCTGTTCATGCAGCCCCAACCGGCTCGATCGAACGGGGTCATGTTCATGTAGAGGCAACACCACGGGGTCTTGTTCAGCCACCCCCACCGGGAACTGTTCATCCACCCCCCAGCAACGCTCACTGTTCATGCAGAGGCAGCATCAATCGGTATCAGTTAGCAGCAGTAGCGAAGGAATCGCTCGATCGGGTTCAGTTAACAGCCATTGATCGATCGCTCGGGTTCAGTAATGTGTAGCCTGCAGTGCAATCGCTCGGGTTCAGTTAGAGCCCAACACCTCGCTCGGGTTCAGTTAGAGCCCAAGGCCTCGCACCCACGCGCGTGTGTGTACGAGAGAAACGCGCATCGCTCGGACCCGATCACCCACCGTAACCGGGAACACCCCGATATTTTCCTCGCCCTCGCTTCTACCACGTTTTTTTTCATCATGGACGGCCCAAAGAATGTCATGGAGCTGCGTCTCCGGCCCACCCAGGACGAAAAGCCCATTTTCTGTAATGATTTTTTGTCATAGAAGTAGGACCCCACCACATCTATGATGATACCGTGTTTTGTCACAATTATTGTTATAGAAGTGTCATAAGTATGACAGAAAAAGGTTTCGCTCGGCCCAAAATGTCACGGATGTGTCTTTTTTTGTAGTGGATAGACCACTTGATAAGCCAATTCCACCTGATGGGGATCTATGTCACTAAGTCTATGGCCTACGATCAGAATGGGCTTGAAACCGACTATCGGGAAATTAACACCCCTTCAGTCACACACCTCGTCGACACCATCGAAGAAGCCCAAGAGGGATCGCAACCTCATAAGCTGAGGACAATATACACTCGGGTATCTAGCTCGGAGTTAGATACCAGCCTAGAGGCGCATCCAGATTCGGACCATGGCGCAGAATCTAGCCTTGAGCCAATTTGGCTGCATGCAAATCCAAATCCGGGTCCGACGCGGTCCAAACCAGACATAGTTCAACCGGCCATCAAGGACGGCCACGGCCCACGCCAGACACGCACTAGTACCGATCCGAACCCCGCAAGTTCATAGCCAGATGTAACTCGACAACATGTCAAGGATAGTCTGGCTCTGCGGCAGGAGGGGGTCCTCATAATTTTCCCACCCTCCCACCATGCGAAATACTCTTCGAATTAAAGATCGGACATATGGGACCTCATGTATGTCAAACAGCTGCCAAAACGAGATAGTCCATCACTATTGGGCTAGAATTCTCCTAGTGAAGAACATGATGACACCTTACTATGACAAAGAAATAGTTAAAGCCTTCCAGTTTAACTGCAGGGACGAGGGCCTCTTAAACGCCTTCGCACGTCAACAAATTCAAAGCTTCACCGAACTATCGGACATGGTACTCAAATATTGAGCCATGAAGAATACATGGAGAGTGCAATAGATGAACATAAATCCACATCCCGCTGTGCACCATGGAAGACCTTGCTTTAAACGGGCTTACAAATCGGTCACCGGAGCGTGAGCCTAATGAAAAGAAAACCAGGCCCAAATCGGTTTTAGGTGAATTGCTGGACAAGCCATGCCCAATACACTCAGTATTGCTAGATGCAAACCCAACTCACAGACTTCGAGCATGTTGGGTGGTAAGACAGGTGGCCAAATATGGCGAACCAATCTTGGGCCTTACACCTCCAGACAAACAACCCTCGCATGCACCACAGGACCATAGTGTCCTTACGGTATACGAGACATTCGCTTCAAACAATAGAAGGAAAAAGGCTCTTCGAGAGCTCAACCAAATATATCAGGCGACGGCCACACACCATTGGCAACCACACCTGTCACATTCAAGGAGAAGGACGAGTCAGGTGCCCACAACAACCATGCACTGGCCACGCTAGTCCTGGACTCCATTGTCGACGGTTTATGGCTAACTAAAGTGCTGATGGACAGAGGCAGCGGCCTCAACCTCATTTATGAGGACATTCTAGACAAGATGTAGTTCAAAAGGTCTCGCATCGAATGCATTCATACCACGTTCCAAGGTATAATACCCGGAAGGGAAGCACACTGCTCGGGATGCGTTACATTGGATGTTGTGTTCGACACACCCGATAACTACATATCTGGACCCCTGCTATTTTACATTGTGCCTTTCCGTAGCGGATACCACGCCCTTCTTGGACATGAGGCATTCTCCAGATTTTAGGTCGTACCACATTACGGGTATATGAAATTCAAGATGTCAGGGCCCAATGGGGTGATCTCTCTTCAAAGCCCCAAGCAAAGCCTTGCGAGCCAAAAATAAAACAGCATCACTTGCCCTAGAGGCACTACCTGAAGCTCTCACGACCGAAGAGTTGACAGCGCTACGCATTTAAGCCAGCAAACGAAATAGTCAAATTTCAAGTGCACACAACATATCCCGATAAAACGGCATCCATAGGAGCACAACTGGACCCCACAGTCATTGAGGCACTCGGACATTCCTGCGCGAAAATTGGGAAATATTGAGTTGGTCATGAGATCTTATGGGTTTCAGCTCTAGCCTATCCCAACTTGTTTGGGACTAAAGGCTTTGTTGTTGTTGTTGATTCGCCTAGCACCCATCAGATATGCCAGGAATACCAAGAAGACTAGCACTGCACAACCTCAATATTTTGAAAGGCTTCAAGCTAATGAAACAAACCATGTGCCGATTTTCCGAACCCAAATGGCAAGCCATGGGTGAAGATCTTGCAAAACTGCTAGCGGTTGGATTCATCCATGAGATCAAGCAGCCCGAGTGGTTGGCAAATCTGGTTATGGTACCTTAGAAGAATAAGTCTTGGCGGCTCTGCGTCGACTTTAAAGATCTCAACAAATCTTGCCCCAAGGATCCATTCCCTCTGCCAAGGATAGACCAGATTATTGACGCCACCGCCGGACACAAGTCGTTATGCTTCCTCGACGCGTACTCCGGATACCATCAGATCAAGATGAAGGAGTTTGATCAGGCAACAACCACGTTCATCACCCCCTAGGGCCCCTTCTGCTTCAACACCATACCGTTCGGACAAAAAAATGTGGGAGCCACATACTAGCGCATGATTCAAGCTTACCTCGAAAACCAAATTAGAAAAACAGTCGAAGCATACGTGGATGATGTGGTTGTCGAAACCAAAAATATCAACCAATTGATAGACGACTTACGTCAAACCTTCGACAACCTGCGGGCCTACTACCTACGGCTTAACCCAAATAAATGTGTTTTGTTGTGCCCGCCGGAAAGCTACTTGGATTCATAGTTTCCCATAGAGGAATTGAAGCCAATCCGGCCAAAATTAGAGGGGTATCTCAGCTTGCAATACCAACGGAGCTTCAGCATGTCCAGAAGCTGGAAGGATGCATGGCCGTCTTGAGCTGCTTCATATCCCGCCTCGGAGAAAAGTCATTGCCACTCTACAAGCTACTCAAAAATACCAAGAAATTTCAATGGACAGACAATACAACTATGGCGCTTGAAGAGATTAAAACACTTCTCGCCGGCAACCCTATCCTGGCCGCACCTAGCTTCGGCGAGCCCATGCTATTATACATTTCGGCCACCAACCAGGTGGTCAGTGCGGTGTGTGTCGTGGAGCGGGACTCCGAGGACCAAAAGTTCCAAATCCAGGAGCCGGTTTATTACGTGTCCGAAGTACTTACTGTTGGGGAACGTAGTATTTAAAAACATTAGAAATGCTACAGAGCTCCCACTCACTTTCTTGTAAATACAGGCTTCTCCAAAATTCTGTATAAAACCATATGCTTTGATCACCTCATCAAAGCGTATATTCCAACTCCGAGATGCTTGCACCAGTCCATAGATGGATCGCTCAAGCTTGCACACTTTGTTAGCACCTTTAGGATCGATAAAACCTTCTGGTTGCATCATATACAACTCCTCTTTAAGCTATCCATTAAGGAAAGCAGTTTTGACATCCATTCGCCAGATTTCATAATCATAAAATGCGGCAATTGCTAACATGATTCGAATAGACTTAAGCATCACCACGGATGAGAAAGTATCATCATAGTCAACTCCTTGAACTTGTAGAAAACCTTTTGCAACAAGTCGAGCTTTGTAGACAGTAACATTACCATCGGCGTCAGTCTTCCTCTTAAAGACCCATTCATTTTTAATGGCTTGCCGATCATCAGGCAAGTTAACAAAAGTCCACACTTTGTTCTCATACATGGATCCCATCTCAAATTTCATGGCCTCAAGCCATTTTGTGGAATCTGGGCTCATCATCGCTTCCTCATAGTTCGTAGGTTCATCATGGTCTAGTAACATGACTTCCAGAACCAGGTCATCGTACCACTCTAGCGCGGAACACACTCTGGTTGACCTACGAGGTTCAGTAGTAACTTGATCTAAAGTTTCATGATCATCATCATTAGCTTCCTCGCTGATTGGTGTAAGAATCACTGCAACTAGTTTCTGTGATGTACTACTTTCCAATTCCGGAGAAGGTACAATTACCTCATCAAGTTCCACTTTCCTCCCACTCACTTCTTTCGATAGAAACTCCTTCTCTAGAAAGGATCCATTCTTAGCAACGAATATCTTGCCTTCGGATCTCTGATAGAAGGTGTACCCAAAAATTTCCTTTGGGTATCCTATGAAGACACATTTCGCTAACTTGGGTTCGAGCTTATCAGGTTGAAGCTTTTTCACATAAGCATCGCAGCCCCAAACTTTAAGAAACGACAACTTGGGTTTCTTGCCAAACCACATTTCATAAGGTGTCGTCTCAACGGATTTAGATGGTGCCCTATTTAATGTGAATGCAGTTGTCTCTAAAGCATAAACCCAAAACGATAGTGGTAAATTGGTAAGAGACATTATAGATCGCGCCATATCTAATAAAGTACGGTTATGACGTTCGGACACACCATTAAGCTGTGGTGTTCCGGGTGGCGTGAGCTGTGAAACTATTCCACGTTGTTTCAAATGAAGACCAAACTCGTAACTCAAATATTCACCTCCGCGATCAGATCATAGAAACTTTATTTTCTTGTTACGATGATTCTCTACTTCACTATGAAATTCTTTGAACTTTTCAAATGTTTGAGACTTGTGCTTCATGAAGTAGATATACCCATATCTGCTCAAATCATCAGTGAAGGTCAGAAAACAACGATACCCGCCGCGAGCTTCAACACTCATCGGTCCACATACATCAGTATGTATGATTTCCAACAAATTAGTTGCTCGCTCCATTGTTTCGGAGAACAGGGTTTTAGTCATGTTGCCCATGAGGCATGGTTCGCAAGCACCAAGTGATTCATAATCAAGTGATTCCAAAAGTCCATCAACATGGAGTTTCTTCATGCACTTTACACCAATATGACCTAAACGACAGTGCCACAAATAATTTGCACTATCATTATCAACATTGCATCTTTTGGCTTCAATATTATGAATATGTGTATCACTACGATCGAGATCCAGCAAGAATAGACCACTATTCAAGGGTGCATGACCATAAAAGATATTACTCATATAAATAGAACATCCATTATTCTCTGATTTAAATGAATAACCTTCTCGCAACAAACAAGATCCAGATATAATGTTCGTGCTCAACGCTGCACCAAATAAAAATTATTTAGGTCTAAAACTAATCCCGAAGGTAGATGTAGAGGTAGCGTGCCGACGGCGATCACATCGACTTTGGAACCATTTCCCACGCGCATCGTCACCTCGTCCTTAGCTAATCCTCGTTTAATCCATAGCCCCTCTTTCGAGTTACAAATATTAGCAACTGAACCAGTATCAAATACCCAGGTGCTACTACGAGCATTAGTAAGGTACACATCAATAACATGTATATCAAATGTACCTTTGTTCACTTTGCCATCCTTCTTATCCGCCAAATACTTGGGCAGTTCCGCTTCCAGTGTCCAGTCCCTTTGCAGTATAAGCACTCAGTTTCAGGCTTGGCTCCAGACTTGGGTTTCTTCACGGGATTAGCAACCGGCTTGATATTCTTCTTGAAGTTCCCCTTCTTTCCCTTGCCCTTTTTATTGAAACTAGTGGTCTTGTGAACCATCAACACTTGATGCTCCTTTTTTATTTCTACCTTCGTAGCTTTGAGCATAGCGAAGAGCTCGGGAATTGTCTTCTGCATCCCTCGCATATTATAGTTCATCATGAAGCCTTTATAGCTTGGTGGCAGTGATTGAAGAACTCTATCAATAACACTATCTTCGTCAACTTTGCAACCAAGTTGAGTCATGTGATTGTAGGAACCCGACATTCTGAGCAAGTGTTCTCTGATTGAACTGTTCTCCTCCATCTTGCAGCTATAGAACTTATTGGAGACTTCATATCTCTCAGGCATTTGCTTGAAATATTAACTTCAACTCTTGCAACATCTCATATGCTCCATGATGTTCAAAATGTCTTTGAAGTCCCAATTCTAAGCCGAAAAGCATGGCACACTGAACTATGGTGTAGTCATTAGAACGAGCCTGCCAGACGTTCATAACGTTCGGAGTTTCTCCTGCAGCAGGCTGTCACCTAGCGGTGCTTCCAGGACTTAATTCTTATGTGCAGCAATGAGGTTAATCCTCAAGTTACGGACCCAGTCCGCATAGTTGCTACCATCGTCTTTCAACTTAGCTTTCTCTAGGAACGCATTAAAATTCAAGGGAACGGTAGCACGGGCCATTAATCTACAAAACATAGATATGCAAAAACTATCAGGACTAAGTTCATGATAAATTAAAGTTCAATTAATCATATTACTAAAGAACTCCCACTTAGATAGACATCCCTCTAGTCACCAAAATAATCACATGAACCAAATCAACTAAACCATGTCGGATCATCACGTGCGATGGAGTAGTTTTCAATGGCGAACATCTTATGTTGATCATATCTGTCTCTAGTGTTCTGAGGCCATGTCTGTACATGCTAGGCTCGTCAAGTTTAACCCGAGTATTCTGCATGTGCAAAACTGTCTTACACCCATTGTATTTAAACGTAGAGCTTATCACACCCAATCATCACGTGGTGTCTCGGCACGACGAACTTTCGCAACAGTGCATACTCATGGATAACACTTGGACCTTGAAATTTTGTAAGGGATCATCTTATAATGCTACCGTTGAAATAAGCAAAATAAGAAGCATAATAAGATAAACATCACATGCAATCAAAATATGTGACATGATATTGCCATCATCATCTTGTGCTTTTGATCTCCATCTCCAAAGCATCGTCATTTTCTCCATCGTCACCGGCTTTACACCATGATCTTCATCGTAGCGTCATGGTCGTCTCGCCAACTATTGCTACTACTACTATCGCTAACTCATAGTGATAAAGTAAATCAATTACATGGTCCTCGCAAATCGTACAATAAAGAGACGACCATAAGGCTCCTGTCGGTTGCCGATAACTTACAAAACATGATCATCTCATACAATAACGTATAACTCATCACGTCTTGACCATATCACATCACAACATGCCCTACTAAAACAAGTTATACATGCACTACTTTGTTGTTGCAACTTTTACGTGGCTGATACGGGCTTAGCAAGAACCGTTCTTACCTACGCATACAAATACACAACGATTTTTCGTCAAGTGTGCTGTTTTAACCTTCATAAGAACCGGGCGTAGCCACACTCGATTCAACTAAAGTGAGAGAGACAGACACCCGCCGATCACATGTAAGCAACGAGTGCTCGTAACGGTGAAACCAGTCTCGCATAAGCGTACGCGTAATGTCGGTCCAGGCCGCTTCACCTCACAATGCAGCCAAATCAAAGTATGACATGCTGGTAAGCAGTATGACTATTATCGCCCACAACTCAGGCTGTTCTACTGGTGCATATCATCTACGCATAGACCTAGCTCATGATGCCACTGTTGGGGAATGTAGTATTTTGAAAAATTCCTACGATCACACAAGATCTATCTAGTAGAAGCATAGCAGCGAGCGGGGAGAGTGTGTCGACGTACCCTTGTAGACTGAAAGCGGAAGCGTCTAGTGACGCGGTTGATGTAGTCGAACATCTTCGCGATCCAACCGATCCAAGCACCAAACGTACGGCACCTCCGCGTTTAGCACACGTTCAGCTCGATGACGTCCCACAACTCTTGACCAAGTTGAGTGTTGCGGGAGAGTTTCGAGAGCACGACGGCGCGGCGACGATGATGATGAAGTTACCAGCGCAGGGCTTCACCTAAGCACTGCAACGATATGACCAAGGTGTGTAACTGTGGAGGTGGGCAACGCACATGGCTAAAACTGATGTTAACTTGTGTGTATTTGGTGCCCCCCTGCCCCTGTGTATAAAGGAGCAAGGCGAGGAGGCGGCCAGCCCTAGGAGGAGGCGTACCAAGGAGGAGTCCCCTAGTCCAATTAGGACTAGGCTTGGGTGGCGCGCGGCCCAGACCCTCTCTCTCTCCCCTAAAGCCCAACATGGCCCATGTACTCCCCGGGGGGGGGGTCCGATACCCCTCCGGTACTCCGGTTTTATCCGAAACTCCTCCTGAACACTTCCGGTGTCCGAATATAGTCGTAAAATATATCAATCTTTATGTATCGACCATTTCGAGACTCCTCCTCATGTCCATGATCACATATGGGACTCCGAACTACCTTAAGTTCATCAAAACACATAAACTCATAATACCGATCGTCATCGAACGTTAAGTGTGCAGACCCTACGGGTTTGAGAACAATGTAGACATGACCGAGACGCATCTCCGGTCAATAGCCAACAGCGGAACCTGGATGTTTATATTGGCTCCTACATATTCTACAAAGATCTTTATCGGTCAAACCGCATAATAACATACGTTGTTCCCTTTGTCATCGGAATGTTACTTGCCTGAGATTCGATCATCGGTATCATCATACCTAGTTCAATCTCATCACCGAAAAGTCTCTTTACTCATTCCGTAATACATCATCCCGTGACTTACTCATTAGTTGTTTGCTTGCAAGGCTTATTATGATGTGTATTACCGAGAGGGCCCAGAGATACTTCTCCGACACTCGGAGTGACAAATCCTATTCTCGATCTATGCCAACACCACAAACACCTTCAGAGACACCTGTAGAGCATATTTATAATCACCCAGTTACGTTGTGACATTTGATAGCACACAGGGTGTTCCTCCGGTATTCGGGAGTTGCATAATCTCATAGTCAAGGAACATGTATAAGTCATGAAGAAAGCAATAGCGGAAAAACTAAACGATCTTTGTGATAAGCTAACGAATGGGTCTTTTCCATCACATCATTCTCCAAATGATGTGATCCCGTTGATCAAATGATAACTCATGTCTATGGTTAGGAAACATAACCATCTTTGATTAACGAGCTAGTCTAGCAGAGGCATACTAGGGACACTCTATTTCGTCTATGTATTCACACATGTATCAAGTTTTCGGTAAATAGAATTCTAGCATGAATAAAAGACATTTATCATGATATAAGGAAATATAAATAACAACTTTATTATTGCCTCTAGGGTATATTTCCTTCACTTACACCATGTAAATCACGATACCCGCAGTACTAAAAGATAACTTATACTATTTCCATGAGTGTTCGGTCATAGTGGCATCAGAGGTCCCCTTGAATGATATAATCAACAACATGGACGCTACCAGCCGCAACACTAAATGGGCCATTGAGCTCCTTCCTTTTGAAATAACATACAAACCACGCTGAGCTATTAATTCTCAGGTGCTAGCTGATTTTATAGTTGACTGGACCGAAGCCAAACTACCTCGGGAATACAGTACATATTCGCATTGGACGATGTACTTCGATGGCTCAAAAATGCTAGCCGGACTAGGGTGGGAGTAATTCTAATATCCCCTACATGGGACACTGTTCGGTACATCCTGCAAATAATGTATACGGAGTCCAACAACACAACTAAATATGAAGCATTACTGCATGGTCTTCGGATAGCCACGTCAATTGGAGTGCAGCACCTCGAAGTACGGGGGGATTCGAACCTCACGATCTCTCAAGTCAATGGTTAATTCAACGCTAAGGACCCCAAAATGGCGGCATACAGAAATGTAGTCCTCCAGATATCAGCTTGGTTCGAGGGTTTAGAATTCCACCATGTCGCTAGAGACAACAATCAAGCCGCAGACGTCCTGGCCCGCATGGGTGCCAAGTGCGACCCGGTTTCCAAAAATACTTTCCTTGAGAAGCTCTTCAAGCCCTCCGTAGTATGGCAGGCGTCAGTGCAACGGTCAACGAACCAGCTCACAACGTCTCCCTAGACAAAGAACCTGACAATCACACCATTGGCAGCTCAGCACTTCGAGAAACACCCTCCGCCCACGAAATCATGGCTATAATCGCCCCCTGGACGGAGCGTCTGCTTGCCTATCTCATGCGACAGTAGCTCCCGGAGGATCAGACGGAGGCACGACGAATAGTGTGGCGCTCTAAAGCATACAAGGTCCGTTAAGGCAAACTATACAAAAAGAGCACTACATGAATCTTACAAAGGTGCATCTCCTAAGAAGAGGGGCGGCAACTCCTGGTGGAAATACACGCGAGCATGAGCGGCCACCACGCGGCAGCTCAGACCTTGGTGAGCAAGGCCTTCCGAGCAGGATTCTTCTGGCCCTCCCCCCATGAGGATGCTATGACATTAGTCCAAATGTTGCTTTGGATGCCAGCTTGCAAATCAAAGTCACATGCCTCCCACAGCTCTTCGGACGATTCCGATAACACGGCCTTCTGCGGTCTGGGGGCTCGACATGGTCGGGCCACTCAAAGGGGGGACAAAGAAAAAGAAGTCCTTGTTGGTCAAGGTCGATAAATTCACCAAGTAGATTGAGGTAAGGCCCGTCACCTCGGCAGAATCCGAACTAGTTGTTAACTTCTTATCTGACATCGTACACCGTTATGGTATCCCCCATAGCATAATCACCGATAACGACATCAACTTCACCACAGAGGAAGATAAAGACTGGTGCGGCAAAATGGGCATTAAGCTCAATTACGGTTCGGTGTACCACCCTCACACCAATGGACAGGTAGAATGGGCCAACGGGATCATTATGATCGGCATCAAGCCTCGCCTGGTCCGGTCACTCGAATAGTCAGATTGCCACTTGGTCCAGGAACTCGATTCTGTGTTATGGGGGTTGTGCACTACTACAAACGGATACACACCATTCTTTATGGTGTACGGCGCGGAAGCAGTCCTTCCATGCGACCTTATCCATGACGCACCTCGAGTGTGCATGTATGAAGAAAAGGAAGCCGAGATTGATCGGTAGGATGACGTAGACGCTCTTGAAGGAAAACGGGACATAACTCGGGCTCGATCCATCCTTTATCAGCAGCAAGCACGGCGCTACCAGAGCCGCAAAGTCCTGGCAAAGACATACAATGTGGGCGACCTCGTCCTCCCACTCCCCAATAAGCAGAAGCATAAACTCTCACCCAAATGGGAGGGCCTGTACATCATTGATGAATTACTTATAGGAGGACCATATCGCCTTCGTCGCTCGTCCGATGATGGCCTCAAGCCGAACCCCTAGAAAGCAGCTAGGCTGCGGTGCTTCTACGCTTGAGTTTTCCACCGCCACCAGCATACACCCTCACTTCCTTTATTAGTGTTTCACTTTCTTCCTTCTTTTAACATTGATGTGGTGAATGTTCGGCTAAAGTGAACTATATCAAACTTGTACTATGTACACCATTAAATGTAACACCCTACTTTGCATGGGGGCTCCCTTAAAGAGCCAAATAATATAATATGAATCACAATAATCTCGATTGCAACCTTCTCCTATCTTTCAAGCCAACATATGCACTTATTTGACTTAAGATCTTTGCAAACTTGGGTTGCCTGGCTCCTATGTTTACCCCTACGTTCCCGATTATTCGGATAGGGAGTAAAGGGAGCACCTCTGCAATTGTTACGACCGGGTTATCCGGGACCGTACCTCAGATGGGTGAAGCCAAAAGGTAGCGTTCTTATAGAAAATAATGAGTCGGCCTAAGGGAAGTGAATATGGCCTCGCGCTTATTACCATGGCTTTTTTGCAGCCATTAGTTTCTGTTTGATCTCAGGGATCCGGACTATAATTTTACTCGACGAAAGGAACCCTTGGAGGAACTATTTCCATCGAAAGATGTTTCTTACGTCAAATAGTAAAATAACATAACTCTCTGCACATGTTTTGTCCGTTCGAGCCGGATGACCGGATTGCCTGGTTCTCGAAGAGTTGCCTTGCTTTCCGAGGCACATAATACGAAGCACTTCCAGACCACAGGTCGGGGAGGTAGAAGCTGATGGTTAGTTAAGACAACATTCTTTTAAATACAAATAAGAATGCGGATCCAGCCCGGTCAATGTAACGTACATAAATACATAGAACTAACTAAAACTGTTCTTGATCGAAACTGTCTACTATTTGCTCTAAAGCACAATACTTTTGGGAATACCGAGCAGCGGGCATCACCTCATCATACACCAAGTTAAGTGGTATCTCTATCGTGGTTCTAAATCTGACAGTAAGGGCAGGGGGTACGAATGGAGAGGTAAGGTTCTAGCTATGGCGAAGTTGTACACAGAGTGTTTAGCGAGTTCAGACCCTTCTCGGAGGAAGTAAAAGCCCTACGTCTCGATGCCCAGAGGCTTGGTCCACTGATGTGCGTATGTATGTGTTACAACGGTGCCAACCCTTGTTCTGGAGGAGGGGTGGCTTATATAGTATACCAGGACCCCAGCCATGCTCCACGTTACCAAGGGCTTAAAGGTGCATTAAGGCAGGCGTTACTGATAACGCCTGCAGTAAAGGGTAATTAAGGGGTTTACTATAGTGAGTAAATATAGGACCGTTGCTGTTCCAAGAGGCGCTTAATCTTCGGAGGTCGAGTGCCTGATCCAGTCGAGTGGAGTTGAGTCGCCCTGCGTACATGAGTCAATCGAGTGAAGCGTCTCCTTGGACCGTCTCAGTCGACTGTCTCCACTGTCATGGGCCATGTCTTTTGATCTCCTAGGGTAGTGACCTTGAGTGGGGCACTTTGGTATGGCCTATGACCCTACCCTAGGTCCGTAACCTCGTCAATCTCTTGGTTGTCAGGGCCCACCGGACCAACCCGAGCCATATGCTATGGGTCTAGCTTGCTGAAACGAGTCTTTATCATTGGCCAGGCCTCGCGCAATCCTTCTCGGCAAGCTGAAATTTTCCATAGTTCAAACCTTCGCCGAGCTCCTTTAAAGTGACTGGCTAGTTCGTCCATGCTCTCTGGTGGCGCATCCGAAGGCCATAACACCTTCACCACGCTCTTCATAGCTTTCTGAGCCTTCTCATGAGTCTTGGTCAACTCCCTTAAAAGGTCCCCGCCATAGGTGTTGGCTTCTTCCTCGGGCCGCCTAGACAGGAGATCTAAAAAGCAGGTGTTGTATTGGGATATTAAGACGCCATTGGTACTTGCTAATAAAATGGCAGGGTCGGCACTTACCAAACATGCCACATTTTAGCTTCTAGTTCTCCTTCAAGGCATTTGCCAGCTGAGTCTTCAAGCTTTCAATCTCCCCAGCTTGCCGGTCATTCTCAGCCTTGAGCTCATTTTTCTCCTCATGACTTCGCGTTAGTGCTCGCTTCCCAGCTTCTAGCTCCTTCTGCAAACCGCGAATGGATTCCACAGCTACATGAGGGAAATGATGTCAATATATAAACAAATCATATATCTTTTTACACAAGGAGGAACAGTATTCCTCATTACCAGACAAACCTCTGGTGGCTTCTCGAGCCGCATCTAGTTTGGCCTTGGCTTCGGCTAACTGTGTTTGGCTCACCTCAAGGTCCTCGCACAGCTTTTTGTGTTCTCTCACGGCCTACATAAATCATATCATCAGCAACCCTTAACTCGGTCTTGCTGCCCAAACTAAGGCTTGGGGGCTAGTTGGTTAGGGAACATGATTTGATCTTAAGGTATTCTAGTCACACACCTGCACCCTAGTGGCAAATAGACCGGTGATCCCTTAAAGTCCTGTCCGAGCCACTCCAAGGTATGCCTCCACCGAATTAAAGGCATTAAAATCTTGATCGGCAATGGCGGCATGTCGTAAAGCTTCCTTTTGGCGGCGATGATTCATTACACTCTCGACTAAGGAATTGGTAACCGAAACGTCATCTGAATCCACCAGAGGTGGGACGCATGCCGCATGTTCGGGAGGAACTTTGGCCTGCACCGAAGACCCAGGACCAGAGTTGTGGTGTAGCGCACCCAGAGAATCTCTGGATTGGTGCAGGGGCGTTCTCCTTCTGTAAAAGATAAACGAGTTTCAAATAAGGGGGTGTTAAAAGTGGCACTCGCTATAATTCCGCAATGCGTCACCTCTAGGCCGAGGAGGTAGGTGCTTCTACTTCGGTGGAGGCCTTCCTCTTAGATCCCCTTTTAGGGGCCAAAGCCGGGGTGATAAGAACTCCTCCCAAGCTAGTTTGACGCGTAGAATGGCAACCCTTGGGAGCAGAAGTCAGCACGGGGGAATAGTGCGAGATGAGTGCCCTGTTCGGGAGGGGGTCTCCTTTTCACTTATTCTAGGGGAAGGAAGAGCCCCGGGGTGGTCGGCTGTCACAGCAACCTTGACGCCATCAAGGCTCTCCTAATAAAACACCCCATCTTTAAAATCAATCGATGTCTTTGGGTCGTCATGGAACCCCGGATCGTCATCAAGGGAGTGATCCTCCGGTTGAGGAGAAGGGCAGCTAACGAATTCAACTTGACGCCTCCAACTATGTTAAAATACAACTTGTGAGAACTCGGGCATGATATGTGTACTCGATTTAGTGGGCCGTAACTTACCCACTCCACCGGATTGAATCCGGAGCAGCCTTCCTGGATACTCATTTGAGAAAATTCTGCGTCCTCTCCCTTGAAGAGATCGGCCAAGATTCTGGCCAAAGCCGCCTTGTTATCTGGCCCTTGTCGCTGATAACTGGTTACATCGTTGGTCCTGTTGTAGCACCATAAAGGATGACCACTTTGCTGGAGGGGCTGCATGCATCGGGTGATGGCGATGGCCATTACTTTGATCATGGTCAGCTTAGTGCTGGTCAACAGCCTTATCTTGGTTGCCAACGCGCTCACCTCTTCGTTGTCCCGTTGGGAAGGACCTCTAGGCCTCCAGTTGAACCGCTTTTATGGGCAGGTGCCTTGAGTATTCAGGCAGCCCTTGCCGAACTAGATCGGTGAGTGGAACATCTTCAATATAGAACCATTCCGGAGTCCACCCTTCGGGATCTTCCCATGGGGTGCCGATGGGGTACCCCGCCCCAGCTATCCGCCATACTTCGGCGCCGGCAACCTCAAATATGGATAATCCTTGGAGGCGAGGGACGAGGCAGAAGTACTTCCTCCACAAATCAAAGTGCTGAAAAATATCTCGCACAAAGCCAGAAATATGGAGTTTAGACCCTGGGTGAGGTCGTGGAGCTGGATCCCATAGAAATCTAGCAAACCCCGTAGAAAGGGGTGGATAGGAAAGCCCAAACCTCTTAGGAGGAAGGGAACGAGGCATACTCTCTCCTCCTTGCTTGGAGTAGGGGAGTTCTCAGCAAGGGCGTGACCATCAATGGAGATAAGGCCGACACGGATGATAACCAAATCCACTAGGGGAAGGATGCATTGCATCTGAAGGCATTGCAATTAAAGGTGCGAAACGGAGCAGCTGGACCAGTTGCCTGGGAGAGGGTCGTGTGGGCGCGAATATGAACCTGGGAGGTCGGCCATGGCCCTGGAGATTTGTTTGGGCGTGGATACTTGTAGAAGGGGGAGAAGTAAATTGCCCCCCTGCGCCATGGATCTATAAATAGGCGCCTTACCTTGAATATGGACGGACGTGGTCGTGAAAAGGTGGCATTGAGCCGCCCGCCTTCTGAAAAGGTGCGCGAGGCCCTTGCCCTGAGGAACGGAATTAAAATCCCGAGGGTCCCACCTCGGTCTCAAGATATCTTCGAGCTTGGAATCCTGAAATTGTGTGGGCCCGAGCGCATCAGTTCGGGTTCTGGATAGAGACCGACGAGTTGGTTCGACCCCAGGCTGAATAAGAGAACTCACCTTGCAAGCCAAATACAGTTAGCAGAGCAGATGCTGGATACCAGCTCTGGTGTTGAAGGCAATTTCGGAGGCTAATTAGGGAGTCATGGACTGAGGGGTCCTCGGGGGGACGACCCATTATACACATGCTAGACTGGTGAAGCCGTAATGTGACAGGAGATCTATGAAGCTATGGTGTGCTCTCCAAGTCAAGAAGGCGTGGCGTCTCTTTATCCTTATTTGTAATCTATCTTCGATAACCCTAACCCTATCGGTGTCTATATAAACCGAGGGTTGTAGTCATTAGAGGGAGAGCTATCTTCATCCCCTGTAGCCTAGGGTTAGCTCATACTGATCTCGAGGTAGATCTACACGGTAAACCACGATATACAATCAATACAATCAAGCAGGGCGTGGAGCTTTACCTCTTTGAGAGGCCCCGAACATGGGTAAACACTGTGTTTGTCGTCCCTTGTTAACCATTAATCCTAGATCCACAGCTCGGGACCCCCTACCCCAAGGTCTACCAGTTTTGGTACTGACACTTAGTTTTTTTACTGATATATATTTATATAAAAACTAGAGTGTTTATATTTCAAGTTTGTGAACAAGTATTATTTTACTACTCTGGATCCATTGCAACGCACGGGCCGACACATTAGTAGTAGTAAGAAACAAATTTCGAGTTTGGCACAAGTTCGTACAGCGGGAGCACCACAAGGCCTGGCGTAGGAGCTACATTTCCCTCTCGGGGCCCATGGGACTGAGCTTCAAAGGCGTACTACACCTGCCTTTGTTTCCATGTCATGTGGACCCTAGGTGCGACTGGCCCACATGTCATTCTCACAAAGGCAGAGGGGCGGTGGGACCGAGAGGGGTGAGGGCATAGGTCGGGGAACGTGTGGTGTCATGGGTTCGAGTGGCATCATGTGTGAATTGCGTGTGGATATGATAGAAACTTGATGGTCGTCGCAGTTCAGCGGGCCCACATGTCATGCACACAGAAGGCAGAGGTGCGGTGGGTCCGAGAGGGGTGAGGCGCACGTCGGGGGACGTGGTGCCGTGGGTTGGAGCGGCGTCGTGGGAATCACGTGTGGCAGTAGTAGAAACGTGATGGTCGACGTAGTTCAACTTCCATGGACAAGGTGTCATGTCATTGCATATGGATCACTTCAAGGCGTAGTAGAGAAAACTTGGTGGATAAATGGTTCATTATAGTCAAGTATACCTACGCTACTATACTTGTTCCAAAGACATGCACACCAGCGAAATAGTTCTTCTATATTAATGTACACAAAGAGGAAATATTGTTTACAAGAGAGGAAATACTACATCCAACTATAATTCCCAGCTGCTGGTGCATCTTCTTCTTCTTATTTCTTCTTCTTCTTCTTCTTCTTCTTCTTCTTCTTCTTCTTCTTCTTATTCTTCTTCTTCTTCTTCTTCTAATTTTCTGTGGGAGATGGTTGCGCAACATGCTCCGTCAACCTTGCAGCTATCTCGAAATTCATACGGGCATTGAGGGCAGCATATTTTATCCGCTCGTAGGTCAAGGGGTAATTCTCCCATCCAGACGATCTTAATCCCAGCATCTCGTCACCCTTCTCAAGATTTGTTTCGACCACTAAATTTGCTACATCGAATAGGGATGGTATTTCCTTATCACAACCTACTACAGGAATTCTGGTTTGTAGTTCAGCGATGGATTTCAAGGCAAGGTAGTATGGCACTAGCTTCTGTTTGTCCCCTTCGATGGCTGCCCTACAGAAGTATATGTCCTACCGATATATGAAATCATGGAGCTCACCTGGTATGGAGGGCGCGTGTATTATGTGATACACCAAAACTTCATCTTCGAGGCACAGCTGAAGGACGGTAGCGCATTGGATCTTCCTAGTGGCACGCTCTGTGTACTCTTCGTCGAGACCGATGACCTTCATCTCTACCTTGGGACTTGGATACATTGTTGATCCATTCCCGAACAACCCTTGGGTGGTCGGTGACGGTGGCAACTATGCTCAACGATCCTTCGACGAGGACATGTTTGACGCTAAAAACCTGGATAGGGATATGTTTTGCCATTTGCAACCGCTGGACCGGAGGGCTATGGTTCGGAGAATTAGGATTAAGTTGGCTAGTCTGACTGAAGGAGATGATTATTTAAAGGGGCTTCGGAATTACTCCAGTAGTATCTGAAGAGGTTAAAATGTGAATCCAGTGGGGTTTGAATGCAAATGAAGGAGAGGTCAAGAAGCCGAGGAAAATCGGTTCCCGATGGAGAAGTAAATGGGAGAAGTGGCATGCAGTCACATGATTAGACGGCTAGGTAGACCAACCTACAAAACGAAAAGGCTATGTGTATAGCGTACTGACGAGTGGTACGTGTCCATGTACGTTGCCGGGGAGGTTAGTGCTTGAAGGTATATCTTTAGATCTTGCTATCGAATCTTTTAGTTTCTTGTTTTATCACTAGTTTATTTTATAAAAGAAAACTACAAAAAACTGGAATCGATGTTGCCTCATATGCTTCATATTTTTAATATCTTTTGTGAAAATGATGGAAAGGAAACTTTTGCCGAAGTGCTAGAAGAAGAATGCATTAAAATGTTTGGCACTAAATACTTCAATGATGAGCATGATTGCAATGTTTTTAGTATGAACTCTTTGAAAATCCATAGTACTAATGATGATTGAACTAGTCATGATGAAAATGTCTCTTATAAGCGTGTGAACTTTTGTGGAGTGCATAGAGTTTGTAAGTAAACACCAAATAGGGAAGATAGATTTTGCAAGAGGCATAAGTATTTAGAAACTAAATGGTTGCAAGAGAGGCTAGATGATTGTGCTGAAAAATTAAAATTTCTTTGCCATCCTTCTGAACTTTGCAATGAACGTGATCATTTAAATCTCCAGTGCAAATTGTTTCATGATCGAATCATGTCCAAAAATTGTGATGACTTGATTTCCCTTGCACATCATAATGAACTTAGTTTGCTTGTGGGTTATGAAGAAATGAAACCTATAACTAAGGATCTTCCAGAATTTGTCCTTGATAAAGTTCTTGATTTTGATCTAGAGGAAATTCATATGTATTGTGCGGTGAATTGCATTGAAAATCCTTATATTGTCAATTACATAAAGACAAGAAAAAAAATAAAAGATGAAGAGAATAATAATGGAAGGGAAGATACTTCCCAATATCTTCCTATTATTTCTTCTGATGAATCGGGTAACGAGGATGAGCCTTCTATTCAACCAATCTCATTAATAAGGAGCTCCAACAAGAGGATTAAACCCACACATAATGTGAAGAAGATAAAGAAAAGATGGAGAAGCAAAGGTAAAAAGTTAAACCTCCCAAATGATGTTGCTCCTATGACTCACTGTGATGATGATAATTGCTATACTATTGGTGCTATCCATACTATTAATGATGAGAGTGATTATGCTTATGATATGCAAAGGCCCAAGCTTGGGGATGCTATGTTTGATGAGAATGACATGTTTGAGAATTTATTTGCTGCAATTAATGTTTGTCCCAAGCTTGGGGATGCTATGTTTAATGAAGATGGTATTCTTAGTCTCCCAAGTTTTGAAGAGCAAATTTCCTATGATGATAGCATGCCTCCTATTTATTATGATTATAATTATAAAAGTGGATTTGGAGAGGTCATGACTTTATTTACTAATGATTCCACTATTTAGGAAGAGGTTTCAATTGACTATGATGAGAACAAAGTTGCTACTGATTATTGTGATGATAATTATGTTATAAAAAGTAGTGATGATTATATTTACAAAATTTGGCATTATTATCATTACCCTTTTTCTGAACATTACTCTTCTAATGTGGAAACAATTTATAGTATTCAAGTTTCTTATGATACTCCCACTATTCCGAATGAGAAGAATTTTGTTTATGTGGAGAGTAGTAAATTTTATATGCTTGTAGATCATGAAAAGAATGCTTTATGTGATGGTTATACTGTTGAACTTATTCATGATGCTACTAAAAATAATTATGAGGGAGGAATATATGCTTGTAGGAATTGCAATAGTATCAAGTTTCCTATCTATGTGCTTAAAATCTTGAAGTTATGCTTGCTTTGCCTTCCTATGCTGGTTAATTATCATTCCCATAAGTTGTTTGCTCACAAAATCCCTATGCATAGGAAGTGGGTTAGACTTAAATGTGCTAGTTATAATCTTCATGATGCTCTCTTTATGTTTCAATTCTTATCTTTTATGCGAGCATCTTTGAAATCATCATGCCTAGCTAAAAGGCATTAAAAAAAGCGCTTGTTGGAAGACAACCCAATATTTACCCCTACTATTTTTGTGTGTTAACATGATTAAGCTACTGTAGTAATCATGTTTTATAGCTTTTTTCAATAAAGTGCCAAGTACAACCTTTGGGAAGACTTGGGCGAAGTCTTTGTGATCTTGCTGTAAAAAACAGAAACTTTTGCGCTCACGAGATTAGCTGTCATTTTTTACTGGAGAGTGCTTTTAGGTTGATTCTGTTTGCAGATGATTAATAGACAAATTCCTCACGTCCACCAATTTATTTAAGAATTTGTAGAGTTACATAAGTATACGAAAGTTACAGATTGCTAAAGACTGTTCTGTTTTTGACAGATTCTGTTTTCTATGTGTTGTTTGCTTATTTTGATGAATCTATGAGTAGTACCGGAGGGTACGAACCATAGAGAAGTTGTAATACAGTAGGTTTAACACCAATATAAATAAAGAATGAGTTCAATTCAGTACCTTAAAGTGGTGGTTTGTTTTCTTATACTAACTGTAATGCCCAGGATGGAATTATACCTCCTACGTGTCGAGGCACGACTTAAAGGCATAAGTCCATCCTAGAATGATCTCAAGTTTGGTAATCTTTGCACAACTCATGTAAAAGAGGGATAGTAAACTGAAAATAGTTGGCTTACAATCGCCACGTCACAGAATAACAGTACAAGTCTCAATCATCATACATTAAGATCACTACAACCCTCTAAGGGCAAAAGCCAAAAGTCAAAGTACCAAACTCAGATAAATAAAGCAACCACAGGCGGATCGAATCCTAGTAAGAGACTCCACTACTGATCGTCCGGGTACCGCACATAGTAACGACTACGCTCCTCGTCGTACTCCCAATCCAGCTCGGTGCCATCACCTGGATAGCTCACAGCTGGACCTGCATCTGGTGTGTGAAGTAACTGTGAGCCACAGAGGACTCAGCAATCCCGTTCCCGGGTAACAGAACTATCAAAGCCTTTAGGTGAGGGAAAGGCTGAAGAAAGAACAAGTCTGCAGCAGCAACTAGCATCTAGCTTACGCAAGTGAGAGCGAGAAGAGAAGGCATCGGCAAGAAGTGATCACGAAGTGATCCTAGCTACAAGCTCACAAACATAACCCCTCCGTGTTCAACTCCCGAATCCCTATTCGGAAATTGACAGTCACGGAACACACGCTGGTAGTGTATTAACATCATTGTGTCAAGTTATCTACAACCGGAATTAACAAGCTCCCATCTGCCACATAACCGCGGGCACGGCTTTCGAAAGTTCAAACCCTGCAGGGGTGTTCCAACTTGACCCATTACAAGCCCACGATCCGCGGAGTCGCAACTCCAAAGTGGGAAGACCCGAGTATCCTCGGAATCCCGTGCTCAAGATATACCGAGCTAAGGTAAGGCTAATCCAGCAAATCCTCCCGGCGTGTCGACACCCTGATAGTAGCCGCGCGTATCTAGGTCTCAGGACACGTCCGGATGAGCGCTACGTACAGATACCAAAGACCCCAGCGAACTGGGTAGTATCCGCAAGTGACTCTGGTTTGGACCAACACTCAAGTCGAGCACTGGCCCAGGGGGTTGAATTAATTAAGCCTCGGGTTAATTACTCCCTCGGAAGGTTTAAGTTGTTTAGGCAAATAGTACCAATGTTGGGATTTGCTGGAAAAGACTTAGCACAGCGGTTTATCGAGGGGGTCCCATACACCCCAACCGTGTTAGGAACGCATAATCAAGGAACATAAAACCGGCTTATACGGATCCTAACGGCATGAGTGGAACAAAACACCAAGCAAAAGGCTTAGCCTTCCACCCTTGCCAATATATAGATGATTTCAGTTAAAGCATTTATATAGTGTGATATAACCCAACCAAACTTCAACATGGAGCAAGCATCTTCACTTCACCTGCAACTAGCAACGCTATAAGAAGGGCTGAGCGAAGCGTACTTAGCCAAGCAACGGTTTGCATAGGTAGGGTGGTTAAACATGGCAATTGGTTACAAGTAGGAGGCTGACAAGAAGAACATGGGCATCGAGGCAAAACTATAGATCGAGACTACTAGCAATAGACAAAGATAGTAATGTTATCGGGGTTCGGTCATCTTGCCTGAAGAGAAGACGTTCGGATCGAAAGAAGGGTCCTCGTGCTCAAACTCGTTGGAAACCTCGTGCTCAACCTCGTTGGAAAACTCGTGCTCAACTTCCGGCTCTAAACAAGACAAACACACCAAGCACCAATCAACACGATGCAATGCGCACTCGAAAAACATGTATGCATGATGGATGCACTAAAGATGCACATGGAGCACGAAAAACATCACTCAAGCAAAACACCTCAAAACAAGATAACAACCTGATATTATTAATCTACACAGAAAATCACCCAAGTTTGATATAAGAATCGCTGAAATCGGAGTTACGGGCTAAAAGTTATGCCCGAAACAAGATTTGAGCGAAAACTGCAAATTACAGCAACATAGCATCTTTGGAGCTCAAAATAATTAATCTACAGCACCCAAAAAGCATGGCAAAGGACTTGAACATAAACTAGATATAATGTACAGCAACTAGGTCCAAAGTGCACCCCCAACGGAGTCACGGATCAATAGCAATGATCTTGGACATATTGAACTTTGAAATAAAATTCTGGCAGCAGAATTTTATTGAAAGTTTGGAGCAAAAGATAAACATGCTACAGCCACTCAAATGGACAGGTGAGGACATGGATGGAAAGACAACAATATATACTTCATGGAACAATCAAAATCCACCCCAAAACTATCATGCTTTGTCCTACAACATCACACGAACATGGCATCGGAACGTTACAGATTTCAGACTTAGTGAAATTTCACTAAGTCCTAAAACAGCAGTATCATCATAGCACACAAAAGAGCATGTTTAAGACACCTCGAAACTAAACATGGCAAAGGGTAAGCACCTCATCAAAATACATATGAAGGTGATCCCGAAACACACAAGCATGCATCATTGTGGTGAACACACCGATTACAACGAGCTCAACAAGATGGCATTTCACAACAAGTGAAAACACAACATGTGAACATGGCACTTTGCAACGATGATAACAAGGAAACAATACATCTACCATGCAACCTATCACACCCAACACGTAGTTCGTGGCAAGACGAACACGTGGACATGTCATTTGCATCGTTTGGACAAACGAGCTAAAAGTTATCACAAGTCAAACGTGGCATGAAAATAACACATAACAGCAGTTTATATCATGATGCACTCTTGCAACAGCAAAACAAGTGCCAAGATGACATCTAACATGCATGACTACAACAGGAAAAACGTAGAGGACATCTCCACGAACATCTGGACATGCTACACGCGCAAAACGGAGCAACAGGCACCAAACTAGAGCAGGTCAAAGTATGCATATCAGAACAGGAAAAACAGGGGCTTAGGGAAAAAAAACAACCTAGCAGATCTGGAGATGAACAGTGACGGGCCCGCACGGAGCTACAGTGGCGGCCCAGTGCGCGGTGGAACTGTGCGGCGGCGGCGGCCCGTCCGGCGCGCGGCCTGGGGAAGAGGCCCACGAGCGGCGGGGTGGTGCGGCCGGCCCGAAGCGGAGGCCCGTCGTCTGGCGCTGGCGGCGCGGGGGTGGCGCGGCCCAGGAAGCGCCCGGTCGGCGCGCGGCGGCGGAGAAGAGGCTGGGCCTTCGGGCCCAGCGCGGGAGTGGCGACGGCTCGCGCAGAGGCGCCGACGAAGCGGTCCCCCCCTGGACCCGGCCCGGCGCGGTCGAGGGAATCGGCTGGCTCGATCTGTCGCCTGGCGCGGTCGAGGCTTCGCGGGATGGAGCGACCGAGCGCTCGGCGAGAGCGTTGACTCGGCGCTTGGGTCGCCCGAGGGAGATCCCGGTCGGCTCGGCTGGCCTGGATCGAAGGATCCTCGGGATCCGGCCAGATCTGCGGGAGGGATTTGGGGAACTGAGGAAGAAAGGAAAAAAAAAAGAAGGAGATCTAGAGGAGGAAGAAGATGGGGATAGAAATGCCCAAAATATAGACTAGGGGTCTATATGTAGCAGTTTTAGACTAGGGTTAGGGGGAGATTAGGGGCGCTAGGAGCCCTCCGATCGTGATCCAACGGATCCGATCGCGGGGATGAATTAAAAGGACCAGACGGAGATAAAAGAAAGCAGTAGGGGTATTTCCGGGACACGAAGTAAGGGCACTTCGGACCCACACGGGCAACGGAGGGAAAAGACAACGGAGTCCAAACGAGACGAGATTTGAGAGGCGGGTTGCACACAACAAAACAACAACACACAACACAACCTCGCGGCACACCGGTAACGAAAAACGCCCGAACAACAAAGTAGGCCTACGGGACGTCACGGACACGTGAGGGAGCTCCGGAACACAAAACGGACAACGGGAAGAAACGCCACGAACCGGATGCAACCCACAACACAGATGCAATGCAATGCACATGTCTACATGATATGAATGAATGCCACACACTCACACAACAAAACGACGAAAGCCCGAAAGACAAAGAACCCGAAATGGAAATAGATGAAGCCGGAGATTTATTATATACCCAAAAGGGAAAGTATTACATCCGGGGCATTACAAACTCTCCTCTACTACAAAAAGATCTCGTCCCGAGATCTAGGACTGGAAAAAGGAAGGGTACTCGGAACGAAGATGATCTTCTCGTTCCCAGGTAGCTTCTCGGTCTGTGTGATGTGACCACTTGACTTTCAGAAACTTGATGGACTTGTTGCGAGTTTTGCGTTCGGTTTCTTCGAGAATTGCAACTGGATGCTCTCGGTAGGAAAGGTCTTGTTGAAGATCAATCTCCTCAAACGGAATCATGCGCTCAGGTGCCTTGAAGCATTTGCGCAGTTGAGACACATGGAAGACATCATGAACATTTGCAAAGTTGGAAGGGAGCTCGAGCTGATAGGCTAGATCGCCTCTTTTGCCAAGAATCCTGAAAGGCCCGACGTATCTAGGGGCAAGCTTTCCTTTGATACCGAATCTCTGGGTTCCTTTCATCGGAGAAACTCGGAGATAGACATGATCACCGATGTCGAAAGCCAAATCACGATGCTTTCCGTCATAGTAGCTCTTCTGACGCGACTGAGCGGCCTTGAGATTCTCACGTATGACTTTGCACATTTCTTCGGCTTCTGAGATCAAATCATTGCCAAGAAGTTGGCGTTCGCCTGTTTCAGACCAGTTGAGAGGGGTACGGCACTTTCTGCCATAGAGAATTTCAAACGGTGCTTTGCCTGCACTTGCTTGAAAGCTGTTGTTGTAAGAGAACTCTGCAAATGGAAGACAGTCTTCCCATTTCATGCCGAAGGAGATGACACAGGCTCTGAGCATATCTTCTAGGATCTGATTCACACGCTCGACTTGACCACTAGTCTGAGGGTGAAAGGCAGTGCTGAACCTGATCTTCGTGCCCATGGCGGACTGAAAGGAGTCCCAGAACCTTGATGTGAACAAGCTGCCACGGTCTGAGGATATCACTTGAGGAATGCCATGAAGGGACACAATTCTGGAAGTGTACAACTCTGCAAGTTGAGCTGCATTGATTGATTCTTTGACTGGAAGAAAGTGAGCAACTTTGGTAAGCTTGTCAATCACCACAAAGATAGCATCATTGCCTCGCTTGGATTTAGGAAAGCCAGTGACGAAGTCCATTTCAATGTGGTCGAACTTCCACTCAGGAATAGGAAGAGGTTGGAGAAGACCGGCTGGACGTTGATGTTCTGCTTTCACTCTTCTGCATACATCACATTCATTCACGAATTGGGCAATCTCCCTTTTCATGCGTGTCCACCAGTAAGATTGCTTGAGGTCTTGATACATCTTGGAACTGCCAGGATGGATGGAAAGGAGAGAGTCATGAGCTTCTTCCATTATGAGCTTCCTGAGATCACCTTTGGGAACAACGAGTCTGTCCTCGAAGAACAAGGTATCTCTCTCATCAACACGGAAGCACTTGTATTTTGGAGTGCCCTTTGCAATCCCATGTTTCACCTTCTTCACCATGGTATCACTGAGCTGGGCCTCACGGACTTGATCTTCCAAGGTAGGAGCAATTTGGAGATTTGCAAGAAAACCATGCGGAACAACCTGAAGGTTGAGCTTCCTGAAGGCTTCACAAAGCTCAGGCTGGTGTGGCTTGATAAGAAGGCTGTTGCAATATGCCTTTCTGCTCAAAGCATCTGCAATCACATTCGCCTTGCCTGGAGTGTACTCAATGCTGGGGTTGTACTCTTGGATCATCTCGACCCAACGAGTCTGGCGGAGGTTCAGATGCGGCTGTGTGAAGATGTACTTCAAGCTCTTGTGATCAGTGAAGATGTCGACCTTTCTGCCCAACAACAGATGTCTCCACGTAATCATAGCATGTACCACAGCTGCTAGCTCGAGATCATGTGTGGGATAGTTCTTCTTAGCTGGCTTTAGCTGACGTGAAGTGTATGCCACAATTCTCTTCTCTTGCATAAGCACACCACCAAGGCCTTGAAGAGAAGCGTCACAGAACACTTCATAGGGCTTGGATTCATCTGGAGGAATCAAAACTGGAGCTGAGACAAGCTTCTCTTTGAGGGTTTTGAAGGCCACTTCACACTCGGGAGACCAAAAGTATTTGACATTCTTCTGAAGGAGGTTGGAAAGAGGCTTGGCAATCTTGGAGAAGTTCTCCACAAACCTTCTGCAATAGCTGGCAAGACCCAGAAAACTGCGGAGCTGCTTGACGTTCTGAGGAGCTTCCCAGTTGACAATTGCTTCAACTTTCTCGGGATTAACCGCAATACCGTCAGCTGAGATAATGTGGCCCAGGTACAAAACCTTATCGAGCCAAAACTCGCACTTTGAGAACTTGGCATAGAATTTATGCTCTCGGAGTCGATCAAGAACCAGATGCAAGTGCTTTTCGTGATCTTCTTCATTCTTGGAAAACACCAGAATATCATCCAGATACACAAGCACAAACTCGCCAGTATAGGGGTTGAAGATGTAATGCATCATCCTTGAGAAGGTAGGAGGAGCATTGGCGAGGCCGAAGGACATGACGGTATACTCATATGAACCGTAGCTCGTTCTGAAGGCCGTCTTGGGAATGTCTTCCTCGCGAATGCGAATTTGATGGTAGCCCATTCGGAGGTCAAGCTTAGAGAATACTTTAGCTCCTTTAAGCTTCTCAAAGAGTTCATTGATGTTGGGGAGCGGATACTTGTTCTTAATCGTCTTCTTGTTCAGTGGCCGATAGTCAACACAGAGACGCTCCGTGCCATCTTTCTTCTTGACAAATAAGACACCACAGCCCCACGGAGATGTACTCGGTCTGATGAGACCCATACGCTCCTGTTCATCCAACTGTTTCTTCAATTCCTTCAATTCATCTGAAGAGAGCTTGTATGGACGCCGGCAAACAGGTTCGGTGCCCGGCTCGAGTTCAATGACAAACTCCACCTGACGGTGTGGAGGCATGCCTGGAAGTTCTTCTGGAAAGACGTCTTGATATTCATTCACCACTGGAATTTTCTCTATGGCATTAATTTCACCCTTATCATTAAGAGAGAAAAGCCGAATAGTATTATCCCTGGAGGCGAAGATAATCACATCTTCATCAGAATGAGTCAATTTGACTTCCTTTTGAGCACAATCAATGTGAGCATCGTGCTGAGAAAGCCAATCCATTCCGAGAATGAGGTCGATGTCAGAATGCCCAAGAATCACCGGTTTAGCCAGAAAACGATAATCTCCCATGCGAATAGAAACATCCGGAGCATAAACACTAGAAGTCATAATCTTGCCCGGAGAAACAACTTGCAACTTCTGAGGCAAATTTGAAGTGGCAATACTGTGCTTGGATGCAAATGGTTGAGACATGAAAGAGCATGATGCACCCGAATCAAATAACACTTTAGCTGGAAAAGAGTTCACTGGAAGGTTACCCAGAATGACATCAGAAGAAGCCTCCGCTTGTGCTGCATTCATCAGATTGACCCTTGCAGCCTTTGGATCATGCTTGACCATAGCGGTACCCACAGGTGGTGGAGGAGGAAGACGCTTCGGATTCGGACATCTGTTGGCATAATGACCCTTCTGGCCACACTTGTTGCACACCACTTCAGAGAGAGGACGGAAATGAGAGCCACTGGACTTGGAGCCTTGAGACTGAAACTGCTTCTTCGACTGGTTGCTTGGGTTGGGTGGGTGGGAGAAACCACGACCACTAGAGTTCTTGTTGTTGGAGTTGTTGAAGTTGTTGGAGTTGTTGTATGGAGCTCGAATCACTAGAGGAGGAGGAAGCCAGAATTTCTGTTGTTTCGCAGCCAACTGAGACGATGAGGAAGAGTGAACAGCATCTCGAATTCTCTTCTTAGAGGCCTCCATCTTAAGAGAACTTATCGAATTCGTCTGGCTCGAACAAAGTGAGAGCAAGCTGAAGTTCATCTTTGAGACCTCCACGGAACTGATAGATTTTACTCTTTGCATCAGGAATGTCTTGCTTTGCATAGCGAGCGAGGTTTTGGAACTTGACATTATACTGATAGACTGTCATGGAGCCCTGCTTGAGGTTGCGGAATTGCTCACGCATACCCTCGATGACACTTGTAGGAATGTGATGCGAGCGGAAATCCTTGCAGAAATTCTCCCAAGAGATCACTTGACCCGGCCTTGAGTCTTTGTACTGCTGCCACCAGTCAGCTGCTTGATCTTTCAGTTGGAAGGCTGCAAACTTCACATAGTCATCTTCTTTCACGTTACTGCACTCAAAATGCTTCTTTATGTCGGTCAACCAATCCTCAGCATCAAGAGGGTCGACACAGTAACTGAAAGCTTTAGGATTGTTGGCCAAGAACTGGTTGAGGGTAGCATGGTGCTGCTGGAAGAAGTTGCCTTGGTTCATTGGAACGCCCTGATTAGCTTGATTAGCTTGCATAGCTTGCATTTGCTGCATCATCTGCATCATCAACTGAGTGTTCTGAGCAGTAGTCTGCATAATTGCTCTCCAAGCCTCAGGCGGAGGAGGAGGGGAAGGAGGATGCTCTGGGACCTCTTCCACCTCTGGGTTGGCATTCGGAACCTTTTTTGGAGCCATCATCTTTGTGCTGAAAGCATATGAACGCGTTACGAAAAGGTTTTGCAATCCCCGGATCAGCATAGCCAAGGACCCTTTAAGATGCAACTCCTGATAGTAACATCGGTCATATAACCCCTTCACTCAATGTCGAACCCCGAACTCACTAACCTGCATTCGTTGGAAGAATGCCTACGATCTACTGGATAAAACCCACCTATAGTTTTCCAAAAGATTCCAGTTATGCAATCAGGTGTTGGGGATACACGGGAAGCACCGCGCAATCAACTCTAACCTACATCCAGGTGTATCCATCCTTCAACACATAACCAGTCTTTCTCGGAAACTGTGTACCTCGGACCTTCGAAAAGCATCCACTATAACAAGCTATGGCAATACTCCCGAACTACCTCCCCAGTACTGGGTGATGTCGGGGTTATCTTGCCACTGGCCGTATAGGGGAGATTTTCGATGTCGGCTGTCTTAAGTATTTAGTACTGTCGCGATATGCTTGTTACAATGATACCCCGAAGCTCAACTCCTCGGTAACAGGAGGCATCGGGAACAATATCCTTGTCACAAGAACATCGAAACAATCCCAGAATACTCGCGGGATTCCTAAAAAAAAAATTTGTGCAAATTTTGAAGATAGGAGAGACAAGAGTAGACGTCAGGAGTCCTCACCAGAGAGAAAGGGGATGAGAAGCAAAGAAATCCTACTCTCCGATATAATATAGGACTCAAAAAGTTTTCAGTGTGTGCCTAGACTCAACCGTCAACGGTTCGATCAAACAGTGGGGGCTCCTAGGTCGGAGAAGGCTCTGATACCAACTTGTAATGCCCAGGATGGAATTATACCTCCTACGTGTCGAGGCACGACTTAAAGGCATAAGTCCATCCTAGAATGATCTCAAGTTTGGTAATCTTTGCACAACTCATGTAAAAGAGGGATAGTAAACTGAAAATAGTTGGCTTACAATCGCCACGTCACAGAATAACAGTACAAGTCTCAATCATCATACATTAAGATCACTACAACCCTCTAAGGGCAAAAGCCAAAAGTCAAAGTACCAAACTCAGATAAATAAAGCAACCACAGGCGGATCGAATCCTAGTAAGAGACTCCACTACTGATCGTCCGGGTACCGCACATAGTAACGACTACGCTCCTCGTCGTACTCCCAATCCAGCTCGGTGCCATCACCTGGATAGCTCATAGCTGGACCTGCATCTGGTGTGTGAAGTAACTGTGAGCCACAGAGGACTCAGCAATCCCGTTCCCGGGTAACAGAACTATCAAAGCCTTTAGGTGAGGGAAAGTCTGAAGAAAGAACAAGTCTGCAGCAGCAACTAGCATCTAGCTTACGCAAGTGAGAGCGAGAAGAGAAGGCATCGGCAAGAAGTGATCACGAAGTGATCCTAGCTACAAGCTCACAAACATAACCCCTCCGTGTTCAACTCCCGAATCCCTATTCGGAAATTGACAGTCACGGAACACACGCTGGTAGTGTATTAACATCATTGTGTCAAGTTATCTACAACCGGAATTAACAAGCTCCCATCTGCCACATAACCGCGGGCACGGCTTTCGAAAGTTCAAACCCTGCAGGGGTGTTCCAACTTGACCCATTACAAGCCCACGATCCGCGGAGTCGCAACTCCAAAGTGGGAAGACCCGAGTATCCTCGGAATCCCGTGCTCAAGTTAAACCGAACTAAGGTAAGGCTAATCCAGCAAATCCTCCCGGCGTGTCGACACCCTGATAGTAGCCGCGCGTATCTAGGTCTCAGGACACGACCGGATGGGCGATTCTACAGGTTTTTACCAAACCTCGAGTTTCCTTGAGGTGGCCCCGCAGACTCCCCGTTTCGGACCAACACTCATGTGGAGCACTGGCCCGGGGTTGTTGATTAAGAAAGAGGGTTAATTACTCCCTATGCATGTTTAGTTTGTTATTAGGCAAATAGTACCAAGGTTGGGACTTGCTGGAAAAGACTTAGCACTTAGCGGTTTATCGAGGGGGTCCCATACACCCCAACCGTGTTAGGAACGCATAATCAAGGAACATAAAACCGGCTTATACGGATCCTAACGGCATGAGTGGAACAAATCACCAAGCAAAAGGCTTAGCCTTCCACCCTTGCCAATATATATATGATTTCAGTTAAAGCATTTATATAGTGTGATATAACCCAACCAAACTTCAACATGGAGCAAGCATCTTCACTTCACCTGCAACTAGCAACGCTATAAGAAGGGCTGAGCGAAGCGTACTTAGCCAAGCAACGGTTTGCATAGGTAGGGTGGTTAAACATGGCAATTGGTTACAAGTAGGAGGCTGACAAGAAGAACATGGGCATCGAGGCAAAACTATAGATCGAGACTACTAGCAAAAGACAAGGATAGTAAAGTTATCGGGGTTCGGTCATCTTGCCTGAAGAGAAGACGTTCGGATCGAAAGAAGGGTCCTCGTGCTCAAACTCGTTGGAAAACTCGTGCTCAACCTCGTTGGAAAACTCGTGCTCAACTTCCGGCTCTAAACAAGACAAACACACCAAGCACAAATCAACACGATGCAATGCGCACTCGAAAAACATGTATGCATGATGGATGCACTAAAGATGCACATGGAGCACGAAAAACATCACTCAAGCAAAACACCTCAAAACAAGATAACAACCTGATATTATTAATCTACACAGAAAATCACCCAAGTTTGATATAAGAATCGCTGAAATCGGAGTTACGGGCTAAAAGTTATGCCCGAAACAAGATTTGAGCGAAAACTGCAAATTACAGCAACATAGCATCTTTGGAGCTCAAAATAATTAATCTACAGCACCCAAAAAGCATGGCAAAGGACTTGAACATAAACTAGATATAATGTACAGCAACTAGGTCCAAAGTGCACCCCCAACGGAGTCACGGATCAATAGCAATGATCTTGGACATATTGAACTTTGAAATAAAATTCTGGCAGCAGAATTTTATTGAAAGTTTGGAGCAAAAGATAAACATGCTACAGCCACTCAAATGGACAGGTGAGGACATGGATGGAAAGACAACAATATATACTTCATGGAACAATCAAAATCCACCCCAAAACTATCATGCTTTGTCCTACAACATCACACGAACATGGCATCGGAACGTTACAGATTTCAGACTTAGTGAAATTTCACTAAGTCCTAAAACAGCAGTATCATCATAGCACACAAAAGAGCATGTTTAAGACACCTCGAAACTAAACATGGCAAAGGGTAAGCACCTCATCAAAATACATATGAAGGTGATCCCGAAACACACAAGCATGCATCATTGTGGTGAACACACCGATTACAACGAGCTCAACAAGATGGCATTTCACAACAAGTGAAAACACAACATGTGAACATGGCACTTTGCAACGATGATAACAAGGAAACAATACATCTACCATGCAACCTATCACACCCAACACGTAGTTCGTGGCAAGACGAACACGTGGACATGTCATTTGCATCGTTTGGACAAACGAGCTAAAAGTTATCACAAGTCAAACGTGGCATGAAAATAACACATAACAGCAGTTTATATCATGATGCACTCTTGCAACAGCAAAACAAGTGCCAAGATGACATCTAACATGCATGACTACAACAGGAAAAACGTAGAGGACATCTCCACGAACATCTGGACATGCTACACGCGCAAAACGGAGCAACAGGCACCAAACTAGAGCAGGTCAAAGTATGCATATCAGAACAGGAAAAACAGGGGCTTAGGGAAAAAAACAACCTAGCAGATCTGGAGATGAACAGTGACGGGCCCGCGCGGAGCTACAGTGGCGGCCTAGTGCGCGGTGGAACTGTGCGGCGGCGGCGGCCCGTCCGGCGCGCGGCCTGGGGAAGAGGCCCACGAGCGGCGGGGTGGTGCGGCCGGCCCGAAGCGGAGGCCCGTCGTCTGGCGCTGGCGGCGCGGGGGTGGCGCGGCCCAGGAAGCGCCCGGTCGGCGCGCGGCGGCGGAGAAGAGGCTGGGCCTTCGGGCCCAGCGCGGGAGTGGCGACGACTCGCGCAGAGGCGCCGACGAAGCGGTCCCCCCCCTGGACCCGGCCCGGCGCGGTCGAGGGAATCGGCTGGCTCGATCTGTCGCCTGGCGCGGTCGAGGCTTCGCGGGATGGAGCGACCGAGCGCTCGGCGAGAGCGTTGACTCGGCGCTTGGGTCGCCCGAGGGAGATCCCGGTCGGCTCGGCTGGCCTGGATCGAAGGATCCTCGGGATCCGGCCAGATCTGCGGGAGGGATTTGGGGAACTGAGGAAGAAAGGAAAAAAAAAGAAGGAGATCTAGAGGAGGAAGAAGATGGGGATAGAAATGCCCAAAATATAGACTAGGGGTCTATATGTAGCAGTTTTAGACTAGGGTTAGGGGGAGATTAGGGGCGCTAGGAGCCCTCCGATCGTGATCCAACGGATCCGATCGCGGGGATGAATTAAAAGGACCAGACGGAGATAAAAGAAAGCAGTAGGGGTATTTCCGGGACACGAAGTAAGGGCACTTCGGACCCACACGGGCAACGGAGGGAAAAGTCAACGGAGTCCAAACGAGACGAGATTTGAGAGGCGGGTTGCACACAACAAAACAACAACACACAACACAACCTCGCGGCACACCGGTAACGAAAAACGCCCGAACAACAAAGTAGGCCTACGGGACGTCACGGACACGTGAGGGAGCTCCGGAACACAAAACGGACAACGGGAAGAAACGCCACGAACCGGATGCAACCCACAACACAGATGCAATGCAATGCACATGTCTACATGATATGAATGAATGCCACACACTCACACAACAAAACGACGAAAGCCCGAAAGACAAAGAACCCGAAATGGAAATAGATGAAGCCGGAGATTTATTATATACCCAAAAGGGAAAGTATTACATCCGGGGCATTACACTAACGGAGCTTACCAGTTTTCTGTTGAGTTTTGTGTTGTGAAGTTTTCAAGTTTTGGGTAAAGATTTGATGGATTATGGAATAAGGAGTGGCAAGAGCCTAAGCTTGGGCATGCCTGAGGCACCCCAAGGTAATATTCAAGGACAACCAAGAGCCTAAGCTTGGGGATGCCCCGGAAGGCATCCCCTCTTTCATCTTCGTCTATCGGTAACTTTACTTGAGGATATATTTTTATTCACCACATGATATGTGTTTTGCTTGGAGCGTCAATTTATTTTATTTTGTTTTGATTGTTGTTTGAATAATACCCAAAGATCTGAAATTCTTAAATGTTAGAGAGTCTTCAC
The DNA here is from genome assembly GCA_902687465.1 of Secale cereale. Classification (NCBI taxonomy): domain Eukaryota; kingdom Viridiplantae; phylum Streptophyta; class Magnoliopsida; order Poales; family Poaceae; genus Secale; species Secale cereale. Next base: position 751,163,956 of record LR738715.1, on the reverse strand, counting down.
ATAGTTACATAATTATTGAACTACTCATTGATCTTCACTTATATCTTATGGAGTATTTTGTCGTTTACTCTAGTGCTTCACTTATATCTTTTTAGAGCACGGCGGTGGTTTTATTTTGAACAAATAGATGAACTCTCATGCATCACTTATATTATTTTGAGAGTATTTTAGAACATCATGGTAATTTGCTTAGGTTATGAATTTAGTCCTAATATGATGGGCATCCAAGAGGGATATAATAAAAACTTTCATATAAAGTGTATTGAACACTATGAGAAGTTTGATTCTTTATGATTGTTTTGAGATATGAAGATGGTGATATTAGAGTCATGCTAGTGGAGTAATTATGAATTTGAGAGATACTTGTGTTAAAGTTTGTGATTCCCGTAGCATGCACGTATGGTGAACCGTTATGTGATTAAGTTGGAGCATGATTTATTTATTGATTGTCTTACTTACGAGTGGAGGTCGGGAACGTGCGATGGTTAACTCCTGTCAACCCTTCCCCTAGGAGCATGCACATAGTACTTTGTTTCGATGACTAATAGATTTTTGCAATAAGTATGTGAGTTCTTTATGACTAATGTTGAGTCCATGGATTATACGCATTCTCACCTTCCACCATTGCTAGCATCTCTTGTTGCCGCGCAACTTTCGCCGGTACCATACACCCACCATACCTTCCTCAAAACAGCCACCGTACCTACCTATTATGGCATTTTCATAGCCATTCTGAGATATATTGCCATGCAACTTTCCATCGTTCCGTTTATTATGACACGCTCCATCATTGTCATATTGCTTTGCATGAACATGTAGTTGACATCATATTTGTGGCAAACCCACCTTTCATAATTCTTTCATACATGTCACTCTTGATTCATTGCATATCCCAGTACACCGCCGGAGGCATTCACATAGAGTCATATTTTCTTCTAAGTATCGAGTTGTTATTCTTGAATTGTAAGTAAATAAAAGTGTGATGATCTTCATTATTAGAGCATTGTCCCAGTGTGGAAAGGATGATGGAGACTATGATTCCCCCACAAGTCGGGATGAGACTCCGGACGAAAAATAAAATAATAAAACAAAGAGGCCATAAAAAAAGAGAAAAGCCCCCCCCCCCCAAAATGAGAGAAAAAGAGAGAAGGGGCAATGCTACTATCCTTTTACCACACTTGTGCTTCAAAGTAGCACCATGATCTTCATGATAGAGAGTTTCCTATTTTGTCACTTTCATATACTAGTGGGAATTTTTCATTATAGAACTTGGCTGGTATATTCTAATGATGGGCTTCCTCAAAGTGCCCTAGGTCTTCATGAGAAAGCAAGTTGGATGCACACCCACTTAGTTTCCTTTTGAGCTTTCATACACTTATAGCTCTAGTGCATCCGTTGCATGGCAATCCCTACTCACTCACATTTATATCTATTGATGGGCATCTCCATAGCCCATTGATAGGCCTGGTTGATGTCAGACTATCTTCCTCCTTTTTTTCTTCTCCACAACCACCATATTCTATTCCACCTATAGTGCTATGTCCATGGCTCACGCTCATGTATTGCGTGAAAGTTGAAAAAAATTGAGAATACTAAAGTATGAAACAATTGCTTGGCTGAAACCGGGGTTGTGCATGATTTAAATATTTTGTGTGATGAATATAGAGCATAGCCAGACTATATGATTTGTAGGGATAGCTTTCTTTGGCCATGTTATTTTGAGAAGACATAATTGCTTTGTTAGTATGCTTGAAGTATTATTATTTTTATGTCAATATTAAACTTTTTTCTTGAAACTTTTGGATCTGAACATTCATGCCACAATAAAGAAAATTACATTGATAATTATATTAGGTAGCATTCCACATCAAAAATTCTGTTTTTATCATTTACCTACTCGAGGACGAGCATGAATTAAGCTTGGGGATGCTTGATACATCTCCAACATATCTATAATTTTTTATTGTTCCATGCTATTATATTATCCATCTTGGATGTTTAATATGATTTTTGGGACTAACCTATTAACCTAGAGCCCAGTGCCAGTTTCTGTTTTTTCCTTGTTTTTGAGTTTTACAGAAAAGGAATACCAAATGGATTCCAATTGGCGTGCCAATTTTTGATTTTTTTTTTTATGGACCAAAAGAAGCCACCGGAGTAAAAGAGTTGGGCCAGAAGAGCCCCGGGCCCTCCACGAGGGTGGAAGGCGCGACCTGCCCCCCTGGGCGCGCCCCCTATCTCGTGGACGACTCAGAGACCCCCCCTGACGTGAGCCCGACGCCAAAAATTCCTATAAATACAGAAACCCCTGAAAAGAAACCTAGATCGGGAGTTCCGCCGCCGCAAGCCTCTGTAGCCACCAAAAACCAATCAAGACCCTGTTCTGGCACCCTGCCGGAGGGGGGATCCATCACCGATGGCCATCTTCATCATCCCGTCGCTCTCCATGACAAGGAGGGAGTAGTTCACCCTTCGGGCTGACGGTATGTACCAGTAGCTATGTGCTTGATCTCTCTCTCTCTCTCTCTCTCTCTCTCTCTATCTCTCTCTCTCTCTCTCTAGTGTTCTTGATATGGCACGATCTTGATGTATCTCGAGCTTTGCTACTATAGTTGGATCTTGTCGGATCTTGGGTTCCGGCAAAACCCTTGTGGTTCGAACACTAGGGCGCACGAAGATCTCTCCATTCGGCCCAGCTCGCACTCACTCCGATTCCTAGGCCTAGCTTCATCGAACCCGAAGAACAAGAGACACAAGGGTTTATACTGGTTTGGGCCACCATTGTGGTGTAATACCCTAATCTAGTGTGGTGTGGTGGATTGCCTTGAAGCCTGGGGAAGAACTAGTACATGGGAAGAACAACCTCCTGAAGAGCGTTGTTCTTGTGCCCGGGTGCACTTGCGGGTGTGTGTGGGATCTTTATGATCTCCTCTCCTCCTATGGTGGTAGCTACTCCTATTTCTGGAGGCTCGGGTCCTCTTCCCAAATATTGAGCGGGAAGGGATCCCACAACGGCCAATTTTGAAGGGGGCAGCTAGTACAAGCTATCCTGACAAAAGGTGGTCTTCGCCTGCCAAAGGCTCTGGTGGTGACGCCGCCATGGGCTCCGTGATGACCTCCGTTCTGTCGTCCTGCTGGCCTTGGTCTTGTTGCACCGATATGGAAACCTTTGCCTGATGCCTCGGGACTCCTCGCCTGCGCCTGCCCATTTAGCACCAAAGAGGAAACTGGTACCCAGTGCCCGCTGGCGCCCGCCGGGCCTTGGTCGTCATGGCTCATGTCATAAGGACCTCGTAAGGTGCCCCTTGCCTTGATATCTCTACTCCTCGGGAGCTAGCCTAGTGAGGCTGCCCCAGGGGAGGTCTTGGGTCGTCCGCCTCGCAAGGCTCGGCCCCTTTCGAGGGTCTTGAGTGGTTGCTGGTGAGGTTGGGCCGTACCAGGCCGCTGGACGAGCCATGCCCTGGGCCGCAGGCAGGCAAGTCTGGGTACCCCCATTCCCAGAACGCCAACAGTAGCCCCCGGGCCCTAGGCAGGCACGGAATTGGCTTCACAGCGAAGCCAAGGGTCAAGTGCGGAGCGCTGCGGGCCCCAAAAGCTTGCGGCCTTGATTGACGCATGTCAATTGATTGGATGTGGGTGTCTGCACTCCCCCATGCCGCCTCGGCAACTGCACTGCTGACAAAAGGCAAGCATGCGCTCCAGTGCCTTCATTGCTTGCCTTCGCCTTGCTCCAGATCCCCTTTCTTTCTCCTCTCCTCCAAAGACTCCAGATATGTGCCATCTCCCCTCCGAGCTTGCATTCGATGGTGTCCGGTAAGGCAAAGGTTGTCGCTCTACCCGCCTGGTACGAGCCGGCCATGTGCGCGCCTAGCATCTCGAAGACAAATCACGCCGCCGTGCACCTGATGACGGCAGAGGACACCAACGAGAAGGGGAAGACTGTGATCCGAGCTGCCTCCGCCAAGCTGGAGGACTTCCAGAGTACCTTCTATCCCTTCTTTATGAGCAGTGTAGTTGTGGGGCTGGTCCCCCTTTCTCCGATTTCTTCTCCGCCGTCCTCAGCCACTACAAGATGCAAGCCCTTCATCTTCATCCCAATTATGTCCTCCTCCTATCAATCTTCTACTTCTACTGTGAGGCATTCATTGGGGTGATGCCATCTATAGGACTGCTTCACCACTTCTTCTATCTCCGGAACAAGGGCAAGCTCTGTTCCGGGTGTGCCAACTTCGTCGTGGCCAATGGGACAAACGCGATCTCGAAAGCCGGGAAGAAGGGTGATAACTTCATGAACAAGTGGGTCCTCGTGGACGCCAAATGCTCCCACCCTCGGTTGGTGCTGCCGACGGAGATGCCCGAGTCAAGAGACAATTGGCTCAGTGCGAAGCTTACCAACCCTCGGGCGGAGAAGGTGCTGGAGAAGATGACCACCGACTTGAAGACCCAGAAGCAGTGAAGCTGATGGGGGCCATGATCGTCAGGGAATTCCTGGCACTCCGCGTGGCTCCACTTCAGGCGCACTCGCGCCCTTTGTGGATGCTCGAGGATGAGACGGACAGCCTCCGACTGCGCCTCGACGCCCTGTCCGACAAGCATCTTGGAGCAGCTCTCCACCTCCTAGTCGGGGACCATCTGGGGTATCCGCCCGCTACCCATGTCCCCTTGTACCGCCTCCAGGACAGGGCAATGATGGCAGCATCCATGCCTACCTTCAATGGACACGGGCTTGTGCCTCCGACGCCCTCTGAAGCTCAAGTGGAAAATGATCCAGTGGACCTGTCCTCGGGCGACTCCAACGGTGAAGAGGACTCATAGGCGACCGCAGAGGGGCCGGGGAATTCTCTCCTCCACGCAAGGCCGACCTCCTCCGTGCCTTGCCTGATGATGATGACGCCGACGACCACCCGGTGAAGGAGGAGACATCCCCAGCTGGGGTCGTCACGAGGTCTAAGCTCACCCCTCGAAGAAGCCGCCAGCTGGGGTCCCGACGAAGGGCAGGTCGGCGCTGATATCCCGAGGAGACGCCTCGGCCTTGGCACCGCCTGATGCTGCTGCTGTGCGAGCTGCTATGGCCTTGTCTGCGCCTGCGCCACCGGCAGCGAGGCCCCTGGGCTCCGTGGTGAAGAGGCCGTGGGGTTATGCCGCCGTGGATCGGTAAGTACCTTGGCCTGGTCTTGTTTCCTCCCTTGATTCTATTGTCGGTTCCTGACACCTTCCCTTGTATTGTCAGGCCAACGCTGGTGGTGAAGAAGAAGGACGAGGCGACCGCATCAGAGGCCCAACGGTCCGTCTTGACTTCACCTTCTCCTGACCAGTGATGACCCATAAGTGTAGGGGATCTATCATAGTCCTTTCGATAAGTAAGAGTGTCAAACCCAACGAGGAGCAGAAGGAAATGATAGGCAGTTTTCAGTAAGGTGTTTTCTGCAAGCACTGAAATTATAGGTAATAGATAGTTTTGTAATAAGGTAATTGGTAGCAAGTGACAAAAGGTAAAAGTAAATAAGGTGCAGCAAGGTGGCCCAATCCTTTTTGTAGCACAGGACAAGTCTGGACAAACTCTTATATAAAGGAAAGCGCTCCCGAGGACACATGGGAATTATCGTCAAGCTAGTTTTCATCACGATCATCTGATTCGCGTTCGGTACTTTGATAATTTGGTATGTGGGTGGACCGGCGCTTGGGTGCTGTCCTTACTTCGACAATCCTCCCACTTATGATTAACCTCTAATGCAAGCATCTGCAACTACAAAAGAAGTATTAAGGTAAACCTAACCATAGCCTGAAACATATGGATCCAAATTAGTCCCTTACGAAGCAACGCATAAACTAGGGTTTAAGCTTCTGTCACTCTAGCAACCCATCATCTACTTATTACTTCCCAATGCTTTCCTCTAGGCCCAAATAATGGTGAAGTGTCATGTATTTGATGTTCACATGACACCACTAGAGGAGAGACAACATACATCTCATCAAAATATCGGACAAAGACCAAATTCACATGACTACTAATAGCAAGACTTCTCCCATGGTGTCAGGAACAAAAGTAACTACTCACAAGACATAATATTGTTCATGATCAGAGGGCTATTAATATGCATAATGGATCTAAACAAATGACCTTCCACCAAATAAACCAACTAGCATCAACTACAAGGAGTAATCAATACTACTAGCAACCCCCGGGTACCAATCTAGGGTTTGGGTACAAAGCTTGGATACAAGAGATGAACTAGGGTTTGAGAGGAGATGGTGCTGGTGAAGATGTTGATGAAGATAGCCCTCCCCAAGATGGGAGGGTTGTTGGTGATGACGACAGTGATGATTTCCCCCTCCCGGAGGGAAGTATCCCCGGTAGAACAGCTCTGCCGGAGCCCTAGATTGGTTTCCGCCTCGGTTCCGCCTCGAGACGGCGGCGTCTCGTCCCGAAAGCCTCCTTATGATTTTTTTCCAGGTCAAAACACCTCATATAGGAGAAGATGGGCATCGGGGGCCTTCCGACTGGCCCACGAGGCAGGGGGCGCGCCCTGGGAAGGGGGTGCGCCCCCACCCTCGTGGACAGCCGGTGGCCCCCCTCGTGGACTTCTTTCACCAGATATTTTTTATATTTTCTGAAACGAAGTTCTGTTGAGTTTCGGGGCTTTTGGAGTTGCACAGAATAGGTTTCCAGAGTTTGCTCCTTTTCCAGCCCAGAATTCCAGTTGCCGGCATTCTCCCTCTTCATGTAAACCTTGTAAAATAAGAGAGAAAAGGCATAAGTATTGTGACAAGACATATAATAACAGCCCATAATGCAATAAATATCAACATATAAGCATGATGCAAAATGGATGTATCAACTCCCCCAAGCTTAGACCTCGCTTGTCCTCAAGCGAAAGCCGATATCGAAAAATATGTCCACATGTTTTAGAGATAGAGGTGTCGATAAAAACAAAATACGGACATGAGGGCATCATGATCATTCTCATAACATAAACTTATATAAATATAGACATATGGTTCTTATGCTAAAGTAACAATTCATCCACAATATCAAGTATGAATCATAAACTTCATTGGAAACTAACAAACTTTGATCTCGGTCATTGAAGCAATTGCAATTTATCGTAACATCGGAAAGAGTCAATATAAGAGTTTTTCAGCAAGCCTACTGTAACATCCCAAATTTTCAATTTGGAATGTTATACATAGAACATATTGCATTTACATGTTTTTGCATTTTGTTCGTGGAGTTCCTCGAAATTCTAAGCAACTCAAGGACCTATGGAGAGAGTTGGGGATTTTACCGTTTTCGTATTTGAGTTCGCTCGAATACCGGTACGAGGACAGTGTGATTCTAATTATTTTTCTCTCCTAAAAATATTTCTAAATACAAAATATGAGCGGAGATAATATGACTTCTCCCAAATAACAGAAATATTGGAGGAAAAATATTAAAATCACCTTTGGTATTTTTCTGGATTTATTTTCGGATTTATTTGCATAGGAAAAATACGCGTTTTTCAAAATTGCACTTAGGTCCGGGAAAAATGTTCACTTTGTCCTAAATATTGTTAGAGGACGGTGAAAATTTATTTCGGGAATTTTGGAGTCCGTTTGGTATTTCTTTCGTTAGTTTTTCTGCGCCGGGACTCTTTTAGAAAAAAAAGGGAAACCGACCTAGTCTCATATAGGGTCGGGAGACTGGGCTTTATAAGCCGCAGCCCCGCCGGCCCAAAGCCTCGCCTGGCCCGCGTCACACAAACCCTAGCCGCCGCCGCCGCCGCCGCCGCCCCGCCCCGCCGGAGTCCGCCGGAGTTCCGCCGGAGTTGAGGTAGTTTTTTTTCGGTGAACCGCTCGGTTGGTTTAGGAAAAACCTAGATCTATTTTTTTAATAGATCGGTTCGGTTTTTTTATTTTCCGCCGGTTTAGTTAAATAGCGGACGTTCGTTCGTACGTTCATTTTAACGAACGGTTTTCGTTAGTTAACCGCAGACAGCAAACGTTCGTTCGTTAGCCTGTTCGTCGTTTTTCTTTTTCGGGGTATTTATTCGCGGTTATTCCGATCGCGATTTCTGCCCTAATCTTGTTTTGCGTTTTTCTTTTCGCTCGAGAGTCGGAATGAGGTGATTCAAAATCCCAGATCTTCGTCTCGAAGCCCTCTTTATGTTTAATCAACTTAAACAAAGTTTTGGCTACTGTAAAACTTTAAATTAGGCCAACTAGTAATTCAGAGCTCGTTTCTTTTGCAGTTTGAGTTTCGTTGCTTCTTTCGAGTCGATTCTTTTTGCAAAACGGAGTTCTTAAATTGAACTTTCTGGTTAGATCTCTTATTGGAGTTTTACCCGTGCATTAGTTAAGTACTTATTGTATGCTTGTTTGTTTGATTGCGATAGAGTACCCGGAGTGCGCCGCTTGCTACTTTGAGTCTCTAGGTTTTGCGGATCATCAGCAAGGCAAGTAACACTTTGATCATGCTTTCGAATTACCCAGTTTTCATTGCATTAGTCCAACCCTCACACATTGCATGAGTAGGATTAATTAACTTGTGGGATTGGGAAGTAGCTTGAGGTAGTACCTATTACCTGCATTACATTCAAACCCTTGGGAGTTACTTCTACGTTCGCTGCTAGGACATGCTATGATCGTAGACGTGGATTGGGTGAGTGAAATCCATGACAGATGTGAGATTGTTAATTAATGGTTCAACTTAAGGTGGCAACATTAATACTGAAAGTGCAACTAATCCCCGGGTGGTTTTGGTAATTAATAACAACATATATATCATTGAACTAATATTCTCTTGAGAATCTTTTCAGAAAAGTTCGATGATGTGGGTATGGAAATGTCTGAAGAAGTGGACCCCTCAAAATGCTAAGACAAGCATTGGCAAAAGCTCAAGACTCCATTTTTGGTTTAGTGATCAAAGATCACATTGAGTCCATAGGAAAAGCCAATACTATTAAAAGGGGATGAGGTTGTGTTAATGTTCTTGTTGCTCAAGTGCTTGGTGATCTAACTCCCTCAACTATCAGCACTATTCACTACTTAACACACACCCATAAGTAATCTCGGTCAAACCAACTCAGTCCCACCGAGATGAAGTTATTTCCACAAACCCTAACATCTCGGTCACACCGATTTCTCCAACTCAGTCCCACCGAGATGAACCACTTCAGTGTTTCTCCAAACCCTAGCTTCTCGGTCAAACCGATTCTGAGTTTCGGTCCCACCGAAAAAGGGCTGCCAACCTTCTGTGGTCAGTTGACACAAATTCGGAATATCCGAGTTTATATTTTCGGTCTCACCGAAATGGCAAACCCTAACCTTTGACTCACTTCGGTCTCACCGAGATGGTATTTTCGGTCCCACCGAAAATCCCAACGTTCACTATATTTGAACTTTCGGTCTAACCGAGTTTTCACTTCGGTCTGACCGAGATTGGTCAAATGTGTGTGTAACGGTTGGATTTTGTGTGGAGGCTATATATACCCCTCCACCCCCTCCTCATTCGTGAGGAGAGCCATCAGAAAGTACCACCACTTCTACCACACACTTTCTGAGAAGTGAACCACCTACCCTTGTGTTGAGATCAAGCCATTCCATTCCTACCATATGAAACTTGATCTCTAGCCTTCCCAAGTTGCTTTCCACTCAAATCTTTCTTCCACCACAGCCATATCAGTGAGGAGAGTTGAGTGTTGGGGAGTTTATCACTTGAAGCACAAGAGCAAGGAGTTCATCACCATCAATACCGTCTATTACCTTTTGGGGGGTGGTGCCTCCTAGATTGGTTAGGTGTCGCTTGGGAGCCTCCGTCGTGATGTGGAGTTGAACCAAGAAGTTTGTAAGGGCAAGGAGATCGCCTACTTCGTGAAGATCTACCCCGAGTAAGGCTAGTCCTCCGTGGGCGTAGGCCGTGATGGAATAGACAAGGTTGCTTCTTCGTGGACCCTTCGTGGGTGGAGCCCTCCGTGGACTCGCGCAGCCGTTACCCTCCGTGGGTTGAAGTCTCCATCAACGTGGATGTACGATAGCACCACCTATCGGAACCACGACAAAAATCTCCGTGTCACCAAACTGCGTTTGATCTTCTCCACCTCTCTTTTACATGTGCAATTTACTTTCCGCTGCATAAACTCTAGAATTGCATGTGTAGGGTGTTACTTGAACTGATCTTGTTTGTGAAACTGCCAAAAACTTTGCATGATATAAAGGCAGATTTTTTATATTGTCAAGTAGTCTAATCACCCCCCCTCTAGACCTACTTTCGATCCTACAGTATCTCATGGAATCTTTTAGCTTAAGGGGAGAAGACTTAGAGGAATCTTCACAATTGATATCCTATGAAAAGCAAAATCTCTCAGAGTTCATTGAAAATCTTTTAGCTTCGGAGACATGTTTGCTGATTCAAGCCTGTGCTCAAATATGAGACACTCTTTATACATGTCCTCCCTGGCTTGGTACTCTTGATGTTCTTGCAGTTGGTTGAAGGAATACTCTTGTGTTATCTAACCTTGTTTTCTCAAGTTTATCCCTTCAGGTACAATGTCAAGGAACCTCAAGGTAAGTATATGCATCTTGCAGAATGTGCATGATGGTGACTTGCTTGTAAATACTTGTTTGCAAGAAATCACCATGCACATATGCATTATCACTCAATTCCTTTTCTTCTGCTCTGATGCATATAGCCAAGCTGCATGTAGCACATCTTGCTTATCTCTCTTGTGTGCTTGTGGTAGTCCAAAACCATAATATATGAAAATCTTGCACACTTGTAGGGGGAGCCTGTGTACTACATGCTTGTCAAAGCTTTTATGATAATTCTGTCTTTCTTTCAATAAGCTTTGATGTTTTGTTTAAGTATAATTTTAGTGTGTTGCCATCAATTACCAAAAAGGGGGAGATTGAAAGCACATTTGCTCTCCGGGTGGTTTTGGTAATTAATGACAACATACTTTGTGGTTGGACTAATACTTTTATCAAGTATGTTTCAGGAAACCCAATCACATTGGTATGGCAAGATGATTGAAGAAGTGGACCCCTCAAATGCTAAGACAAGCATTGGCAAAAGCTCAAGACTCCATTTTTGGTTTAGTGATCAAAGATCACATTGAGTCCATAGGAAAAGCCAATACTATTAAAAGGGGATGAGGTTGTGTTAATGTTCTTGTTGCTCAAGTGCTTGGTGATCTAACTCCCTCAACTATCAGCACTATTCACTACTTAACACACACCCATAAGTAATCTCGGTCAAACCAACTCAGTCCCACCGAGATGAAGTTATTTCCACAAACCCTAACATCTCGGTCACACCGATTTCTCCAACTCAGTCCCACCGAGATGAACCACTTCAGTGTTTCTCCAAACCCTAGCTTCTCGGTCAAACCGATTCTGAGTTTCGGTCCCACCGAAAAAGGGCTGCCAACCTTCTGTGGTCAGTTGACACAAATTCGGAATATCCGAGTTTATATTTTCGGTCTCACCGAGATGGCAAACCCTAACCTTTGACTCACTTCGGTCTCACCGAGATGGTATTTTCGGTCCCACCGAAAATCCCAACGTTCACTATATTTGAACTTTCGGTCTAACCGAGTTTTCACTTCGGTCTGACCGAGATTGGTCAAATGTGTGTGTAACGGTTGGATTTTGTGTGGAGGCTATATATACCCCTCCACCCCCTCCTCATTCGTGAGGAGAGCCATCAGAAAGTACCACCACTTCTACCATACACTTTTTGAGAAGTGAACCACCTACCCTTGTGTTGAGATCAAGCCATTCCATTCCTACCATATGAAACTTGATCTCTAGCCTTCCCAAGTTGCTTTCCACTCAAACCTTTCTTCCACCACAGCCATATCAGTGAGGAGAGTTGAGTGTTGGGGAGTTTATCACTTGAAGCACAAGAGCAAGGAGTTCATCACCATCAACACCGTCTATTACCTTTTGGGGGGTGGTGCCTCCTAGATTGGTTAGGTGTCGCTTGGGAGCCTCCGTCTTGATGATGTGGAGTTGAACCAAGAAGTTTGTAAGGGCAAGGAGATCGCCTACTTCGTGAAGATCTACCCCGAGTAAGGCTAGTCCTCCGTGGGCGTAGGCCGTGATGGAATAGACAAGGTTGCTTCTTCGTGGACCCTTCGTGGGTGGAGCCCTCCGTGGACTCGCGCAGCCGTTACCCTTCGTGGGTTGAAGTCTCCATCAACGTGGATGTACGATAGCACCACCTATCGGAACCACGACAAAAATCTCCGTGTCACCAAACTGCGTTTGATCTTCTCCACCTCTCTTTTACATGTGCAATTTACTTTCCGCTGCATATACTCTAGAATTGCATGTGTAGGGTGTTACTTGAATTGATCTTAATTGCAAAACTGCCTAAAACTTTGCTCAACCAAAAAGGCAGATTTTTATTTTGTCAAGTAATCTAATCACCCCCCCCCTCTAGACTTACTTTCGATCCTACAAGTGGTATCAGAGCTTTGGTCTCCATTGCCTTGGTTTCCATTGCATTGGACTCCATAAGCTTGGTTTCACAACCTAGGAGAGTATGGCGTCTAGTGAGGGTAATTATCGTAGAGGTCCTTACTTTGATGGTACAAATTTTGCTAGTTGGAAGCATAAAATGAAAATGCATATTCTTGGTCATAACCCAGCCGCATGGGGCATTATTTGTGTTGGTATGCAAGGTGACTTCTTTGAAGATGGAAAAGTTCCGGATCGCGAAGCTACACCCGAAGAATTGAAGATGTTGCAAAACAATGCTCAAGCTTGTGACATTCTCTTCAATGCTTTGTGTCCCGAAGAGTTCAACAAAATCAGTCGTCTTGAGAATGCTAAGGAGATTTGGGATACTTTGGTTGAAATGCACGAGGGAACTGAATCTGTTAAGGAATCAAAGCTAGATATTCTTCAAGGTCAACTTGACAAGTTCAAGATGAAGGACGGTGAAGGAGTCGCTGAAATGTACTCTAGGCTTGCTCTCATCACAAATGAGATTGCAGGCTTAGGAAGCGAAGAAATGACCGACCGATTCATCATTAAGAAGATTCTCAGAGCTTTGGATGGAAAGTATGACACCGTGTGCACTTTGATCCAAATGATGCCAAACTACAAGACTCTCAAGCCAACTGAAGTCATTGGAAGGATTGTTGCTCATGAGATGACACTTAAGGATAAGGAAGAGCTTCACAACAAGTCAAGTGGTGCTTACAAAGCTACAAGTGATGCTCCTACTACCTCAAGTGACAAGCAAATTTCCAATGAAGACATAAGCCTAATGGTCAAGAACTTCAACAAGTTCTACAAGAATAGAGGCAAAGAAAGAAGCTCAAAGTCTAGATCATATGATGGAAAGAGATCTTCTAGTCGTGATCGAAACTGCTACAATTGTGGACGACTCGGACACTTCTCAAATGAGTGTACGGCTCCCCACAAGAGAAGAGAAGAATCTCCAAGAAGAAGAGCAAGAGATGAGTCACCTCGGAGAGAGAGAAGGAGTAGAGATGATCGTTATGAACGAAGACCTTCTCGGAGAAGCAAGGATTCGGAGAGGAAAGACAAGTCATCAAGGAGCTACACAAGAAGAAGACATCAAGCTCATGTTGGTGAATGGGTCTCCGGCTCCGACTCTGACAGTCAATCCGATGGAAGCTATCACTCCGACTCCGACTATAGTCAAGATGAAGGTGTTGCCGGACTTGCACTCGTATCCTCCAACTCCAACTCCTACGACTTATTTGATTCACCAAATGAGGGAATTGGAAGATGCTTCATGGCTAAAGGCCCCAAGGTAACACACCCTGAATTCATTGACTCTGATAGTGATGAGGATGACTTACTTGGTGAAGATGAGCTCTTGCATGATAAATCTAGTGAGCTTAGTAATGATGAAAATGCTAGTAGTCTTTATAGTCGAGAAGAGTCGAATGACAATGCTATGAAGGAGATTGAGCGTCTAACTAAAGAACTAAACACTCTTAAGTTAGCTCATGAAACAACTCAAGAAGATCATAGAGAGCTCCTAAGATCTCATGAGAAGCTACGCTTCGAGAAGCTCACTCTAGAGCAAGAACATGAGTTTCTAAAAGCGATCAATGACGATCTTCGAAAGAAGAGTTCTTCATATCTTGCCAAACGACTTCTCTTGTCTAATTTCTTGCCACCTATTAAGACTAAGCATGACAAGCATAAGAAAAATTCTTCCTCTAGTAGTAACAATAACAATGTTAAATCCAATATTGTTGCTTCTAGTAGTTCTCTTGATTCCACAAACAATGTTTCAAGCCAAGTTACACTTGAGCAAGAAAATAGCCTATTGAAGGAAATCATAGAGAAAGGTGTCTACAAGAGTCTTGCCGGAAGCAAGAACTTTGAGGAGATTGTTCGCAAACAAGGAAGACACCGGAAGAATCAAGGGATTGGTTTTGAGCGAAAGTTCAACGCCAAAGGTGTTGAGTGGGAAGAAGGTCAATACCCTACTCCACAGTTTGTTTCACAAAAGGAGAAGTATGATCCTACTTCTTCCAATGTGGAACAAGCTCAAGATGACCTTCCACCACAAGACCACAAGCTAAAGGCCAAGGACAAGCTTCAAGAGGAGATTGATGCATTCATTGAAGCACCTCAAGCCATGGTCAAGTGGATTCCCAAGGACACATCAAGTTCTACTTCGTCAAGCTCAACTACAACACCAAGGATTCCCATCAAGATGATGTGGATCCCAAAGAAGAAGAACTAGTAGGTTCTTGAGGGTGACTCCGCCAACAAACTTCACTCATATACATTTTGGCAAGAACTTGTGCAATCAACTTCCACATCATGCACTTGTTCATGGAGTCACAAACCCTCTTGTTGATAAGTCAAGGGACAAGGTAATCATTGCTTTCATGGACATCATCTTTTGTGTACTTCAATCTATGTCTATGGATATTCTTGTTTGTTCCTTGTGGGACTAACCCATGTAGGTATTGAAAGTGCCCTAATTCAAAGGATTGCTCCTAACTCATGATGATCTACATCAACATTGAGCATCCACATCTTCAACATCTACATGAAGTCTTCTACGACAACCCAAGGTTAGTTTGACCCTTTAAAAGGGGTTCTCACATCTAGGGGGAGCTTTGCTCTAAAAAATTGAGCTAAAGCATCTTCTAATGATGTGAACACATAAATGCTTTATGTAAAAGTGGTAACCCCACTTGTGCTTAAACGATGAGTATGACCTATGATCAAATGTTCTCATTTGACTCCTAAGTCAACATACTCATACATAGATGACCTAGTCATCGACAAATTGTGTGCTAGTAGCTAGAGTGATTGGTTGTGCATGTTTGACACATATTTCATTTGCTATCTTATTGTGTGAGCATGTTGAATGCATGATTTTATCCATTCAAGGACATCCATTTGTGGTTTTGATTGTTTTGGTTTCTTCTTCTGGCCAAATGGATGTACAAGAATGCCTAAGCACCTTCCCTAGCTATCTATGCTTTCTTGTCTCAAAAATTCTTTTCATGCTCATATCACAACTTTGAACAAGTCTTTTTCGGACAGTCCGAGTGAGGAGCACTCGGAACCACCGATTCGTCTAAGGCTGACTTCCAAAACCTTCTAAGTCCATTTCGGTCTGACCGGTTTCTCAATCTCAGTCCAACCGAAACACTTAGATTGATCTAGGTTTCATCTCGGTGAAACCGAGTTCAACATCTCGGTCTGACCGACATGCGTAACTGCACTGCAATTATGCATCTCGGTGACACCGAGTTGTTCAACTCGGTCCCACCGACAGCACGGGGTTATATATACTGAGGGCTGCGCGCGATCTATTCCTTTCAAACCGTTCGCCCTCCAAGACCCCTGCTGCCATCGCCCTGATCTAAGGATCGTCGCCTTCGTCGCCTGTGCGCCCTCGCCGCAGGTCTCCGCCGCCGTCAACGGTAATCTTCTCCGCCGTTGCCGCCGTAGAGGGACACCACCAAGTTAGGGTGTGTCCCGATCCCTTTCATGCTCCACTTCTGATTCTTGCATGATAGGACTGCCCTGATTCAATCCACGTTTGATATGATCCCAACACATTGTTCAGATCGTTTAGTTTCGAGGAAAATTCTTAGGTTTAGGTTTCCACGGAATGCATCTCGGTGAAGCCGATTCCTGAAACTCGGACTGACCGATTTGGTCTCTGACCATTGCACTACATAGTTCGGTCTGACCGAGTTGTGAAAATCGGAATGTCCGAATTAAAGTTTCTGTGAAACCCTAAGTTTTTGGTAGGACCGAAACCCATTTCGGTCTGACCGAAAGTGGTGTGTAGGTTCTGTTGAACACTTCGGTTACACCGAAACTTGAAATCGGTTTGACCGAAATACATTCTGTGAAAACTCAAAACTAAGTTTTTGAACTCATTTTTTTAAAAAAACTTCTGCAGTTGTGATAACTCTTCTACTCTGCCTACACCTTATCTATTCACAGGTCTTTCAGCCATGTCAGATGTCAGTGACAGCCAGAACAGGTCCGAATCACCGTTTGCTGAGATTCCAGAGGCAGGTACAAGTCCTGAGGCTAGCAGCTCTAGTGATGATGGTGAGAGGAGTACCCCCAGTGGTCTGCCTCCTGCTGCTACGAGAACCAGGAAGAAGAGAACGTCTGATTCTGAGGATTCCGACTTTGTTGCTGAGGAAGTTACCTCCAAGCCAAAGAGGCAAGTGGTTGCCAAAGAGCTCCAAGGGCAGCAGCCAAAGAAAGGCACAAGCAAAGTGAAGCAGTCTGCAGTTGCTAAGAAGCTCAACTTGGAAGAGCCAGCTCCTAGCAAGGTGAAGAAGACTTCCAAAAGGAAGAGAGTTGTATATGTTGAACCTCAAGAGGCCGCTGAAGAAGAAGAAGAAGAAGATGCACCCCAGCCTCCTCCTCAGAAAGCTAAGTTCATGGGTGATGCTATTCGGGCTCAAGCCTCCTCCAAGCCCAAGAAGCCTGCTCAAGCTAAGGCAGCTCCAGCCAAGCCCAAGAGGACAACCAGAAGCATTCCAGCTTCTGAGAAGAACAAAGGTGAGATGCCACATTCTGAGTCAGATGAAGAGCATGTGTTGCTCAAGCTCCGTCCCAAGTTGCCACTCCACAATGATGCTCATCCTCAAGCTGAGGATATGAAGGCAAGGAAGGACAAAGGTCTCAGGCTATGGAGACAATCTGATCCATATGCCGTAAGAAGAAGGACTGTTGTGGACCCCAGATTCCACACCAGAGAGCAGCAGGATTTCTATGAGACAGTGCTAATGGATAAGAAGCCCATTGTTGCTGACACCAGGTATGTCGACTGGAAGTATATTGACAGCAGAGAGCATCGGGACTTCTTTCCCCATGTGCATGAGAGCTTTACTGCATGTGGAGTTGCTGACTTTGTGGGTCAAGAACTGACAGCATGGAATGACGAGATGATCATGCAGTTCTATGCCACAGCCCACTTCTACCCTGATGGCAAGATCACCTGGATGACTGAAGGTCAAAGGTTTTCTTCAACTGTTGCAGAATGGGCAGAACTTCTGAACGCTCCAGTGCAGAGAGAGGACGACATTGATGTCTATGGGATTCCTAAGAAGAGTCATGATTCCATGAAGAATATGTACAAGGAGATCCCAGCTGCTGATTTGGAGGGATGGAAACTCGGCTCAGTGTATTATCTCCAGGCAGGTCTGACCACTACTAACACTATCCTGAGGCATACTTTGATGCCTAAGTCAGGTGACCACCGGATGATACGAGGCTATTCTATCAACATGCTGCACATACTCGATGAGAAGGTACCTTTTAAGGTGATGGACTTGATGGTAGAGACCATCAAGAGGACTGCAGCTGACCAGAAGAGGTCGTGTGGGTTTGCACCGCAGATACAGATGCTTATCAACGCCAAGTTTGGCACGGGCAAATTCATGTTGGATAGGAAGCACTTGCCACTGCAGCCAGAGCATGAGGACAACGTAGTTGTGATGGATGAAGAGGATCCTACCTCAGTTGAAGGGCAAGCCAAGATTGAAGCTGCGAAGAAAGCCAAAGCTGACAAAGAGGCAGCAGCAGCAGCAGCTAAGCCAAAGAGCTTCGGAGATCAGATTCTTGAAGCAACCCGGAGAATTGAACAACGCCTGGCCAGCATTGAGCAATCTCAGGAGAGCCTTGAGAGGATTGTCGAGGACAAGATCCACGCTCTGGACGTGAAGCTGACTGAGATTCAGGTGTCTGTCAACAAGCTTGAGGCAGACATGGAGGAGACTAGGCAGGAGAGAGCAGAGCTTATGCAGGATGATCTAGTCCAGGACTCTCATCGCCAGACTGCTCCGGTTCCCAGAGGATCCAGGTCTGCAGCTATCCCAGTGACAGACTCCAGGGCTACCGCTTCAGCACCAGCTACAGCTCTAGCAGTTCCTTCAGCTCCAGCATCCACTCCTCCAGCGCAGACATCAGCAGAAGTCTTCGCCGATGCAGCCATCTCTACACCGACATCGACCCAGACGGGAGCCGCCAGCCGAGCCCGCAGTGACGTTTAGCTCTATACCTTTTCGAACTTTTTGGTAACTTGTTGCCAAAGGGGGAGAAATTGTTATAGATCATAGGGCTTCGAGAGAGAGAGTGCTCTTTCGTCTTTTCGTTCTTTTGCCGGTTTTCCCTGTGATACATTGGTTTCTTTTGGTTCCAGATACTTTAAGTGTGCTTGCTACTACGTTTGATGCTACCTTAATGAGTGCTTAGTCATACTATGCTTTAATGTGTGCTTATTGCTTATCTTGTGCTATTCCTTATTGTATGGCTATTTACTTTTGTCTTGGTGATTAAGTGCATGTTATTCATTCTTATCATTTTGTGCGCTCCACCAAGATGTATGTGACATGGAAGAGTGACCCATAATCCTAATCGATTGTGCATTTGCATTCAAACGCAAATTTTAAATAATGCACAAATTTAGGGGGAGCTCTTGTTTATCACATACTTCTCAAAGCGACGATATTATTCATTGATTATATCTTTTGTCGAAGCTTTGATCTATATGTTGTCATCAATTACCAAAAAGGGGGAGATTGAAAGTGCAACTAATCCCCGGGTGGTTTTGGTCATTAATAACAACATATATATCATTGAACTAATATTCTCTTGAGAATCTTTTCAGAAAAGTTCGATGATGTGGGTATGGAAATGTCTGAAGAAGTGGACCCCTCAAAATGCTAAGACAAGCATTGGCAAAAGCTCAAGACTCCATTTTTGGTTTAGTGATCAAAGATCACATTGAGTCCATAGGAAAAGCCAATACTATTAAAAGGGGATGAGGTTGTGTTAATGTTCTTGTTGCTCAAGTGCTTGGTGATCTAACTCCCTCAACTATCAGCACTATTCACTACTTAACACACACCCATAAGTAATCTCGGTCAAACCAACTCAGTCCCACCGAGATGAAGTTATTTCCACAAACCCTAACATCTCGGTCACACCGATTTCTCCAACTCAGTCCCACCGAGATGAACCACTTCAGTGTTTCTCCAAACCCTAGCTTCTCGGTCAAACCGATTCTGAGTTTCGGTCCCACCGAAAAAGGGCTGCCAACCTTCTGTGGTCAGTTGACATAAATTCGGAATATCCGAGTTTATATTTTCGATCTCACCGAGATGGCAAACCCTAACCTTTGACTCACTTCGGTCTCACCGAGATGGTATTTTCGGTCCCACCGAAAATCCCAACGTTCACTATATTTGAACTTTCGGTCTAACCGAGTTTTCACTTCGGTCTGACCGAGATTGGTCAAATGTGTGTGTAACGGTTGGATTTTGTGTGGAGGCTATATATACCCCTCCACCCCCTCCTCATTCGTGAGGAGAGCCATCAGAAAGTACCACCACTTCTACCATACACTTTCTGAGAAGTGAACCACCTACCCTTGTGTTGAGATCAAGCCATTCCATTCCTACCATATGAAACTTGATCTCTAGCCTTCCCAAGTTGCTTTCCACTCAAACCTTTCTTCCACCACAGCCATATCAGTGAGGAGAGTTGAGTGTTGGGGAGTTTATCACTTGAAGCACAAGAGCAAGGAGTTCATCACCATCAACACCGTCTATTACCTTTTGGGGGTGGTGCCTCCTAGATTGGTTAGGTGTCGCTTGGGAACCTCCGTCTTGATGATGTGGAGTTGAACCAAGAAGTTTGTAAGGGCAAGGAGATCGCCTACTTCGTGAAGATCTACCCCGAGTAAGGCTAGTCCTCCGTGGGCGTAGGCCGTGATGGAATAGACAAGGTTGCTTCTTCGTGGACCCTTCGTGGGTGGAGCCCTCCGTGGACTCGCGCAGCCGTTACCCTTCGTGGGTTGAAGTCTCCATCAACGTGGATGTACGATAGCACCACCTATCGGAACCACGACAAAAATCTCCGTGTCACCAAACTACGTTTGATCTTCTCCACCTCTCTTTTACATGTGCAATTTACTTTCCGCTGCATATACTCTAGAATTGCATGTGTAGGGTGTTACTTGAATTGATCTTAATTGCAAAACTGCCTAAAACTTTGCTCAACCAAAAAGGCAGATTTTTATTTTGTCAAGTAGTCTAATCACCCCCCCCCCCTCTAGACTTACTTTCGATCCTACAAATACACATCTGGGTGGATTGAGGCATCTGGGTATTCCAGTGATTGCCTGTTTTTCTTTTGGACCGCCACCCAGGCTCAAAGGGATCATGAGATTATTCATACTAGAAACTTCCGTGTGCAACCACAATGCTATTATGGGCTCTAGCATAGTATGAGTAAGTTGTGCGAACTCTAACAGTGGTGGACTAGCAGATGTAGGGGATGTAGGTTGGTACGGTCCGCCCGATCGTAAGGTGCTAGCGCTTCTGAAAGACTATGTCTCGGTCATCCGTTTCTCAAACACCATGCAGTGCGAGAAACCAAACGGAGGCGATCGAGTCTTGTGGGAAAAGTGCACAAACCTCTGCAGAGTGTACAAACTGATCATGATTAGCCGTGTCCCTGGTTATGGACGTCTTGAGTATCTACTACTTGGATTTTCATGTGCATCTCATCATGTTACTTTAATTAATTTTGTTGGGTTTAATGATTATTTTAATTGGGGTTGAGAGGATGTCTATCTTCTCAACGATGTTTCAACTACCATGATAGTTAATTAAAATGCATTCCTTTGAAGTAGGGAAAAATTGGCTTTACGCAAAAACTTAACCATAGATCTTTCCACCAGCCATATTGCATATAGTATAGCTTTACTTTCATTGCATTCTCTTGTGTTACCTTGCCAGCATATTCCATGTGCTGACCCGTTTTTGGGCTACAACGTTTCATGTTGCAGACTTTTCAGACGACGAGTAAGATGCCCCTTTTTAGGTCGTGGTTCTATACTCAATGATGCCGCTGGAGTTGATGGACTCACTTATCTTCCAAGCCTTCCGCTATTATCGTATGAGATGGCCTTCAGCCATATTATTTGTAATAAATTCATCATTGGACTATCGATGTAATAAGTGTGTGGTTGCTACTCTATTATAAATCCTTCAAGTACTGTGTGTGTCAGCATTACTGATCCAGGGATAACACTGATGCACAGAGATCAGACTGTTTGAGGTCTGGTCGGTACAAGATGGTATCAGAGCACACGCTGACTATAGGACACGACCACTAAGACAAGCCCTAGAGCACTATTCACTCTTCTCTTTTCTGACTCCTCATCTTTTCTACTCTTTAGGATGGTGGAAGCAAAGCACAAGTTCATGCAACCGGATGAAGAAACACCCTTTGGACGACACCTGAAGGAAGTCACAAGATATCTAAACATTGGATTACCAAGTTTCACTGGAACCTACAATGCCACTCTACCTGAGGAGGAGCGTTGGTTGATTCAAGCTCAAGTTCCAGGAAGGACGTTCGCACCCGTCACCCCACTCATAGCATTTTCCTTTAATGCGCCTACATGGAGCCTAGGAAGGAGTATGGCAGCCCACATTGCTATGGGAAGGATTGGAGAATTCTACAAGCAGGAGCTAAAGGACACCATCTACCAGATTTGTGGACGCCGAGACGAGAATTGGTATATGATCAGCACTCGAAAGGGTATATCCATAGCAGCATTCATCCAGGAGTTGAACCACCACATTCGTCGCCAGGAGCACCAGGTGTGTGTTGGGATGATAGATTTGAAGAAGGCCCTGAATAGGAATTTGGAGTTAGAAGAAGAACTCAAGTCTACACGCGACGGTTATGAGGGGGAGATGAAGATACTTGTGGAGAAGAATGATGATTTGACACGGAAGTTAGAGATACTCATGGGAGAAGAACACGAGGAAGAAGAACCCAAGGAGATTCCACCGGAAGACTATATCATCATAGATGACACGGATTCGGAAGCTGAGGATAGCAAGGATGAAGCCTATGAAGATGAAGCTGGAGCAGATATTATGGAATCCTCTATCGATCAATATTTTTAGATGACCACCCTGTGACTAGTAGTTTACCTCCATATATTAGATTTAGAGCACCTTTGTAACGATTGTTAGATTTGTAAGACCTTGTTTGAAATTGATTGGTGTGATATGATTGTGTGTTTGCCTCATGTGCATATGGGTATTGATTTTCCCTTAGACCTCTTTTCTATTCTAATCTCTTCCCTCTACACCCATCAGATGCCTCCAAGACGTGAATTCGAGTTTCCCCCTGAGCTCACCCATTTGATCCAGCAGCAGAACACCATGATGCAACTTCTTGTCCAGAACACTCAGAACAACCAGAACAACAACAACCCTCCACCACCACCACCTGTGGACAACCTGACACGTTTCTTAAGGTTGCAACCACCCGTGTTTGCTAGCAGCATCGAACCAATTGTGGCTGATGACTGGCTACGCAAGATTGGAAGGGATTTGAGCACCGCCAATTGCTCGGATGCTGAGAAGGTGCGATTTGCCGCACACCAGTTGTCTGGACCAGCCGCAGCATGGTGGGAGAATTACACAACCACTTACCCCGTAGCCATTGTCACTTGGGATCAGTTTTAGCAAGCTTTTCGTACTGCCCATGTCTCGGCTGGAGCAATGAGTATGAAGAAGCAGGTGTCTCGCAATTTGCGCCAAGGGAATCGTAGTGTGGCCCAGTACGTGGATGAGTTTAGTACCCTATCTCGTTATGCCCCAGATGATGTGGCCACGGATGCCAAGAAGCAGGAGAGATTCATGGAAGGGCTGAATGATGAGATGAGTGTACAGTTGATGGTGGCAACTTTCAATAATTACCAGGAGTTGGTTGACCGTGCCCTGATGATTGAAAGGAAGCATCAACAGATTGAGAGTCGCAAGAGGAAGTATGGGCAAGGAAAGTATAACTCTGAAGCTCAGTAGAAGCCTCGCTTTACCCCTAAAGCGGTAGGACACTTTCAGCATACCCATGGAGGAAGTAGCTCGCACAATCACAATGGCACCAAGAATGGAAATGGGAATGGAGCCAATGGAAACCAGAACCGCCCTACACCGTCCACACCCACCAAGAGGGATTTTAGCCATGTCACTTGTTACAAGTGCGGGAAGACTGGATATTATGCTAATGAATGCCCAGAAGTTAAGAATGGGAATGGCAATGGAAGCGCCGGGAAGAAGCCCAACCCGTTCAACAAAGGACAAGTGAACCACGTGCCTGTGGAGGAAGTAGAGGAGCAACCAGATGCAGTTATAGGTAAGTTCTTAGTTAAGTCCTTTACTGCACTCGTTCTTTTCGATACTGGTGCATCGCATTCATATATTTCAAGGGGATTCGTGGATAAGTATAAACTGCCGACCCAAGCCCTTAGATCGCCCATGTTAGTAACCTCACCAGGAGCAGAGTATATGGCCAAGTCATGGTGTGATCAGCTGCCCTTAAGGATTGGTAATTACATATTCCCTTCTGACCTAATAGTATTGGAATCTCAAGGACTGGATGTGATATTAGGCATGGATTGCTTATCTAAGTATGAAGGGAATATAGAATGTCCCAGTAAGACCATTTTGCTTACTATGCCGGAAGGAAGAAGGATCAAGTATGTATCCCGGCATGAGTCAAAGAGGAGTAGATTAAATTCCCTGTCAGGAGTTGTACAGGAGGAAGTGCCAGTAGTGAAGGATTATCCGGATGTGTTTCCAGAGGAGTTACCTGGCATGCAACCGGATAGAGATATAGAGTTTTTGATTGAACTTTTGCCAGGCACCGGGCCAATTTCTAAGAGACCATACAGGATGCCCGCCAAGGATTTGGAGGAAATTAAGAAGCAGATTAAGGAGTTACTGGATAAAGGATTCACACGCCCAAGTTCTTCGCCTTGGGGTTCGCCAGTACTTCTAGTGGAGAAGAAGGATGGATCGTTAAGAATGGTTGTTGATTACTGAGGATTGAATGAAGTAACGATCAAGAACAAGTACCCACTGCCGATGATCAATGATCTGTTCGATAGATTGCAAGGAGCTAAGGTATTTTCCAAGATCGATCTGCGATTAGGGTACCATCAATTGAAGATCCGAGAGCAGGATATACCTAAGACGGCCTTTACCACTAGGTATGGGTTGTACGAGTATACCGTTATGTCGTTTGGTCTGACAAACGCACCGGCATACTTTATGAACCCGATGAACAAAGTGTTTATGGAGTATTTGGATAAGTTCATCGTAGTGTTCATAGATGATATTTTGATCTTCTCGACGGATGAAGAGGAGCATGAAGAGCATTTGCGATTGGTATTGGAGAAACTCAGAGAACATCAGTTATATGCCAAGTTTAGCAAATGTGAGTTTTGGTTGAAGGAAGTCGGATTTCTCGGACATGTTATATCCGGAGAAGGAATAGCAGTAGATCCCGCCAAGGTGGACAATGTGACCAATTGGGAAGCACCGACAACAGTTGGAGAGATCCGGAGTTTTCTTGGACTCGCAGGATACTACCGGAGATTTATCAAGAATTTCTCGAAGATTGCAAAGCCAATGACGGAGTTGTTGAAGAAGGACACCAAGTTCTATTGGACCGAAGAATGTGAGACTAGTTTTCAGGAGTTGAAGAAAAGGTTGGTATCATCCCCTGTGTTGATTCTGCCAGATCAACATAAGGATTATGAGGTGTACTGCGGGGCTTCACGTCGAGGACTTGGAGTTGTTCTCATGCAGGAAGGAAGAGTTGTTTCGTATGCTTCACGACAACTAAAACCTCATGAGATGAACTATGCCACCCACGATTTGGAGTTAGCAGCCGTAGTGCATGCATTGAAGACGTGGAGACATTTTCTTTTTGGAAACCATTGTGAAGTATATATGGATCATAAGAGTTTGAAGTACATATTCACTCAGAAGGAGCTGAATCTTAGGCAAAGGAGATGGCTGGAACTCATTAAGGATTACGACATGAGATTGCATTACCATCTCGGATAGGCTAACATAGTAGCCGATGCGCTAAGCCGTAAGAGTTATGTCAATACCCTAATGATGGAGGAGTTTCCAAAGGAGTTAGCCGAGGACCTACGAGGACTACGTTTGGAGATAGTTCCGAGAGGCTATGTAGCAACCCTAGAAATCCAGTCTACCCTGATGGATAAAATCAGAGAAGCTCAGAAAGCCGACAAGTGATGGCTTCTCGCCCCTCGTTGGTTACCCCAAGTGGAAGGTTGAGATGTAGCGTAGCGGCAAATTTCCCTTGGCAAAGATACCAAGGATCGAATCCCGTGAGATTCCGAGGGTTCACAAGTAGGTGTCAACGGCGCCAGAAACTTAGCGGTTGACGGGACCTGCACACAGATACAGATAACTTTGCTCCCAACGAGTACAGAGAGGTTGTCAATCCCTCCGGCCTTGTTGTTTACAAAGGATCAAACACAAGAGATAATAATGATAGCTATGACTACAACTAGTAAATAAAAACAGGAAGTAAATAGAAGGTGTGATCAGCGGTGGTAATATGGACCGGGGTCCCATGATGTTCACTAGTGATGTCTCTCTCCCAAAAGACGATAAAACAGCAAAGCGAGGTAAACAAATTACAGCTGGGCAATTGACAGGATTATGTGCGCAAACCAATGCTAACTATGCTGCAAAGAAAGGTAGAGGCTCAAAAGCATGGGCGGTACACCAAGGCAAGTAGACCGAAATCCATCTGCATCTACTACTAATCATCCACCTTGAGATATCTATCCAGAACATCTCGCTGGTATTAAGTTGCGAATCCCACCCAAAGTGTAAACTCAAAGCAACAGACAACTGCATTAAAAGAACTTTGCGTAAAGTAAAAAATCCTTGCACCCGCAAGTACAAGCACCGTTGTTTTCTCCCTTGTGGCAACAGCACATCCCCTAGACTCATGTTTCTATCACTCAAGCTAGTCATCAGGGGGCATGAACCCACAATCAAGCATAACGCTCCCTCTTGGAGTTACTACCTACTACTTGGCCAAAGCAATAAACAGCAACGGAGAACATGCAAGAATTACTCAAGAACAAAGATATAAAAGAGGTGAATCAAATATATTACTCAAACACAATCTAAACATAGTCTCATAATCCATCAGATCCCAGCAAACTCAGCAAAGCAACAACAGAAAGATTACATATGTGCCTCGATCATGTAGGGCAGCTCACGAGGTCTAAACCATGAAGAGCAAAGAGGGGAGGAGAACATCACATAGCTACTGATCATGGACCCATGGTCCAAGGTAGACTACTCATGACTCATCCGGGAAGCGTCCATGGTGGTGGAGAAGCTCCCGGTGGTGGTTCTCCCCTCCGGCAGGGTGCCGGGAAGAGTTCTCCTGAGGCTACCGGTCTTGGAAGCGCTGCGGCGGCGGAACAGAGGCGAGATCGCGAAAAAGGGTTTTGTCCTTGAGGGTTTCGGGACGAGAGGGATATATAGGCGAAGGGGGGCAGCCAGAGGCTGAGCAGGGGCCCCAGGTGCCCCCCCTAGCGCGGCCAGGGGTGGGGCCGCGCCAGGTGGCCGCCTGGGCCTCCCCTGGCTCCCCTCTGGCCCATCTTTGGTTCTTCGCGAAGCTTCTTGTACGCTGATTTTTCCTGGAATTTTTGGAGCACTTTTAATATGGGGGAAACCTGAAATAGAAAAACAGCAGAAAACAGGAACTAGCACTGTGGTGCACTGAGTTAATAGGTTAGTCCAAATATGATCAAAAGTGTATGGAAGTGCCTCAATATCATAGCAATATCACACAAAAGAAGCATGGAGCAAGCAGAAATTATAGATACGTTTTGGACGTATCAACATCCCCAAGCTTAATTCCTGCTCGTCCTCGAGTAGGTGAATGATAACAAGCATAATTTCTGTGGTGACATGCTACCAACCATATAAGAACTTTTTAAGTAAAGCAATCAAGGCATGTAATTCAATTCAAGTCATAACAAGCAAGAGTCTATATTAGCATTGTAACAAGCAACATAAGAACATAAAGGTGCAAGAGCTCTCGCTGTCCGTGACTCGAATGTCTCCAAATGGTGTTTGTGTGCAAGAAAGGGGATAGGGATATACGAGAGAGTAAAACATAGTTTTTGTATTGTTGAGAACTTAATCTACTAAAGTTTCACACTTGGTCTCCTTTGGAATCTTATCTTGACTCATCCCCAGACCACTAGCCAGGTACAAGTTAAAATGATCCACTCCCTTTCGATATTTTGAGCACTCATGCAATGGATGAGCGTAAGCAAGAAAGTTGACACTTAGGATGGCAAAGAGAGAAAAATGATGAAGGGGGAAGACAAAAAAGGTGTGAAAGGCTCACATCAATGAGGACAATCATAGGCGAGAGAAAGCCAAATGATAGATATGATGTGAGGAGTAGGGATTGCCATGCAACGGATGCACATATGAGCTAAGGTAAGCTCTCCAATGGAACTAGTGGGGGTGCATCCAACTTGCTCGCTCAAGAAGACCTAGAGCTCTTTTGAGGAGGCTCATCATTGGAATATACAAGCCAAGTTCTATAGTGTGAAGGTCCCCACATAGCTATATGCATGAATGATAATCTCTATGGAGTACAAGGTATAAGATGGAGTACGAGTGTGGATCTCTCAAAAGGAATAGTAGTGTGCCCCCTTCTCTCTTTTTATTTCTTTTTCTCTTTTTTCTATTTTTTTTATTTTTTTTGTGGCCTCAATGGCTCTTTCTATTTAACTCTCATTTGTCCTCTTTGGGATCTTTTGATTTTGTCCTCTTTGGGATCTTTTCCTCACTTTAGGGGCAACACTCTATGTATTACAAGAAGTATAGAAGATCTTTCACACTTTACAAAAGGACTCAACATAAAGAAAATGAAACTATCATGATGTATGCAAATGTATGCCTCTGCCGGTGTAGCAGGATATGCAATGATACTAGCGCGTCATGTAGCAATGATTAGGGCAAGGCCCAACTAGCATGTGGCTCATCGATCAAGCAAAAATCATGTATGACATGAAGATCAAGTCATGAGAAGATGGATGTTGCATGGCAATGTATCTCGGAAAGGCTATGGAAATGCCTTGATAGGTAGGTATGGTGGCTGTTTTGAGGAAGGATATAATGAGGCTTATGATGACAGAGCGTATCGTGCCAAGGATGTGGATGCACCGGCGAAGTATGCACCAACTCTCGAGGTGATAAAGGGCAATGCACAGTACCGAAGAGGCTAGAAAAATATGGCTAGGTGGAAGTGCCAACTTTCGAATACTCACATTAGTCCGAAGAACTCATGCACTTATTATCGGTAACTCTCAATCTAATTAGGAGGTTCACAAAGAGACAAGTACCCTGAGGAGGAGTGTATGGGGGTTTGGTTATCCTTGCGCATCCTCGACTCATGGTACGTGAGTGTACTCTAATATTCGATCCCTCCAAAGATTAGTGATCCATCTAGTAGCTAAAGTTCTCAACTATTTTGTAGGTTCTCGAAAATAAACACAGATTGCCCAAAATACGACATCTATCACTAATAGGCTAAAGCTCTTGACACCAAAAGTTCAGACATTACTCATGGCAATACCTCAAAACTATTGCAAGTTACTACTAAAATTAAATAGCAACCTCAATTACCTACTTTAAGTTAAGACACACAACTCAGTGCAACAGGCAAACTCTCTTAACAAGATAAAAATGAAAACTCAAGAGAGTTCAGCAACCAACTAAACAAAAGCTCTTTAAAAAGAAAAGCATGAAAACTAAGAGCTAAACATGACAGCAGCTATGGAAAGACAAAGAACACACACATCAAAGATAAGCATGAAAATCCTATGTTGTGTTCTAGGTTGAAGTGGAGCGTGTTTCTCTCCCACACAAAGAAATCTGGGTTCTAACTTGTTATGAACAGCAAGCAAAGCTAAAGAAAACTAAAAAAAGAAACTAAGAGCAAGACGCTCCAAGCATAGCACATAACGCATGAAGTGATAAAATTATAGTGGAACGAAAGACGAACTGATAATTGTTGATGGAGAAGGGGATACATGGGGGCATCCCCAAGCTTAGACACTTGAGTCTTCTTGAATATTTCTTGGGGGTGCACGGGGGCATCCCCAAGCTAGAGCGTTTGATCCTCCTGAATCTTCTTTTATCATCTTCCCTCGCACACTTGAAAACTCCATTCATACATAACTCATCATAATCTGATTAGCTAGGTTAGTACCCACAATAAAATATTTTTTCCCTACTGGAAATAAAGATAATCTTGAAGAGTTACTGTTTCTCAAGATTGCCAAAAGGTTTTTGCAAAGAAAAAGTAAGCTCAAGGTTTGCAAAACGAAGAAAAGGCAAAAGAGGACTGAATCTGTGAAAAACAGACCA
Organism: Secale cereale; assembly: GCA_902687465.1. Lineage (NCBI taxonomy): Eukaryota > Viridiplantae > Streptophyta > Magnoliopsida > Poales > Poaceae > Secale > Secale cereale. The sequence continues at coordinate 751,134,179 of LR738715.1, read as the reverse complement.
GCAGGTAGTAAATAATTTTTTCGGGACACTTCTGCAACTCAAATAAAAAAACTTAGAACAGACGCTCGAAAGCCAATTGTATAGAGCACGCTGTGAAAAAAATTCAGATCGAAAAGATGATCTGGTGATTTTATTCGAATTTTTCTGTCCAAGGACAGAATCTGTTTTCTGGACAGCACGTCACAACTTTTGAACTTTCTTGCAATCGGCGGCTAAACTTGGCACAAAGCTGAAAAGAAAAGATACAATGATGATGCTATTGTAGTAACAAACATCAAGACACAACAAAAGCAAAATAAAACCTAATTCGTTGTGGGCTGCCTCCCAAAAGCGCTTTCTTTTATGCCTTTAAGCTAGGCATGATGCAAAAAGAGAAGATCAAGTTTTATCAAGAGTAAGAGAATAGCTAGCCCGTGTAACGGACTCAAAAGGCAACTTAATCTTCTTTCTAGGGAAGTGTTACATCCCTTTCTTGATAGGGAATTGGAATTTTATTTTCCCCTCTTTCATGTCAATGATAGCACCAACGGTGCGAAGAAAAGGACGTCCCAAAATAATTGGACATGAAGGTTCACATTCAATATCCATAATAGTAAAATCAACGGGAACATAATTGTCATTGACAATGATAAGAACATCGTCGATCTTCCCCAAAGGTTTCTTTACGGAAGAATCAACAAGACGAACACCGAAAGAACAAGGATCAAAAGGTTTCAATTCAAACATATCGTACATTCTTTTGGGCATAACGGAGGTACTAGCTCCAACATCACATAAAGCATAGCAAGAGAAGTTATTCAACTTAATTTTAATCATAGGATCCCAACTATCTTCTAGCTTTCTAGGTATGGAGGCTTCTACCCTAAGCTTCTCCTCCTTAGCTTTGATAAGAGCATTAGTGATATGCTCCGTGAAGGCAAGATTAAGTGTGCTAGTGTGGGGATCTCTAGACATCTTGTGAAGAAAACCAATAACTTCAGAAAGGGTGCAATTATCAAAATCAAGGTCACTACTATCAAGTAAAGTGGTAGTGGTGTCCTTTAGGCTCACTTGTTTGGTAGCTTCTATGGTCATAGGAGTTTCTTCTTCTACGGTTGAGGTCATAGCATCACCATTAATAGGTCCAATGGGACTAGGAGTGCATTGGGTGCTAAGAGTTTGGATATCCTCAACAACTTGAATAGTAGCAACAATGTGGTGGGTAGGAAGGCTCTTAATTCTATCTTATTCCTCCTTTTCTCTAGCCCATCTCTTTTTATGTTTAGCCATCATCCTAATGTTTTCATTAATTTGCACTTGAATAGCATTCATAGGAGTGGTCTTCCTCTCCTCAAGAGGAGAAGTTCTAATTTTAAGCAACTCTACCTCATGGGCTAAATTGTCCACCTTCGAAGAGAGATTATCTAGTTTGTCTAGTTTTTCTTCTACACTCTTATTGAAGACCTTTTGGGTGGTGATGAAGTCTTTAAGCATAATCTCTAGTTCAGAAGTGGAGTTCTTGGTGCTAGGATAAGCATTGTTGTTCCCATAGGAATTAGAGGGGAACGGTCTAGGGTTGCTACCAAAATTACTCCTATAAGCATTGTTATTGAAATTGTTTCTAGAGATAAAGTTCACATCTACTTGATCTTGAGCAATCAAAGAATTTAAAGGAACATCATGAGGATCAATAGAATATTGCTTGGAAAGTAGAGACATGATCAAGTCAACTTTTTCATTTAGGGAGGAAATCACCTTGACAGAGTTTACCTTCCTACCTGTTGGAGTGCGTTCGGTGTGCCATTGGGAATAATTGGTCATCATCTCGTCGAGAAGCTTCGTGGCAGCACCAAGTGTAGTTGACATAAAGGTTCCTCCCGCGGCCGAATCTAACAAGTTCCGCGAGGTAAAGTTCAAGCCTGCATAAAATGTTTGGATAACCATCCAAGTAGTCAAACCATGAGTAGGGCACTTCTTGACAAGAGATTTCATGCGTTCCCAAGCTTGGGCAACGTGTTCATTATCCAATTGTTTAAAATTCATTATGTTACTCCTTAATTGGATAATTTTAGCAGGGGGATAGTACTTCCCAATAAAGCCATCCTTGCACTTGTCCCAAGAATCTATACTATTCCTAGGCAAGGATTGAAACCAGATTTTAGCTTCTCCTCTCAAGGAGAAAGGAAAAAGCTTAAGCTTAACAATATCACCATCTACTTCTTTGTACTTTTGCATATCACAGAGCTCAACAAAGTTATTTAAGTGCAAAGCAGCATCATCTCCAGCACCAGAGAATTGATCTTTCATAACTAGGTTCAGCAAAGCAGGTTTAATCTCATAAGAAGGTGCTGAAGTGGAAGGTGTAGCAATAGGCGTGCATATAAAGTCACTGTTGTTATGACTAGTGAAGTCACACAACTTGGTGTTCTCAGTGGAACCCATAGCAGCAGCAAGCAAGATAACTATTTTTGTGATTTTTGGTAAGGGACACTAAAGCAAAAACTGAAAGGTAAACTAACAAGACTAAAAAGCAAAGATAAAAGATAGCGTGCAACTCCCCTATCTTGAAGAGTGGAGTCCCCGGCAACGGCGCCCGAAACTTGCTTGATGGCTTCTCGCCCCTCGTTGGTTACCCCAAGTGGAAGGTTGAGATGTAGCGTAGCGGCAAATTTCCCTTGGCAAAGATACCAAGGATCGAATCCCGTGAGACTCCGAGTGTCGACAAGTAGGTGTCAATGGCGCCACAAACTTAGCGGTTGACGGGACCTGCACACAGATACAGATAACTTTGCTCCCAACGAGTACAGAGAGGTTGTCAATCCCTCCGGCCTTGTTGTTTCCAAAGGATCAAACACAAGAGATAATAATGATAGCTATGACTGCAACTAGTAAATAAAAACAGGAAGTAAGTAGAAGGTGTGATCAGAGGTGGTAACATGGACCGGGGTCCCATGATGTTCACTAGTGATGTCTCTCTCCCAAAAGAGGATAAAACAGCAAAGCGAGGTAAACAAATTACAGCTAGGCAATTGACAGGATTATGTGCGCAAACCAATGCTAACTATGCTGCAAAGAAAGGTAGAGGCTCAAAAGCATGGGCGGTACACCAAGGCAAGTAGACCGAAATCCATCTGCATCTACTACTAATCATCCACCTTGAGATATCTATCCAGAACATCTCGCTGGTATTAAGTTCGAATCCCACCCAAAGTGTAAACTCAAAGCAACAGACAACTGCATTAAAAGAACTTTGCGTAAAGTAAACAATCCTTGCACCCGCAAGTACAAGCACCGTTGTTTTCTCCCTTGTGGCAACAGCACATCCCCTAGACTCATGTTTCTGTCACTCAAGCTAGTCATCAGGGGGCATGAACGCACAATCAAGCATAACGCTCCCTCTTGGAGTTACTACCTACTAATTGGCCAAAGCAATAAACAGCAACGGAGAACATGCAAGAATTACTCAAGAACAAAGATATAAAAGAGGTGAATCAAATATATTACTCAAACACAATCTGAACATAGTCTCATAATCCATCAGATCCCAGCAAACTCAGCAAAGCAACAGCAGAAAGATTACATATGTGCCTCGATCATGTAGGGCAGCTCACGAGGTCTAAACCATGAAGAGCAAAGAGGGGAGGAGAACATCACATAGCTACTGATCATGGACCCATGGTCCAAGGTGGACTACTGACGACTCATCCGGGAAGCGTCCATGGTGGTGGAGAAGCTCCTGGTGGTGGTTCTCCCCTCCGGCAGGGTGCCGGGAAGAGTTCTCCTGATGCTCCCGATCTTGGAAGCGCTGCGGCGGCAGAACAGAGGCGAGATTGCGAAAAAGGGTTCTGTCCTCGAGGGTTTCGGGACGAGAGGGATATATAGGCGAAGGGGGGCAGCCAGAGGCGGAGCAGGGGCCCCAGGCGCCCCCCTGGCGCGGCCAGGGGTGGGGCCGCGCCAGGTGGCCGCCTGGGCCTCCCCTGGCTCCCCTCTGGCCCATCTTTGGTTCTTCGCGAAGCTTCCTGTACGCTGATTTTTCCTATATTTTTCCTGGAATTTTTGGAGCACTTTTAATATGGGGGAAACCTGAAATAGAAAAACAGCAGAAAACAGGAACTGGCACTTTGGTGCACTGAGTTAATAGGTTAGTCCAAATATGATCAAAAGTGTATAGAAGTGCATCAATATCATAGCAGTATCACACAAAAGAAGCATGGAGCAAGCAGAAATTATAGATACGTTTTGGACGTATCAACAAGGAGATTGTCGCTATAAAGGAGAGGAATAGCGAAGGAAAAGCTAAAGGTTTTCGTGAGGACGAACACGACACCTTATGGTTTGAGGATCGAATTTATGTGCCTAATGACCCGAAGATCAGGAAGTTGACTTTACAGGAGGCCCATGATTCACCATACTCGATTCACCCAGGAAATACTAAGATGTATTTGGATTTGAAGGATATTTTCTGGTGGACCGGTATGAAGAAGGATATTGCGGAGTATGTAGCAGTTTGTGATGTATGTCAGAGAGTAAAGGCAGAACATCAGAAGCCAGCAGGATCATTGCAACCTATGCCAATACCCGAATGGAAGTGGGAGAAGCTTGGCATGGGTTTTATCACCGGATTGCCCAGGACCAAAGCAGGATATGATTCAATCTGGGTAGTAGTAGACCGATTGACGAAGGTAGCCCACTTTATTCCTGTGAAAACCACATATACCAGTGCAAAGTTGGCTAAGATATACATGACCAGAATTGTATGTCTGCACGGAGTTCCGAGGAGCATCGTATTAGATAGAGGAACCCAGTTTACCTCAAAGTTCTGGAATCAGTTACATGAAACTTTGGGTACCAGGCTAGAGTTTAGCACCGCGTTTCACCCATAGACTGATGGACAGACGGAGGGAGTCAATCAGATTCTGGAGGATATGTTGAGAGCCTGTGCATTAGATTATGGATCTAGTTGGGATGACAACTTGCCCTATGCGGAGTTCTCATACAACAACAGTTACCAAGCCAGTTTGAAGATGGCACCGTTCGAGGCATTGTATGGAAGGAGATGCCGAACACCGTTGTCATGGGACGAAGTTGGAGACCGACAATTGTTTGGACCAGACTTAATCAAAGAGTCTGAGGAGAAGGTGAAGTTGATTCGAGATAGACTGAAGGTAGCTCAGTCCAGGCAGAAGAGTTATGCAGACTCGAAGCGCAAGGAGATAACCAATGAGATCGGAGACAGAGCATACTTGAGAGTATCGCCTCTGCGAGGAGTTAAACGTTTCGGAGTTAAAGGGAAGTTAGCCCCGAGATTTGTGGGGCCTTACCGTGTTTTGGAACGCATGGGAGAGGTTGCCTATAAGTTGGAGTTGCCCGAAGGATTGTCAGGAGTGCACTACGTGTTTCACGTTTCGCAGCTTAAGAAGTGCCACGCGGAGATGACCGACATACCGCTTAGAGGCACAGTACCCCTGGAAGCAATTCAGTTGGACAGTGATCTGACCTACGAGGAGAAGCATGTTAAGATTCTCGAATTTTTGAGCAGAGTCACTCGCAGTAAGGTTATCAAGTTTTGCAAAGTTCAGAGGAGCCACCACACCGAGGAAGAAGCCACCTGGGAGCGAGAAGATGATCTACGCAAGGACCACCCACACCTGTTCTCTAGCCAAGTCGAATCTCGAGGGCGAGATTCATTCTAAGGGGGGTAGGTTTGTAACATCCCAAATTTTCAATTTGGATTGTTATACATAGATCATATTGCATTTGCATGTTTTTGCATTTTGTTCGTGGAGTTCCTCGAAATTCTAAGCAAATCAAGGACCTACGCAGAGAGTTGGGGATTTTACCGTTTTCGTATTTGAGTTCGCTCGAATACCGGTACGAGGACAGTGTGATTCTAATTATTTTTCTCTCCTAAAAATATTTCTAAATACAAAATATGAGCGGAGATAATATGACTTCTCCAAAATAACAGAAATATCGGAGGGAAAAATATTAAAATCACATTTGGTATTTTTCTGGATTTATTTTCGGATTTATTTGCATAGGAAAAATACACGTTTTTAAAAATTGCATTTAGGTCCGGGAAAAATGTTCACTTTGTCCTAAATATTATTAGAGGACGGTGAAAATTTATTTCGGTAATTTTGAAGTCCGTTTGGTATTTCTTTCGTTAGTTTTTCTGCGCCGGGACTCTTTTAGAAAAAAAGGAAACCGACCTAGTCTCGTATAGGGTCGGGAGACTGGGCTTTATAAGCCGCAGCCCCGTAGGCCCAAAGCCTCGCCTCGCCCGCGTCGTCCGAACCCTAGCCACCACCGCCTGCCTAGCCGCCGCCGCGCCGCGACACCGCCGCCGCCGCCGCCGCCCCGCCCCGCCGGAGTCCGCCGGAGTTCCGCCGGAGTTGAGGTAGTTTTTTTCGGTTAACCGCTCGGTTGGTTTAGGAAAAACCTAGATCTGTTTTTTTAATAGATCAGTCCGGTTTTTTTTTATTTTCCGCCGGTTTAGTTAAATAGCGGACGTTCGTCCGTACGTTCGTTCTAACGAACGGTTTTCGTTAGTTAAATGCAGACAGCGAACGTTCCTTCGTTAGCCTGTTCGTCGTTTTTCTTTTTCGGGGTATTTATCCGCGGTTATTCCGATCGTGATTTGTGCCCTAATCTTGTTTTGCGTTTTTCTTTTCGCTCGAGTGTCGGAATGAGGTGATTCAAAATCCCAGATCTTCGTCTTGAAGCCCTCTTTATGTTTAATCAACTTAAACAAAGTTTTGGCTACTGTAAAACTTGACTTTAGGCCAACTAGTAATTCGGAGCTTGTTTCTTTTGCAGTTTGAGCTTCGTTGCTTCTTTCGAGTTGATTCTTTTTGCAAACCGGAGTTCTTAAGTTGAACTTTCTGGTTAGATCTCTTATTGGATTTTTACCCATGCATTAGTTAAGTACTTATTGTATGCTTGTTTGTTTGATTGTGATAGAGTACCCGGAGTGCGCCGCTTGCTACTTTGAGTCTCTAGGTTTTGCGGATCATCAGCAAGGTAAGTAAAACTTTGATCATGCTTTCCAATTACCCAGTTTTCATTGTATTAGTCCAACCCTCACACATTGCATGAGTAGGATTAATTAACTTGTGGGATTGGGAAGTAGCTTGAGGTAGTACCTATTACCTGCATTACATTCAAACCCTTGGGAGTTACTTCTACGTTCGCTGCTAGGACATGCTATGCTCGTAGATGTGGATTGGGTGAGTGAAATCCATGACAGATGTGAGATTGTTAATTAATGGTTCAACTTAAGGTGGCAACATTAATACACATCTGGGTGGATTGAGGCATCTGGGTATTCCAGTGATTGCCTGTTTTTCTTTTGGACCGCCACCCAGGCTCAAAGGGATCATGAGATTATTCATACTAGAAACTTCCGTGTGCAACCACAATGCTATTATGGGCTCTAGCATAGTATGAGTAAGTTGTGCGAACTTTTACAGTGGTGGACTAGCAGATGTAGGGGATGTAGGTTGGTACGGTCCGCCCGATCGTAAGGTGCTAGCGCTTCTGAAAGACTATGTCTCGGTCATCCGTTTCTCAAACACCATGCAGTGCGAGAAACCAAACGGAGGCGATCGAGTCTTGTGGGAAAAGTGCACAAACTTCTGTAGAGTGTACAAACTGATCATGATTAGCCGTGTCCCCGGTTATGGACGTCTTGAGTATCTAGTACTTGGATTTTCATGTGCATCTCATCATGTTACTTTAATTAATTTTGTTGGGTTTAATGATTATTTTAATTGGGGTTGAGAGGATGTCTATCTTCTCAACGATGTTTCAACTACCATGACAGTTAATTAAAATGCATTCCTTTGAAGTAGGGAAAAATTGGCTTTACGCAAAAACTTAACCTAGAGCTTTCCACCTGCCATATTTCATATAGTATAGCTTTACTTTCATTGCATTCTCTTGTGTTACCTTGCCAGCATATTCCATGTGCTGACCCGTTTTCGGGCTGCAACGTTTCATGTTGCAGACTTTTCAGACGACGAGTAAGATGCCCCTTTTTAGGTCGTGGTTCTATACTCAGTGATGCCGCTGGAGTTGATGGACTCACTTATCTTCCAAGCCTTCCGCTGTTATCGTATTAGATGGCCTTCAGCCATATTATTTGTAATAAATTCATCGTTGGACTATCGATGTAATAAGTGTGTGATTGCTACTCTGTTATAAATCCTTCAAGTACTGTGCGTGTCAGCATTACTGATCCAGGGATGACACTGATGCACAGAGATCAGACTGTTTGAGGTCTGGTCGCTACACCTACATACTCAACTATCATATAGACTTTCACAGTTCCTCACACTCACACAATACTTATGTTTAAGGAGTTTTAATCCGACACAAAGAGAGATAGGGGCTTATGGCGTTGTCTCCCAACCTTTTACCTCAAGGGTAATGTCAACAGTAATAGATCATGAAAACTTACATCCAAGTGGGTATATATGCCAGGATCTTTCCAACACAATGTCCTTGCCAAAGGATAAAATTTAAAAAGGAAAGGTGGATTTCACCTTGACACTTATAAGGCAAGAATAATAGATAGGCCCTTCGCAGAGGGAAGTAGAGGTTGTCATGTGTTTTTATGGTTGGATGCACAAAGTCTTAGCATAGAAGAACTTTACTTTATATTGCCACTTGTGATAAGGACCTTTATTATGCAGTCCATCGCTTTTATTACTTCCATATCACAAGATCGTATAAAGATAATTTCTCCCACACTAATAAATCATACATATTTTAGTGAGTTTGCAACATGACAACTTACTTGGAAGGATCTTTCTCAATCCATAGGTAGGTATGGTGGACTCTCATGGCAAAACTGGGTTTAAGGATATATGGAAGCACAAGTAGTATCTCAACTTGGTGCGAGGAATTTTGGCTAGCAAGAGGGGGAAAGGCAAGCTCAACATGTTGGATGACCATGGCAATATACTTTATTTCGGATAAAAGAAGACATAACCCATTATGTTGTCTTCCTTGTCCAACATCAACTCTTTAGCATGTCATACTTTAATGAGTGCTCACAATCATAAAAGATGTCCAAGATAGTATATTTGTATGTGAAGACTATCTTCTTTTATTACTTCCTATTAATTGTAACGATGACCAAAACTATGTTTGTCAACTCCCAACAACTTTTATTTATCATACTCTTGTATGTGAAGTCATTACTTCCCATAAGATCGATATGATCTCTTTGATACTTTTCATATTTTCTTTCTTTCTATCATGACCCAAGTGAGGAAATCAAGCCCTTGACTCAACACTAATCTTTATTATATAGCTCACGGACTCGATTACAAAGGGTAAAGATCACAAAGCAAAAGCTCACAACTAGATCAAGCTAACTTTATTCTACTAGATCAAGATACTACCAAAAGGATCGAACTAAGTAAAACGGTAAAGATAGGAGTGATGGTGATACGATACCGGGGTCACTCCCCAAAGCTTGGCAGTTGCCAAGGGGAGTACCCATACCAATATGATTATGTCTCCTTCTTCGGCAGTGGTGATGATGAAGTTGAAAGTAGTGACGGCGGATCATCATATATCGAGCGTAGGAGGTCCTCCAGCTTGCGGATAATACCTTTGAGTGCAGCTATGTAATCCTTCAACAAAATATTTTCACTTGTGAGATGCTTGTTTCGAATCTGAGCTAACTCAATCATCCTGAAAGCTTCTATGTCAGTTGAGGTAAAGAGATTAGGAAGGGATTTAGAGGTGTCTTCTTCTCCCGATGTCGGAGCCTGATCTTCCACCTCCATCTTGATCTTCTTCTCCTTGAGGATCTCCTCGGGTCCTTCCCTCTTGAGATCTATCTTAATTAGCCAAGCATTGTTGCCTTTGTTGTTGGAGGAGGGAGACGACATGATCCCTGGCTTCGCAAACCCTAGCAGAAAACAACTTTAAACAAGAACAGATGATTTTGCGTCATACAGAGGTCAAAACCTTCAGGAGTATATATAATGAATTTTTACCGACCAAAAGGAGTAACCCACAAGAAAACGGAATCCGGGGGACACACGGGGTGCCCACGAGGCAGGGGGCGCCCTGGGAAGGGGGGCGCGCCCTCCACCCTCATGGACGCCTCGTGTCCCCTTCGGACTGCTTCTTATTTTCCTATTTTTCTAAATATTCCAAAACGGAGAAAAATTGCCTTTAGAACTGTTTTGGAGTCGGTTTACTTACTGTATCACATACCTCTTCCTTTTCGGAGGCTGAATCGTTCTATAAAATATCCCTTATGTATTCCTCCGGGGTTACGATTTCAATAATATTGGTTTCAACATTTGTCGGGGGAAACTGTCCTCCCACGAGCACCTATGGGACCGGAGCCCCTTCTACGTTGCGGTAAGGGAGCAGAGGGAGCACGGAGAGCAGATTGAGGAGCACACGCGGGCAGTTTACCCAGGTTCGGGCCGCGATGACGCGTAAAACCCTACTCCTGCTTTGGTTGTATTGAGTTTTTGGGCTCGGGAGCTTGATGATCTACAGTACCAGCTGCACCGAGCGAGGGAGTGAGCAAGTTTCTGGGATCGAACCCCCTCTACGTTGTGCATGGGCCTCCTTTTATAGCTCAAAGGGGTCACCGACAGGTGTCAACGTAGAGGAGGGTAAAAATGTAAAATCTGTGGTAGTTGTAACAGTGCATGAATAGTGTATGAACAGTGGTCTTCACCTAACCTTGACGGTGGGGGACAAGGGCATTTAATGCCCGTCGCCGTCGACTCCAAAAGCGTCTGTCCATGCGTCTCCGTTCGCCACGGCGGTAGCTTCGTCACCGCGGCTCGCCAGCGTGTCCCTCAGGCTGCACAGCCATCTGCCACGTGCCCCTGGAAGGGCCCCAGGGCGACGCGTGGCCGAATGAGCTGGAGCGCAGGTACACAATGTGAGCTTCCCCCGGCAAGCACCTTGCCGGGGCCACTGTCTTGCCGGGCCCGGAAGCTTGCCGCTTCCCGGGCCCTGCCGGGGCGCACGATGCGCCGCGATGTATCTTTTGCGGCGTTATCCTTTGGCCTTCCTGGCAAGCTCCTCTTGCCAGGGCCTTGTGCTGAAAAGATGCCCTTGAGCCTGGTGCGGCCTTCCCGGCAAGCTCCTCTTGCCGGGGTCTTGTCTTCTAACTTGAATACTTTGTTCTTGAATGGCTTGAAGGGATCTGGAGCGGGCCTTGGCAAGCGCGTGGTAAGCCCGGCCGCGGGAAGCTGCTACTGCCCGTGCACAAGTTGGGGTACTAAGGTACCCCTACCTTAGTACACCAACAACATTTATAGGATTACCTGAGATATAATGTTTGATTCTTTGACTGTTCACCACCTTCGGATTTGTGCCTTCGAAGTTGTTGATTTTTATGGCATCGGAAAGATGGACCTCCTCGATAACGTAAGGTCCTTCCCACTTGGAGAGAAGTTTTCCTGCAAAAAATCTTAAACGAGAGTTGTATAGCAAGACATAGTCTCCTACATTAGACTCACGCTTTTGTATCCATTTGTCATGCCATCTTTTAACTTTTTCTTTAAACAATTTGGCATTCTCATAGGCCTGGGTTCTCCATTCATCGAGACAGCTAATATCAAACCACTAGCAAGTTTGAAATCATAATTGAGCTCTTTAATAGCCCAATATGCCTTATGTTCTAGCTCAAGAGGTAAGTGACAAGCTTTTCCATATACCATCTTATATGGAGACATACCCATAGGATTTTTGTATGCAGTTCAATAGGCCCATAATGCATCATCAATTTTCTTGGACCAATTCTTCCTAGACCTATTAACTGTCTTTTGCAAGATTAGTTTCAACTCCCTATTACTTAGTTCTACTTGACCACTAGTCTGTGGGTGATAGGGGGATGCAATTCTATGGTTGACATCATACTTTGCAAGCATCTTACGGAAAGCACCATGAATAAAGTGTGAACCACATTAGTCATTAGATATCTAGGGACTCCAAACCTCGGAAATATAACTTCTTTAAGCATCTTAATAGAGGTGTTGTGATAAGCACTACTAGTTGGAATAGCTTCTACCCACTTAGTAACGTAATCAACAGCAACTATAATGTGTCTGTACCCATTAGAGGCAGGAAACGGTCCCATATAATCAAAGCCCCAAACATCAAATCGTTCAATAACAAGTGAATAATTCATAGGTATTTCTTGACGTCTACTAATATTACCAATTCTTTGACATTCATCACAAGATAAGACAAACTTATGGGCATCCTTGAAGAGAGTAGGCCAATAAAAACCGGATTGCAGTACCTTATGTGCAGTTCTATCTCCCGCATGGTGTCCTCCATAAGCTTCAGAGTGGCACTTGTGTAGGATATGTTCCTGTTCATGCTCAGGTACACAACGTCTAATAATACCATCTAGTCCTTCTTTATAAAGATGTGGGTCATCCCAGAAGAAATGTCTCAAATCATAGAAGAACTTTTTCTTTTGCTGGTATGTGAAGCTAGGAGGTATAAATTTAGCAACGATATAATTAGCATAATCAGCATACCATGGAGCAGTACGAGAAGTATTTATGATAGCTAATTGTTCATCAGGAAAGCTATCATCAATAGGTTATGGGTCATCAAGTATATTTTCTAACCTAGACAAGTTGTCTTCTACGGGATTCTCAGCTCCTTTTCTATCAATAATATGCAAGTCAAATTCTTGCAGCAAGAGAACCCACCTAATAAGTCTAGGTTTAGCATCTTTCTTTTTCATTAGGTATTTGAAGCAGCATGATCAGTGTGAATAGTTACTTTAGAATCAACGATATAGGGTCTAAACTTATCACAAGCAAATACAACTGATAAAAATTCTTTCTTAGTAGTGGCATAATTTCTTTGGCACTATCTAGAGTTTTACTAGCATACTGGATAGCATTCAATTTCTTATCAACTATTTGCCCTAGAACAACTCCTACAGCATAATCACTATCATCACACATAATCTCAAAAGGTAAATTCCAGTCAGGGGGCTGTACAATAGGTGCAGAGATCAATGCTTTCTTAAGTATTTCAAATGCTTCTAGGCAATCATCATCAAAGACAAAAGGAATATCTTTTTGTAAGAGATTAGTCAGAGGCCTGGAGATTTTGGAGAAGTCCTTAATGAACCTTCTATAAAACCCGGCATGACCAAGGAAACTTCGTATACCTTTGATGTCCTTAGGTCATGGCATCTTTTCAATAGCATCCACTTTGACTTTGTCAACTTCAATACCTCTTTCAAAAAATTTATGTCCCAAGACAATGCCTTCATTAACCATAAAGTGGCACTTCTCCCAATTCAAGACAAGATTAGTGTCTTCACATCTCTGCAAAACTCGATCAAGGTTGCTTAAGCAATCATCAAAAGAAGTTCCGTAAACAGAGAAATCATCCACGAACACCTCAACAATCTTTTCACAAAAATCAGAGAATATAGCCATCGTGCATCTTTGAAAGGTAGCAGGTGCATTACATAAACCAAAAGGCATACGTCTGTAAGCAAAGGTACCGAAAGGACAAGTAAAAGTGGTCTGTTCTTGATCCCCTTTTGACACATGTATTTGAGAGAAACCAGACTAACCATCTAGAAAGCAGAAATGCGTATGTTTGGATAACCTTTCTTGCATTTGATCAATAAATGGCAAGGGGTAATGATCTTACTTAGTAGCTTTATTTAACTTACGGAAATCAATTACCATCCTATAGCCTGTAACTATTCTTTGCGGGATCAATTCATCTTTATCATTACGAACGATAGGCATACCTCCCTTCTTAGGGACACAAAGGACAGGAATTACCCACTGGCTATCAGCAACTGGATAGATAATACATGCCACTAGGAGCTTTAGTATTTCCTTCCTTACCACTTCTTTCATCTTAGGATTTAATCATCGCTGATGATCAATAACTGGTTTAGCATTTTCTTCCAATTTTATCTTGTGTTGGCATATAGTGGGACTAATACCCTTAAGATCATCCAGAGTATATCCAATAGCAGCTCGGTGCTTCTTCAGAGTTTTCAATATTTTTTCTTCTTCCTGCTCTGAAAGGTTAGCACTAATAATAACATGATATATCTTCTTTTCATCAAGATAAACATACTTAAGATTATCATGTTAAGGTTTAAGTTCAAACACGGGATCACCCTTGGGTGGAGGAGGATCCCTTAGGATTTCAACAGGCAAGTTGTTTTTCAATACGGGTCCCTGTTTAAGGAATATTTCATCTATTTCCCTTCTCTCATTCATATGCATATCATTTTCATGGTCTAGCATGTATTGTTCTAAAGGATCATTAGGTGGCACGGCAATAGAAGCAAGACCAATAATTTCATCCTTACTGGGTGGTGCCTTTTCAAGGGGTTGTCTACGGAATTTAGTAAAGTTAAAATCATGAGACATATCCCCTAATCCAACAGTAACAATATATTTCACGCAGTCTATCTTGGCATTAACAGTATTCAAGAAGGGTCTACCAAATATAATGGGACATAATTCATCTTGTGGGGAACTAAGAACTAGAAAATCAGCAGGGTATTTAACCTTCCCACACAAGACTTCAATATCTCTAACAATCCCAACTGGTGAAATAGTGTCCCTATTAGCAAGCTTAATAGTAACATTAATCCCTTCTAACTCAATGGGTGTAATATCATGCATAATTTCGTGAAACAAATCAAGAGGGATAATACTCGCACTAGCACCTACGTCGCATAAACCATGGTAACAATGATCTCCTATCTTAACAGAGATAACAGGCTAGCCCACAATAGGTCTATGTTTGCTCCTAGCATTGGGTTTGGCTATTCTAGCAGACTTTTCTTGGAGGTAAATAACATGTCCATCTAAATCTTCTAGCAAGAGATCTTTAACCATAGCAACACTAGGTTCAACTTTAATTTGCTCAGAGGGTGTATTTGTTCTAGTATTACTCTTACAAACTACAGTTGAAGCTTGAGCATGATCCTTTATCCTAACAGGGAAAGGTGGTTTCTCAATATAAGCAGTAGGAATAACAGGATCAACATTATAAGTGATAATCTTTTCTTCAACTTTAATAGGTTCAACTACTTTTACTTCAATAGGGGGATGGTATTAAAACCACTTCTCCATGGGGAGATCAACATGAGTAGCAAAAGATTCACAGAAAGAAGCTATTATCTCAGAGTCAAGTCCATATTTAGTGCTAAACTCACGGAAAACATCAGTATCCATAAAAGCTTTAACACAATCAAACTTAGGAGTCATACCTAACTCCTTACCTTTGTCGAGATCCCAATCTTCAGAGTTGCGTTTAATTCTTTCCAATAAATCCCATTGGATTTCAATAGTCTTCATCATAAAAGATCCTGAACAAGAAGTATCGAGCATGGAGCGATTATTAAGAGAAAGCCGAGCATAAAATTTTTGAATGATCATTTCTCTTGAGAGCTCATGATTGGGGCATGAATAAAACATTGACTTAAGCCTCCCCCAAGCTTGAGCGATGCTTTCTCCTTCGCGAGGCCAGAAATTATAAATATAATTACAATCATGATGAACCTGGTGCATAGGCTAGAACTTCTGATGAAATTCCAACTTCAGACGATTATAATTCCATGATCCCATATCATCGCATAGCCTAAACCATGTCAATGCATCTCCCTTCAAAGATAAAGGGAAGACCTTCTTCTTGATAACATCCTCGGGCATACCTGCAAGCTTAAATAATCCACAAACTTCATCCACATAGATTAGATGTAAATCGGGATGTAGTGTTCCGTCTCCTGTAAAAGGATTTTCAAGCAGTTTCTCTATCATACCCAAAGGAATCTCAAAGAAAACATTTTCAATAGGTGAAATAGGTTGTGGAGAAACTCTTTGCTCTTCTGTTCGGGGTGAAGATACCCCGAACAAGCCCCTCAAAGGATTTTGAGACATAGTAACAAGTGACAATAAATTTCAGCACACTATATAAATGTTTCCTTACCAAATTCCACTTACCAAAGGCGCTTCACTCCCCGGCAACGGCGCTAGAAAAGAGTCTTGATTACCCACAAGTGTAGAGGATCTATCGTAGTCATTTTGATAAGTAAGAGTGTCAAACCCAACGAGTAGCAGAAGGAAATGATAGGCAGTTTTCAGTAAGGTGTTTTCTGCAAGCACTGAAATTATAGGTAACATATAGTTTTGTAATAAGGTAATTGGTAGCAAGTGACAAAAGGTAAAAGTAAATAAGGTGCAGCAGGGTGGACCAATCCTTTTTGTAGGAAAGGACAAGCCTGGACAAACTTTTATATAAAGGAAAGCGCTCCCGAGGACACATGGGAATTATCGTCAAGCTAGTTTTCATCACGATCATCTGATTCGCGTTCGGTACTTTGATAATTTGGTATGTGGGTGGACCGTTGCTTGGGTGCTGTCCTTACTTGGACAAGCCTCCCACTTATGATTTACCTCTAATGCAAGCATCCGCAACTACAAAAGAAGTATTAAGGTAAACCTAACCATAGCCTGAAACATATGGATCCAAATCAGTCCCTTACGAAGCAACGCATAAACTAGGGTTTAAGCTTCTGTCACTTTAGCAACCCATCATCTACTTATTACTTCCCAATGCCTTCATCTAGGCCCAAATAATGGTGAAGTGTCATGTAGTTGACGTTCACATGACACCACTAGAGGAGAGACAACATACATCTCATCAAAATATCGGACGAAGACCAAATTCACATGACTACTAATAGCAAGACTTCTCCCATGGCCTCAGGAACAAAAGTAACTACTCACAAGACATAATATTGTTCATGATCAGAGGGGTATTAATATGCATAATGGATCTGAACATATGATCGTCCACCAAATAAACCAACTAGCATCAACTACAAGGAGTAATCAACACTACTAGCAACCCCCGGGTACCAATCTGAGGTTTGGGGTACAAAGATTGGATACAAGAGATGAACTAGGGTTTGAGAGGAGATGGTGCTGGTGAAGATAGCCCTCCCCAAGATGGGCGGGTTGTTGGTGATGACGGTGGTGACGATTTCCCCCTCCCGGAGGGAAGTATCCCCGGCAGAAGAGCTATGTCGGAGCCCTAGATTGGTTTCCGCCTCGAGATGGCGACACCTGGTCCCGAAAGCCTCCTTATGATTTTTTTTCCAGGTCAAAATACTTCATATAGGAGAAGATGGGCATCAGGGGCCTTCCGGCTAGCCCACGAGGCAGGGGGCGCACCGAGGGAAGGGGGCACGCCCCCCAACCTCGTGGACTTCTTTCGCCAGATATTTTTTATATTTTCTGAAACGAAGTTCTGTTGAGTTTCGGGGCTTTTGGAGTTGTGCAGAATAGGTTTCCAGATTTTGCTCCTTTTCCAGCCCAGAGTTCCAGCTGCTGGCATTCTCCCTCTTCATTTAAACGTTGTAAAATAAGAGAGAGAAAAGGCATAGGTATTGTGACAAACATATATAATGCAATAAATATCAACATATAAGCATGATGCAAAATGGACGTATCCCCCAGGTTTCCTCACGAGGCCCAGCGGACAAACCTCAAGAGGGGATGGCCTCCTTGGTCAAGCCGGCCCCAGAGGCGCTCACCTCAAACTTGCCTCCGGGTGTCTCTAGGGCCCAGGAAGTCTTGAACACGCCACAACCTCCTACTCAGATCATGCCGCCAGCTCGCAGCCCTCCCGCTTCGTTTGGTGCCCTGAAGGAGGCCTTTTCTGCACTGACGCAGCTTCAGGATGACCTCCAGGGTGCTGACTATCGTTTGGTGGCAGGGCGCTTTGAGCTAGTCTTGGGCTGGCTAAGCTCCAACGCATCTGTCCGGGATGCGCTGAGCCGAGTCATGGCGGCTTCCGAAGAGGACAAGCAAGCCGCTGACAAGGTCGCAGCCGCCCGCCAGATGGCGATGAAGGATGTGCAAGCCATCAAGGAGCAATGCCAGTCGATGGAGACCGAGCTGCAGACCATGCATAGCAAGTGCGCGGCGGAGGAGGAGAAGGTGAAGGCCCGAGAAGACGTCGTAGCCAGCCGTGACGCCGAGTTGGAGCAGTTGGCGAAGGCGCTGGCTGCAGAGAGTAACCACCTGGGGGAGCTAAGGAAGGCGGCGGAAGAGGAGAAGGCCCCGCTGGAGTCCCAGGAGGAAAGGTCCCGCCAAGCGCTAAGGGCACTCTACGAGAAGGGCTTGGAGAAGCCGCTGGTGACGGACGAGGAAGGTCCCGCCAAGCTGCTTCCCTATCTTGTTATGGCGCTCGAGGGTGTCATCAACGAGATCGGCCCCCTGGTGGAAGGGGAAGCCCGCGTGCTCAGCCCAGACGCGCGTCTTCAGCCACCTGCATCTTCGCAATCCCGCCGCTGACCTTGGTGCACTGTTTGAGCCTATGGACGAAGAGTGTTGGGAGGCCGCTGCTGAGGCCGTGAAGGGCCGGGTGGAGGCCTTGCTGCAGAAGTTCCTTGCCATCGACCCTTCACCTCCAGATGCCTGCACTTTCAACCCTGCAGCCGAGGCCAGCTCCGCAGGGCTTGGCGGTGCTAACAGTGGAGAAGCGCTTCCTGGCTGCGGTGACCGAGGCTGAAGGAGGGGCCTGCTGGCGACTGACGGTGCTCCTTCCTATCTTTATTTCCCGCGACATGTGATGCGCCTCATGGAGGCGTTAAAACTTCTGTTTGATGCTTGCAGGACAATTTGGCTTGTAATAATTGCTAGCTATTCGCGGTTCCCTTCCTATTTGCTTTGTTGTTCTACGTCGGCAGAGCCCGGTCCCGCGCGTACCTCAGCCGCCGCTAGCTTGTCCGGATCACCAGGACAAGACCGGGAAGTGAGGGACTACGTGGCCAGTTAGGCTCCTGAGTCACGATGCTCGAAGTCCCACTTGAAGTGCAAACGGTCTCTCGGAAGGAAGCGCAAAACAGGGCTTTAACGTTCTGCGTCGGCAGGGCCCGGCCCCGCGCGT
The DNA here is from genome assembly GCA_902687465.1 of Secale cereale. Classification (NCBI taxonomy): domain Eukaryota; kingdom Viridiplantae; phylum Streptophyta; class Magnoliopsida; order Poales; family Poaceae; genus Secale; species Secale cereale. The sequence continues at coordinate 751,115,249 of LR738715.1, read as the reverse complement.
ACCTCAGCCGCCGCTGGCTTGTCCAGATCACTAGGACAAGACCAAGGAGTGAGGGGCTACGGGACCAGTTAGGCCCTTGGGTCGTGATGCCCAAGGGTCCCCCTTGACGTATGAACATCCCTTAGGAGAGTAATGCGAGAGCTAGCCTTAGTGTTCTGCGTCGGCAGGGCCCGGCCCCGCGCATACCTCAGCCACCGATGGCTTGTCTAGAACACCAGGACAAGACCAGGGAGTGAGGGGTTACATGGCCAGTTAGGCCCCTGGGTCGCGATGCCCAAGGGTCCACCTTCACGTACGAACAGACCTCACACATGTACTCGCCGGGCTTTCGCTCGGAAGGGTTGCGACGACCAGGTCCGGGGGACTTGGTGGGGCGAATGCTAGGCGTGACCTGAGCATAGCCCCCATGCCCAGCCCCCTCGCGCTACCCTCCCGAGGGGAGGGCAACGCAGTGGGGCTGGCCACCGAGCCGGGTAGCTCCCTGAGGTTAAAACAGCCATGAGGCCACCCCCAGTTGTTTATCACCAACCCGGAGCATGGCGCTACCGTTCTTCCACGGGCATAGCCGCTCCTCGACCGTGTCGACTACCAGCGCGGAGCATGGTGCTTCCACTGGAACGTGGGAGGGGACTCCCTACTGCGGAGAGCCCCCGAGGCGTGTACAGCCCCGCCCTGACATGTGGCATGCACGGTAGGGCTGGACGAGGTGTATCTGGGCACCCGTGAGCCAGCGTGGGACTCACGAGGCCCTACCTCAAGGCGGGTTGCGCCTGGTCTTGAGTGAGAGAGCTTGAGGTGATCCTGCAAGATGGTTAGCCAACCTGCACCGAGTGAATCCCTCGAGGTCGCCACATGAGAGGCCAGACACCAACGACCCCAGGAGGTGATGTGAACGGGGCCGGCCCGCCAGACAAAGCTCAGTCGTTGGGTTTATCGACGCTGCAGGGACGGACCCGAACACAGACGTCGTGCCCAGTCTTCTCATGCGGATGTCCTACGGATAGACAACCGATGTGCGGCTCCCGTAGCGACGAGGCACCGTTTCGTGCGCCCTTGCCCGCTTGCTCACATCCAGCTCATGCAAGGGCGAGGCACCAAGGACCACGGGAGGTGACGTACAAGGGGCTGTCCCACGAGCTAGAGCTCGGCCGCTTGGATTTGGCGATGCTGCAGGCACGGACCCAAGCACAGATGCCGTGCATGTCCTTAATCATGAGGCGGGCGCAAGCAAGTTAGTGAGGGCGTACAACGTTCATGGCATCAAGGTGACGGTTAGGCAAGTAAATGATTTTAACGTAGCTGACGAAAAAGGTAGCGCTAGCTCAAGCAAGATGCAAGGACGATACATGCCACCGGGATGGATCCGCGCGGTCTGGGGATAATGCGGCCCGAGGGGCGCCCCCAACAAAGTAAGCTAAAGATGCAAAGAGGATAGATGCCGCAGGGACAGGCCCGTGCGACCTGGGAATGATGCAGCCCGAGGGGCGCTCCTAGCTAAACAAAATTGGAAAATATCACCTGGCACAGTTGCTGAAGTAGTGTTGGTGGAGCTGAAGACGCTTGATGCAGATGCCGATCCCTACACGCTGCTTGACTCCGAGACCTCGCGAGGCTCCGAAGGTTCCCCGAGCAAAGAACCGAGGCCACCTCTGCCAAGATCTCCTGATGCCTGGCCTCGCGAGTCGCCAGGACCTCCCGCATGTGGCGCTGGTGTAGGGTCGCTTGGTTCGGCAAGCCGAAGGGCATGCGAACGTAGCTGTGAGGGGGGCCCTCGCACCGGCCCACCTGAGAAAGCCAGTAGAGCTCATGAGACGCATTCCTGTTGAGTGTCGGGACGTTGACGCAGACGCGTAGCCTGTCGCCCGAGCCTGGGGCGACAGCTACACTCCGAGGTGCCGGGCGGCGCTCGCCTCGCATTGCTCTTGGCACCTGCAAGTCTTTGATGGTCTGGTTGATGAACTCCTGAGCGCTTGGTGCCTCACCCCTGAGGCTTCCGGAGGGAAACGTGTGGAGAAGCACGCCTCCACATGCTGCCCGAGCGCTTCCCTCGAGACATTGGCTAGGTCAGAGGCCCTCCAGATGAGAGCCCCCGAGCCCAGCCTGAGGAGAGCGCCGGGCGCGCCATCGTATGCGAGGGAGGGAGGCGCCCCATCCCTGGGCGCAGGCCCTGCGGTGCGGCCGCCAGGCGCCGCATCTTCATGAGGCTTCAGGGCGAGCAGCTGCTTCTTCTTCTTCTTGGGAACAACCTAAGGAGGGTAGACGGTGCCATTGTTTTCTGGATCATCGACCGCCGCTGCCTGATAAGCACGCTCGAGTGAGCACACTGCGTCCTTCTCTTTGCAAGCGAGGACAATGATGCCGCCGCTTCCTGGCATCTTGAGGATATTGTAGCCGTGGTGAGTCACTGCCATGAACTGGGCCAGGGCTGGGTACCCGGGGATGGCGTTGTATGGGAAATGAATGTAGGCGACATCGAAGTCGATGAGCTCGGTGTGGTAGTTGTCGCGCTTGCCAAAGGTGACAGGCAGGCGGACCTGTCCTATGGGGCTGGTGGAGCCGTCAATCACTCCGGAGAAAGGCTTGGTAGGTAGTAGCTGATCGTACGGTATTTGGAGGCTGTCGAATGTCTTCACGGACTGGACATTGAGCCCTGCGCCGCCATCGATGAGGGTCTTTGTAACTTGAACGTTGTTGATGAGGGGCGAACAAAGCATCGGGAGGGTGTCGGCCATCGCCGCGCACTTGAGCTGGTCTGCCGAACTGAAGGTGATGGGGCACTTGGACCGCCTGAGTGGGCGCGTAGCTTCGAACTTGGGGTGAGCCGCGTTTACTTCTCGGGCGAACTTCTTGAAGAGGCGTTGAGAGGCCGGGGCCTGCACTCTGCCCAAGATGCAGGTGATGGCGCGAGGCTCCTGAAAGCTCCCAACCCCCTCATCCTGGTTGTCGTTCCTTCTTGGTGGCAGCAGAGGAGGGAGACCAGCCTTGCCCTGGGGACGATCCTCACGAGGTTGATCCCTCCAGACACCTTCACGAGGCTGGTCCCTCCATGCATCCTCACGAGGCTGATCGCACCAACAGTCCTCCCGAGGCTGATCACGCCACTCCTGGCAGAGGCCGCGGTTGTCCCAGCGTCCCCTGGTCCGACTTCCCCCACGGCCGTAGCCACGGTTGCTGCGCTCAGGGAGTTGACTGACGCGTCCTTCGCGGAGGGCCCTGAGCTCTTGGCAGTCATGGGTGTTATGGTTGTGCATGTTATGGAGGCGCAAAATGGACGGCTGTTCTTAGATGACTTGGGGTAGTCGCGGCCATGCTTCATCTCTGAAGCTGTCGCAAGCACTGCTGATACGTCTCCAACGTATCTACTTTTCCAAACACTTTTGCCCTTGTTTTGGACTCTAACTTGCATGATTTGAATGGAACTAACCCGGACTGACGCTGTTTTCAGAAGAATTGCCATGGTGTTGTTTTTGTGCAGAAATAAAAAGTTCTCGGAATGACCTGAAAATCCACGGAGAATTATTATAGAAAATATAAAAAATATCTGCGGAAAGATCTACGTTAGGGGGCCCACACCGTGTCGACGAGGGTGGGGGCCCGCCCCCTACCTCGTGGGCCCCTTGATGCTCCACCGACGTACCCCCGGACTCCATATATTCACTTTCAGGGAGAAAGAATTATTCCGTTTTACTATGCACAGCCGCCGCCAAGCCCTAATCTCTCTCAGGAGGGCTGATCTGGAGTCCGTTCGGGGCTCCGGAGAGTGGAGATCGTCGCCATCGTTATCATCAACCTTCCTCCCTCACCAATTTCATGATGCTCACCGCCGTGCGTGGGTAATTCCATCGTAGGCTGGCTGGACGGTGATGGGTTGGATGAGATTTACCATGTAATCGAGTTAGTTTTGTTAGGGTTTGATCCCTAGTATCCACTATGTTCTAAGATTGATGTGGCTATGACTTTACTATGCTTAATGCTTGTCACTAGGGCCCGAGTGCCATGATTTCAGATTTGAACCTATTATGGTTTCATGAATATATGTGTGTTCTTGATCCTATCTTGCAAGTCTATAGTCACCTACTATGTGTTATGATATGGCAACCCCGAAGTGACAATAATCGGGACCACTCCCGGTGATGACCGTACTTAGAGGAGTTCATGTATTCAATATGTGTTAATGCTTTGGTCAGGTACTCTATTAAAAGGAGGCCTTAATATCCCTTAGTTTCCAATAGGACCCCCCTGCCACGGGAGGGTAGGACAAAAGATGTCATGCAAGTTATTTTCCATAAGCACGTATGATTATATTCAGAATACATGCCTACATTACATTGATGAACTGGAGCTAGTTCTATGTCACCCTAGGTTATAACTTCTACATGATGAATTGCGTCCGACATAATTCCCCATCACCGATCCAATGCATACGAGCTTTCCACATATTGCTTGTTGCTTATTTACTTTTCCGTTGCCACTATTACAAAAACTACCTTGCTGCAGATACTAAGTTTCCAGGTGTGGTTGAATTGACAACTCAATTGCTAATACTTAAGAGTATTCTTTGGCTCCCCTTGTGTCGAATCAATAAATTTGGGTTGAATACTTTACCCTCGAAAACTGTTGCGATCCCCTACACTTGTAGGTTATCAAGACTATTTTCTGGCGCCGTTGCCGGGGAACATAGCTCTATTCTTTAAGTCACTTGGGATTTATATCTATTGAGCACTATGAAGAACTTGAAGGACTCAAAAACCAAGATCTTACCCTCAACTACGAGGGGGGGGGTAAGGAACTGCCATCTAGCTCTGCACTTGATTCACCATCTGTTATGGGTAAATTTGCGACACCTACTCATGCTATTGAATCTGATATGTCGTATGTTCTTGATGATGCCACTTCTGCTATGTATGATGAAACTACTTCTATGCTTGATGATACTGTGTCACTAGGTGAATTTCTAGATGAACAAAGTGCTAAGGTTAGGGAGAATGCAAATATTGGAACTAATAATATTTGCGAAAGTGATGATGAAACTTCTCCCCCGAGATATGAATTGCCTGTTTTTCCTGAGGGTTATGTTATGGACGAAGAAACTGCTAGAGACTTTCTTGCTTGCAATGATAGATATGATCCTAAGAAATTATTAGCTAAGCTGAAAGAAAAGTCCTTGAATGCTAGAATGAAACATGACCCTGTTTTGCTACTTCAGCTATCTTTGTTACTGATAAGGATTATGATTTCTCTATTGATCCTGAGTTAATTACGTTGGTTGAATCTGATCCTTTCCATGGCTATGAGTCTGAAATTGTTGTGGCACATCTTACTAAGTTGAATGATATAGCCACCCTGTTTACCAATGATGAAAAGATTCGTTACTACTATATCCTTAAGTTGTTTCCGTTCTCGTTAAAGGTGATGCTAAGACATGGTTTAATTCCGTTGATCCTGGTTGTGTGCGTAGTCCCCAGGATATGATGTATTACTTCTCTGCTAAATATTTTCCCGCTCATAAGAAACAAGCTGCCTTACGGGAAATATATAACTTCGTGCAAATTGAAGAAGAGAGTCTCCCACAAGCTTGGGGGAGGCTTCTCCAATTACTTATTGCTTTGCCTGATCATCCTCTTGAGAGGAATGATATACTTGATGTCTTTTATAATGGACTAACCGATGCTTCCAGAGACCACCTGGATAGTTGTGCTGGTTGTGTTTTCAGGGAAAGAACAGTTGATCAAGCTGAATTACTATTGAATAATATGCTAGCCAATGAAAATAATTGGACACTTCCTGAACCAGCCCCTAAGCCAACTCCAAAGAAAAGGGGAGTTCTATTTCTCAGTCCTGAAGATATGCAAGAGGCAAAGAAATCCATGAAAGAAAAAGGTATTAAAGCTGAAGATGTTAAGAATTTACCACCTATTGAAGAAATAAATGGTCTTGATAACCCGACACAGGTAGTAAAGGTAAATTCTCTTTATAGATTTGATGAAGGTGATATCCCTCGTTATAAGTCTGCTAGCCAATGCTTAGATGAGTTTGTCAATTTTATTGTGAAACAAGAAAACTTCAATGCTTATGTTAGTAGACAATTGCAACGTGATGCTTATATGATTGAACGCTTGAGTGATTATCTTTCTAGAGTTAAAGGTGAACTGAAACTTATTAGTATACATTCTTCTATGGTTACCACTCAAGTAGAACAAGTACTTAAGGCTCAGAAGGATTTGCTCAATGAATTAAATGGTAAGAATAATGATTGTGCTATTAGAGTTGCAACTAGAGGTAGTAAGGTGACTCAGGAACCTTTGTATCCTGAGGGCCACCCTAAGAGAATTGAGAAAGATTCTCAGACAGCTAATTTAGATGCACCTAGTCCTTCTAAGAAGAAGAAAAAGAAAAATGATAGAACTTTGCATGCTTCTAGTGAACCTGTAGCAGACATACCTGAGAATCCTAATGATATCTCTATTTCTGATGCTGAGACACAATCTGGTAATGAACATGAACCTAGTGATAATATAAATGATTATGTTCATGATGATGCTCAACCTAGCAATGATAATGGTGTAGAGATTGAACCTGTAGTTGATCTTGATAACCCACAATCAAAGAATCAACATTATGATAAGAGAGACTTTGTTGCTAGGAAGCACGGTAGAGAAAGAGAACCATGGGTTCAGAAACCCATGCCCTTTCCTTCGAAACCATCCAAGAAGAAGGATGATGAGAATTTTGAGCGCTTTTCTAAGATGATTAGACCTATCTTTTTGCGTATGCGTTTGACTGATGTGCTTAAAACAAATCCTTATGCTATGTATATGAAATATATTATTACCAATAAAAGAAAGATACCTGAAGTAGAGATTTCCACTATTCTTGCCAACTACACTTTTAAGGGTGGGATACCTAAGAAATTAGGAGATCCAGGAGTACCCACTATACCTTGCTCCATTAAACGAAACTATGTTAAAACTGCTTTATGTGATCTTGGAGCCGGTGTTAGTGTTATGCCTCTCTCTTTATATCGTAGACTTGACTTGAGTAAGTTGACACCTACTGAAATATCTTTGCAAATGGCTGATAAATCAACTGCTATACATGTCGGTATTTCTGAGGATGTGCCTGTTGTATTTGCAAATGTTACTATTTTAATGGACTTTGTTATACTTGATATTCTCGAGGACGATAGTATGTCTATTATCCTTGGTAGACCCTTTTTAAATACTGCATGGGCTGTTATTGATTGCAACAAAGGCAATGTCACTTTTCATGTCAATGGTAATGAGCATACGGTACACTTTCCGAGGAAAGAACCTCAGGTCCATAGTATTAATTATATTGGAAAAAATTCAACTATTACTATTGGAGGTTTTGGATTTCCTCTTCCTACTGTCAAGAAGACATATGACATTCTTATTGTTGGGGACATACATATCCCCATTGAGGTAACCTAGTGTTATTCGAAAATTCTCCGGTTTCATGTTATTAGGGAAGAGTTTATTAACAAGACCTGATCAACCTTGTTAATGGATTCCTTTTGATGAGCATGAGATAGGTGAATCCAGATAGCACAACCTTCTGTACCCTCCTTTTACTTTCCGTTAATTAGGATAAATAAAGCAAAATTAGTATTTTCTGTCTGTTTCCAGACTTATCCGTGCAATAAAAAATACCCCGAAATAAAAAGTTCTCCAAATGCCCTGAAATTAAATATGATTTTTTCTGGAATATTTGAGAATGTATGGCACAGAAAACACCATGAGGGGAGCCAGCACCTGGCCACGAGGGTCCAGGGCGCGCCCACCCTCACCGGGCGCCCCCCCTGCCTCGTGGGCCCTATGTGGCCCCCCTCTACTTATTCCTGCACCCATACCCTTCTTCCTCCCAAAAAATCACCAACCAGCTCAAGCACGAGTTCTAGCTCATCTTGCTGCCATTTTCGATCTCCTTGCTCAAAGCACCATTCACCAAACTGTTTGGGGAGATTGTTCCTTGGTATGTGACTCCTCCATTGGACCAATTAGTTTTTGTTCTAGTGCTTTATTTATTGCAAATTTTTGCTACTGTGGTGACCTTGTTCTTGAACTTGCATGTCAAATTTCCTTGGTCCCAAGTAGTTCTAATGCATGATATAGTCCCAAGGCACTTGTACGAGTTGTTGCTATCAATCTTGTTGAGTTTGGTTAACTTTTATTTTGAGTTACTAAAAATTTCAGAAAAATGCATAGGAAAATCTTCCAAGGTGGTTCTTCAAGGAAGCAAGAATCGAGGCTCGCGTTCCTTGAGCCGGACGATGAACTATCGAGGGAAGTTGAAGTGCGGCCTTGTGAATGGCCGTCAGACGAATTTATGGTTCAGGTTGTCATCAAGGAGGAATTTGACGCATATGTGCGCAACGCTGACCTCGAGGGCTTCATACAAGATAAGTTCCCTCAATACCGTGGCTTAACTAATACCTTTGTGAGAAGGTTTAAATTTTCATCTTCGCGTAACTCTCACACTGTCCTGTTTGACCTTTATGATAAATCATGAACCATGGACTTAGAGGATTTTAATGATGCTTGTAAGCTCCCATAGTGGGGCAGCATGGGTGACCCTCGCAAATCTGAATTTAGAGATTTCCTTGCTAGTATCACTGTGGGGGAATCTAGAGAAATCACACAGGCTACCATAGGGAGCATTCAGTTTCCTGCTATTCATTACTTTGCTCTCTTTATTGGTAGATGCATAAACGGTAAAGATGAGGCTTACAACATGTGTGTCCTTGATCTTAGTGTTCTCAAGAGTGTTGTATTAGGTGATAGACTATATAACTTGGGAGCCATTGTTGCACGTAGGCTACATCATAATGGTTTGCATGGAGATTTATTTGGTGGGATTGATGCCACTCGCATAGCCCGTCGTCTTGGTGTGCATGTACATGAAAATGATGAACCTTTACCGCTTGCTCATTCGGATTACAATGCCATGACTAGTCACCGGTTTATAGAGAGGGATGAACAATCCCTCAAATATCAACTAATCTTTAACCGACGTCATGCCATCCCTATTACTCTTCCTACCCCTACTTTGTTTGACTTTCAGGAAAAAGGGAGATATACTATAACCAGGGAAGAGGCATATGAGTATCATAATATGATGGAAGCAACCCGCCTTTGAGCTGCAGCTCAACAGGCTATAGCTGCTGCATCCCAATACAACCCCAACTACGACTTTGGATATCAGTCAGGCCAATACTGGCCATAGACCAACTTAGGCCAAAATCCTAAGCTTGGGGGAGTACGTGTTTCTCACCGACATTACATTCATGTTCACATACTTATTCTAGTTGTCGGTGCTCACACTCTTTCATTGTACCATCCATGCTTAGTTTCAGTTCTTTTTCTTAGTCTTTTTCTCGTGTGCTAGAAAAAATACCTTAAGAAAAACAAAAAATATTAGTTGTAGCTTCTAGCTACTTGTAGTAGTAGTAATTAAAAGAAAACCCAAAAAGATTTCTCGTTCTTATTTTGCTTGTTGGGAGCTTTCCCGTGTAAATAGTTTCTTTTCTTTTCTTTGGGGGTCGAGAGTAGAAGACCATGATTAAAATGCTTAGTGGCTCTCATATGCTTTATTGTTAATTTAACCTTGAGCCATATTACCTTGTCTTCTCTCTTGTATTAAAATGCTCGCAGATTCCAGCTTCGTCCAATGCACGTGCACTACTATTATTATCCACACCGTTCGGTCGTGCGAGTGAAAGGCAATAAGGATGATATATGATGAACTAATTGAGATGAGAAAAGTTGGTATGAACTCGACCTCTCTTGTTTTGTAAATGTGATAGTTCATCATTCCTGATTCAGCTTGTTATGAATGAAACATGCTTACAATGACAATTAGAGATCATAGCTGCTTATGCCATGCTTAATTAGCTGAGAGTTTATAATGGTCTATCTTGCGTGCCAACATGATATTAAAATGGTTGTGATGTGGTATGATGGGGTGGTATCCTCCTTTGAACGATTCAAGTGGTCTGACTTGGCACATGTTCATGCATGTACTTGAAACAAAATCAACATAGCCTCCACGATATTTATGTTCATGGTGATTTATATCCTACTCATGCTTGCATTCATTGTTGATTAATTTTAATGCATGTTCATAACCGTTGTCGCTCTCTAGCTGGTCGCTTCCCAGTCTCTTTCTAGCCTTCACCTGTACTAAGCGGGAATACTTCTTGTGCATCCACTTCCATAAACCCCAAAGTTATTCCAATGAGTCTACCATACCTTCCTATATGCGGTATTTACCTGCTGTTCCAAGTAAATTTGTATGTGCCAAACTCTAAACCTTCAAATGAAATTATGTTTTGTATGCTCGAACAGCTCATGTATCAACTAGGGATGTCTATATCTTCCATGCTAGGTGGGTTATTCTCACGATGAGTGGACTCCGCTCATCATTCATGAGAAAATGGCTAGTAACCGGGATGCCCAGTCCCATGCTCAAAATCATAATAATTAAACAAAACTCCCCCAGGGCTGTTGCTTATTTGGACGGTACCCCGTGGATTCGGATGGCCGTGGAGTGTGCTTGTTGGTGGTTGGGGGAGTATAAACTTTACCATTCTATTTGGGAACTACCTATAATGTGCGTAGCATGGAAGATATCGAGATTCTTGGTTGTTATGTTGACAATGAAAGTATACCGCTCAAAATGTTATTCATCTATATTTAAAAATCGAGCTCTGGCACCTCTACAAATCCCTGCTTCCCTCTGTGAAGGGCCTATCTATTTACTTTCATGTTGAGTCATCATCCTCTTATAAAAGAACACCAGTAGGAGAGCACCTCTGTCATTTTCATGTATTACTATTAATTTGCATTGAGTATGATCATGACTGGATCTCTTTTACCATGAATTACAATGTCTAGTCAGTCCTTGATCCTTAAAGGTGCTCTGCATTTATGTTTTGCAGTCTCAGAAAGGGCTAGCGAGACACCATCTTGTTATATCATATCATGATTGTTTTGAGAAAGTGTTGTCATCCGAGGTTTATTATTATTGCTCGCTAGTTGATTATGCCATTGATGTGAGTAGACATGAGACCTGAAAGTTCGTGTGAATGTGGTTAGTTCATGATCATTGCTGAAAACCTGAATGTTGGCTTACATATTTACAACAACAAGAGCAAACAGAGTTTGTCAAAGTTGTTCTTTATCACTTTCAGTTTATCAACTGAATTGACTGAGGAAAAACAAAGGTTTAATCTTGGGGGAGTTGATACATTACCAATGTATCTACTTTTCCAAACACTTTTGCCCTTGTTTTGGACTCTAACTTGCATGATTTGAATGGAACTAACCCGGACTGACGCTGTTTTCAGCAGAATTGCCATGGTGTTGTTTTTGTGCAGAAATAAAAAGTTCTCGGAATGACCTGAAAATCCACGGAGAATTATTTTGGAAAATATGAAAACTATCTGCGGAAAGATCTATGTCAGGGGGCCCACACCCTGTCCACGAGGGTGGGGGGCGCCCCCCTCCCCCAGGGCACGCCCCCTGCCTCGTGGGCTCCCTGATGCTCCACCGACGTACCACCGGACTCAATATACTCACTTTCGGGGAGAGAAAAATCGGGGAGAAATAATCATCGCGTTTTATGATACGGAGCAGCCGCCAAGCCCTAATCTCTCTTGGGAGGGCTGATCTGGAGTCCGTTCGGGGCTCCGGAGAGTGGCGATCATCGCCATCGTCATCATCAACCTTCCTCCATCACCAATTTCATGATGCTCACTGCCGTGCGTGAGTAATTCCATTGTAGGCTTGCTGGACAGTGATGGGTTGGATGAGATTTACCATGTAATCGAGTTAGTTTTGTTAGGGTTTGATCCCAAGTATCCACTATGTTCTAAGATTGATGTTGTTATGACTTTGCTTGTAATGCCCAGGATGGGACTATATCTCCTACGTGTCGAGGCACGACTTAAAGATATAAGCCCATTCTGGAATGATCGCAAGTTTGGTACCTTTGCACATCTCATGTACAAAAACAGGGATGAAAGCTGAAAAGATAGTTGGCTTACACTCGCCACGTCACACAAATCATTACATGTCCAAACATCATTCAAATAAACATCACAACCCATCTAAGGGTGAAGATCCAAAAGAAAGATACCAAACATAACTTAAGCCACAAGTCTGAATCGCCCCTAGTAGAAACCTCTACTGATCGTCGGGATAGTGCACATAGTAACGGCTACGGTCCTCGTCGTACTCCCAGTACAGTTCGGTGCTGTCACTTGCATAGATCGCCTGAGTACCTGCATCTGGTGTGGTGGTAGAATCTGTGAGCCACAGAGGACTCAGCAATCCCGTTCCCGGGTAACACGACTATCTAAGCCTTGGGTGTGGAACAAGGCTGAAGAAAGAATAAGAGGTTGCAGCAGCACTAGCACTAACTTACGTAAAAGAGAGCGAGAAGAGGAGTGCCTCGGACGAAAGATGATCATGAAGTGATCCTAACTAAACAAGTCAAACATAACCCCACCATGTTCACTTCCCGAACCCCTTTCGGAAAATGACCGTCACGGTACTCACGTTGGTAGTGTATTCTGAACATGGTGTCAAGTTCTCTACAACCGGATATTAACAAATTCCCATCTGCCACATAACCGCGGGCACGGCTTTCGAAAGTTCATAACCCTGCAAGGGTGTTCCAACTTGGCCCATGACAAGCCCACGATCCGCGGAGTCGCAACTCCAAGGTGGGAAGGCCCGAGTATCCTCGGAATCCCGTGCTCAAGATACTCCGACTAAGGTAATGCTAATCCAGCAAATCCTCCCGGTGCGCCGACACCCTGACAATAGCCGCGCGTATCTAGTCTCAGGCCACGACCGGATGTGTGATGCTACGGGTTTTTACCAGACCTCGAGTTTCCTTGAGGTGGCCCCGCAGGACCCCCCAGTTCGGACCAACACTCATGTGGAGCACTGGCCCGGGGTTGTTGATTAAGAAGAGGGTTAATTACTCCCTATGCAAGTTTTTAGTTATTAGGCAAATAATACCAATGTTGGGACTTGCTGGAAAAGACTTAGCACTTAGCGGTTTATCGAGGGGGTCCCATAACCCCAACCGTGTGAGGAACGCATAATCAAGGAACATAACACCAGTTTATACGGTTCCTAGGGCGGCATGAGTGGAACAAAACACCATGCAAAAGGCTTAGCCTTCCACCCATTACCAATATATAGATGGTTTCATTTAATAATTAATATAGTGTGATATCCCAACAAGCTTCAACAAGAAGCAAGAATCTTCAAATCTTCTCCTGCAGCTAACAATGCTATAAGAGGGGCTGAGCGAAGCCTACGTATAGCCAATCAATGGTTTGCATAGGTAGGGTGGTTAGACAGGTTCATGGTTACAATAGGAGGCTGACAGGAAAACATGGGCATCGAGGCAAAACTATAGAGCAAGACTTCTAGCAATAGGCAAAGATAGTAATGTTATCGGGGTCAGGTCATCTTGCCTGAAGAGTCGTCGATGGGATCGTAAGTGGGCTCCTCGTTCTCAACCTTGGTAGTAACCTCGTTCTCGTACTCGGTCTCAGCTTCCGGCTCTACTCAACACAAACACACAAGGCACGAAAAATCAACAAGATGCAATGCACAAAACTACTGGATGCATGGCTGATGCACTATGGAAGCACTACAGATGCACCTAGGAAGCACAGAAAGTCTACATAGGAAGCACAGTGTTACAGCACAAAGAGCAAGACAATGTGCAACAAGCAAAATGCTTCAAAACATGATAACATGAGGATATTATGAAACTACATGCAAAAACACACAAGTTTCATATAGGACTTGCTCAAAACGGAGCAACGGGCTAAAAGTTACCCCCGAAACAATAAACATGCACAAGCTGAAATTAACAGCCACATAGCAACTTCGGAGCAAGAGATAAATAGCCTACAGCACTCAAACATCATGGCAAGGAGCATGGACATAAAGTAGACATCTCCTACAGCAAACAATTCCATTGGAGCATCTCCAAAGGAGGCATGGATCAATAGCAACAAGCTATGACATTTGGAACTTGACAACAAAAACCTGACAGCAGTAATTTATAGCATCTTGGGAGCAAGAAGTAAATATGCTACAGCCACCCAAATGAGCATGTGACAGAATGAATGGATAGCCAACAACTTATACAACAAGGAATCATCAAGAGTCACCCCAAAACTAGCATGGATTTGTCTAGAACAACAAGCAAACATGGCATCTGGAAATTACAGATTCCCGACTTAGTGAAATTTCACTAAGTGATTAAACAGTAGTAACTTCATGGCATCTTTGTGAGCAAGTTTAAGTCACCTCAAAGCATATCATGGCAAGTGGTAAGCACCATAGCAAAGTACACATGATGGGAGTCCAAAACATATAAACATGCATCAAGGGGACAACCACATCAATAGCAACGAGCTCCTCAACTAGGCATCTCGTAACAAGTTTAACAACTTAGCAGCCACATAGCTCTTTGCAAAGGAGATAAACATGGCAAGATGAAATCTATCATGCAAGCTAAAGCAACCAACATGTAGAGCATATCATGATGAACATGTGGACATATCATTTGCTTCATTTGGATAAACATGCACCAAGATATCACATTGCAAACATGGCATGAAAACAACTACTAACAGCAGTTTATAACAAGTAGCACTCTTCTCATGAAGATTAAGACATCTAGATGACCTCAAACATGCATGGCACAATGAAACAAAACATAGTACAAGTCACCACGATCATTTTGACATATCATTTGCTCAAATCGGACATGCACACAAAAAGTTATCCACAAAACAAAACAACATCAGACATTAAAACTATCAGGGACATAGTGGAATCGAAGGCAACCTCAGCAGTCAACGCGGTCAACGGGCGGCGGCGGTCAAACGGGCCCCGCGGGTCAACGGCCTGGGGCGGAGCTGGCGCGGCCCACCGGGCCCGCGGTTCCTGGGCTTCGGCCCGATAGGGTTTCGGCCCAGCGCTGGCAGATCGGGCCAACGGGTGATGCGGATCGGGAGCTCCTCCCAATCGAGGACGCGGCGGCGGCTGGATCGCCCGAGGGCTTCGACGCGGCGATGGGAGAAGGAGGGGCCGGCGGCCTGAGAGCCCGGCCGGGAGGCGGGGAGACCGGCGGGGCGCGGCGCCGGCGAGGCCCGCAGCGGCGGAGGCCGGCGACCGGCGGCGGTGAAGGGCGACGGGGTCGAGGAGGGCCCGGCCGGTGGGGTGGCCCGAAGGCGGAGGGCGGCGAGGAGACTGGCCGGCGGCGGCGGCTCCTCCGGCGGCGCGGGCGGAGGTTTAAGACGACCTCGGCGCGGGCCCACGCGTCGGGTCTCGGAAGCACGGGCGACGGTCGTCGGAAGCACGGGCGACGAACTGTGGAAGCACGGCTCGCTGGGACGTTGGAAGCACGGTGGCTCAACGGTGGAAGCACCGCGCGTCTACGGTGGAAGCACCGGCGGCGAACTGTGGAAACATTAGGGTTTCTGGACGCAAAATTTGGGGGAGGTGGACGTTTATATAGGCACAAGGAGCTAGGGTTGTCCAAATGAGGGGAGGTTTTCGGCCACGAGATCACAATTGGATGGCCTAGATGAAGGGAGGGGTTTGAGATGGATTGCTGGGCTGTTGGAGGGGTTTCTTGGGCCTCACAGTGGAGGTACTTTCAGCCCACGAGAATAACTGTTGGAGCATCAAACGATCTCCAAACGCGACGAGATTGGACAGGCGGGTCACACACACCAAAACAACATCGCACGACAAGACTCACGCCAAACCGGAAACGTTACACGGCCAAACACAAAAGTAGGCCTCGGGGATGCCACGGACACGTGAGAGAGCTCCGGAACTCGAAACGGACAACGGGAAGGAACGAGTGGGACCGGATGCAAACGACAACACAAATGCAATGCAATGCACATGACAACATGACATGGATGAATGCACACACGCACACGACAAAACGACGAAAACCAGAAAAGACGAAGAACCCGAAATGGAACTGATGGAGCCAAAGATATATATATATATATATATATATATATATAT
>LR738715.1:750993141-751097491 GCA_902687465.1 Secale cereale | reverse complement strand
GGACCGGATGCAAACGACAACACAAATGCAATGCAATGCACATGACAACATGACATGGATGAATGCACACACGCACACGACAAAACGACGAAAACCAGAAAAGACGAAGAACCCGAAATGGAACTGATGGAGCCAAAGATATATATATATATATATATATATATATATATATATATATATATATATATATATATATATATATATATATATATATATATATATATTGCCCAAAAGGGAAAGTATTACATCCGGGGCATTAAAACTCTCCTCTACTACGAAAAGATCTCGTCCCGAGATCTAGGACTGGAAGAAGGAAGGGTACTCGGAACGAAGGTGATCTTCTCGTTCCCACGTAGCTTCTCGGTCGGTATGGTGTGACCACTTGACTTTCAAGAATTTGATTAACTTGTTGCGGGTCTTGCGCTCGGTTTCTTCAAGAATAGCAAGTGGGTGCTCTCGGTAAGACAAGTCTTGTTGAAGATCAATCTCCTCAAACGGAATGGTGCGTTCAGTAGTCTTGAAGCACTTGCGGAGTTGAGACACATGAAACACATCATGAACATTGGCGAAGTTGGAAGGGAGCTCAAGTTGATAGGCTAGATCGCCTCTTTGCCAAGGATCTTGAAAGGCCCGACGTATCTAGGAGCGAGCTTTCCTTTGATACCGAATCTTTGGGTGCCTTTCATCGGAGAAACACGGAGATAGACATGATCCCCAATGTTGAAAGCCAAATTTCGATGCTTGCCGTCATAGTAGCTCTTCTGACGCGACTGAGCGGCCTTGAGATTCTCACGTATGACTTTGCACATTTCTTCGGCTTCTGAGATCAAGTCATTGCCAAGAAGTTGACGTTCACCCGTCTCAGACCAGTTGAGAGGGGTACGGCACTTTCTGCCATAGAGGATTTCAAATGGAGCTTTGCTGGCACTTGCTTGGAAGCTATTGTTGTAAGAGAACTCGGCGAATGGAAGGCAATCTTCCCATTTCATGCCAAAAGATATGACACGGGCTCTGAGCATGTCTTCTAGAATCTGATTCACTCTCTCGACTTGACCACTAGTCTGAGGGTGAAAAGCAATGCTGAAATGGATCTTAGTGCCCATGGCAGACTGAAAGGAGTCACAGAACTTGTAAGTGAACAAAGTTCCACGGTCTGAGGAGATAACTTAAGGAATGCCATGTAAAGACACAATTCTGGAAGTGTACAATTCTGCAAGTTGAGCTGCATTGATGGATTCTTTGACTGGAAGGAAGTGAGTGACTTTGGTAAGCTTGTCAATCACCACAAAGATAGATTCATTCCGTCTCTTGGACTTAGGAAAACCAGTGACGAAATCCATTTCAATGTGGTCGAATTTCCACTCGGGAATAGGAAGAGGTTGGAGAAGACCGGCTGGACGTTGATGCTCTGCCTTCACTCTTCTGCAGACATCACATTCATTCACGATTTGGGCAATCTCCCTTTTCATGCGAGTCCACCAGTAAGATTGCTTGAGGTCTTGGTACATCTTGGAACTACCAGGATGAATGGAAAGGAGGGAATCATGTGCTTCTTCCATTATGAGCTTCCTGAGATCACCTTTGGGAACCACAAGTCTGTCCTCAAAGAACAAGGTATCTCTCTTATCAACGCGATAGCACTTGTATTTAGGAGTACCCTTTGCAATACCATGTTTCACTTTCTGCACCATAGCATCACTGAGTTGGCCCTCACGGATCTGATCTTCCAAGGTAGGAGCAACTTGAAGATTTGCAAGAAAGCCTTGCGGAACAACTTGGAGGTTGAGCTTCCTGAATGCTTCACAAAGCTCAGGCTGGAACGGTTTGATAAGGAGACTGTTGCAATATGCCTTTCTGCTCAAGGCATCTGCAATCACATTCGCCTTGCCAGGTGTGTATTCAATGCTTGGATCATACTCTTGGATCATTTCAACCCAACGAGTCTGGCGGAGGTTCAGATTCGGCTGTGTGAAGATGTACTTTAAGCTCTTGTGATCGGTGAAGATGTCGACTTTTCTGCCCAACAGAAGGTGTCTCCACGTAATCAAAGCATGTACCACAGCTGCTAGTTCGAGATCATGTGTGGGCTAGTTCTTCTCACTTGGCTTCAGTTGACGAGAAGTGTATGCCACAATTTTCTTGTCCTGCATAAGCACACCACCAAGTCCTTGAAGAGAAGCATCACAGAATACTTCGTAGGGCTTGGACTCATCTGGAGGAGTTAGAACTGGAGTGGAGATGAGCTTTTCTTTGAGAGTTTTGAAAGCCACATCACAATCTGGAGACCAGTCGTACTTGACATTCTTCTGCAACAAGTTGGAAAGAGGCTTGGCAATCTTGGAGAAGTTCTCAACGAACCTTCTACAATAGCTGGCAAGACCAAGAAAGCTTCGGAGTTGCTTGACGTTTTGAGGTTCCCAGTTGACAATTGCTTCAACTTTCTCGGGGTTTACCGCAATACCGTCAGCGGAGATGATATGGCCCAGATACAAGACCTTATCGAGCCAAAATTCGCACTTGGAGAACTTGGCATAGAACCTATGTTCACGGAGTCTGTCGAGAACCAGACGGAGGTGCTTTTCGTGATATTCTTCATTCTTGGAAAATACCAAAATGTCATCCAGATACACAAGCACAAACTCGCCGGTGTAGGGGTTGAAAATGTAGTGCATCATTCTCGAGAAGGTAGGTGGAGCATTAGCGAGGCCAAAGGACATGACTGTATACTCATATGAGCCGTAGCTCGTTTTGAAGGCAGTCTTGGGGATATCTTCTTCGCGAATGCGAATTTGGTGATAACCCATTCGGAGATCGAGCTTTGAGAACACTTTAGCTCCTTTGAGCTGCTCGAACAATTCATTGATGTTGGGGAGCGGATACTTGTTCTTTATTGTCTTCTTGTTCAATGGCCGGTAATCTACGCAAAGGCGCTCCGTGCCATCCTTTTTCTTGACAAATAAGACACCACAGCCCCAAGGAGACGTACTAGGCCTGATCAGACCCATACGCTCCTGTTCATCAAGCTGTTTCTTCAACTCCTTCAACTCTTTAGGAGAGAGCTTGTACGGACGCCGGCATGCTGGCTCAGTACCAGGCTCGAGTTCAATGACGAATTCCACTTGACGGTGTGGAGGCATGCCTGGAAGTTCTTCAGGAAAAACGTCTTCGTATTCGTTAACCACCGGAATTTGAGAGATGGCATTAATCTCGCCCTTGGCATTGAGAGAGAAAAGCCTGATTGTGTTATCCCGAGAGGCGAAAATAATCACGTCTTCATCAGGATGAGTAATCTTGACTTCCTTATTTGCACAATCAATGTGACATCATGCTGAGAAAGCCAATCCATCCCGAGGATGAGGTCGATGTCGGAATTGCCGAGAACCACCGGATTAGCCAGAAAGCGATAATCACCCATGCGAATAGATACATCCAGAGCAAATATACTGGAATGCATTCGTCTCCCCGGAGAAATAACTGGTAACTCCCTTGGCAGACTTTTGATGTCAACATTATGCTTGGATGGAAATGGTTGAGACATGAAAGAACATGAAGCATCCGAATCAAACAAAACTTTTGCAGGGATAGAGTTAACTGGAAGGTTACCCAAAATCACATCAGAAGAATTCTCCTCTTGCGCTGCATTCATCAGATTCACTCTTGCAGCCTTTGGATTATGCTTGACAATAGCTGTGCTGACAGGTGGAGGAGGCGGAAGGCGCCTTGGGTTGGGGCACTTGTTAGCATAATGACCCTTCTGAGTGCACTTGTTGCAGACCAATTCTGAGAGAGGACGGTAATGAGGAGAACTTGACTTGGAACCTTGAGACAGATGCTTTGACTGGTTGCTTGGGTTGGGTGGGTGGGAGAAACCACGGCCACCAGAGTTCTTGTTGTTGTTGTAGGGAGCTCGGATCACTGGAGGAGGTGGAAGCCAAAACTTCTGTTGCTTCGCGACCACTTGAGAAGATGAGGAGGAGTGAACAGCATCTCGGATCCTCTTTTTGGAAGCTTCCATCTTGAGCTGGGCTGCCTCTTGTTTAAGCGCCATGTTATAGAATTTGTCAAACTCATCAGGCTCGAACAAGGTGAGAGCAAGTTGAAGTTCATCCTTCAGACCTCCACGGAACTGATAGATCTTGCTCTTGGCATCTGGGACGTCTTGCTTTGCATAGCGTGCAAGGTTTTGGAACTTGACATTATACTGGTAGACAGTCATAGAGCCTTGCTTCAGGTTGCGGAATTGCTCACGCGTACCCTCGATGGCACTTGTTGGAATGTGGTGAGAGCGAAAGTCCTTGCAGAAGTCATCCCAAGAGATCACACGCCGTTCTCTGGAGTCTTTGTACTGCTGCCACCAATCAGCTGCTTGGTCCTTGAGTTGGAAGGCTGCAAACTTCACATAGTCCTCAGGCCTTACGTTGCTGCACTCAAAATGCTTCTTGATATCAGTAATCCAATCTTCAGCATCGAGAGGGTCGACACAGTAACTGAAAGCCTTTGGTTGATTATCCAAGAACTGGTTGAGCGTAGCATGGTGCTGTTGGTTGAAGAAATTGCCTTGGTTCCCTGGAGCACCCTGATTTGCTTGCATTTGCTGCATCATCTGCATAAGCAACTGGGTGTTCTGGTTTGTAGTCTGCATAATTGCTCTCCAGGCCTCAGACGGAGGAGGAGGGGAAGGAGGACGGTCAGGAACCTCTTCACCCTCTGGGTTAGCGTTGGGAACCCGTTTCGGAGCCATCCTGAAAGAGATGACCACCAATCAGCAATTTGATTGCAAGAAGATATAAGCTGAAACAACGGATAGAAATGCAACATAGTCTTCACAAGAATCATTCGAACGAGAGGAATGAATGAAATTCTCAGTTAAATGATAACAACAATCTTGACGAGAAGCCACTGGAAGACAAAAGGTAAATAAGAAAAAACAACAAGGTACAGATGGAACCAACACAAGATAGGAGCTTCGTTCGACATCTTTGTGCTGAAAGCTTATGGAACGTGTTACGAAAGGGTTTTGCAATCCCCGGATCAGCATAGCCAAGGACCCTTTAAGATGCAACTCCCGATCGAAACATCAGCCATAAAACCACTTCACTCAATGTAGAACCCCGAACTCCATAACCTGCATTCGTTGGAAGAATGCCTACGAGCTACTGGATAAACCAACCTATTAATTTCCGAAAGTTTCCAGTTATGCAATCAGGTGTTGGGGATACAGGGGAAGCATCGCGCACTCAACTCTAATCCTACATCCAGCTGTATCCATCCTTCAACACATAACTAGTTGTTCTCGGAAACCGTCTACCTCGGACCTTCGAAACGCATCTACTATACAAGCTATGGCAATACTCCCGAACTACCTCCCCAGTACTGGGTGATGTCATGGTTATCTTGCCACTAACCGCATAGGAGAGTTTTCGATGTCAGTCGTCTTAAGTATTCTAGAACAGCCACGATATGTTTGTGACGACAATACCCCGAAGCTCAACTCCCTGGGACACTGCCACAACTCCTAATGTCAGGAGGCACCGAGAACAATATTCTCGTCACAAAGACATCGAAACAATCCAAACAATACTCGCGAGATTCCTAAAAAAAATTGTGTAATTTTTGAAAGTAGAAGAGGCAAGAGTAATCGTCAGGAGTCCTCACCGGAATGAAAAGGGATGAGGAGCAAAAGAATTCCTACTCTCCAATATAAATATAGGACTCAAAACATTTTCAGTGTGTGCCTAGCCTCGACCGTCAATGATTCGATCAAACAGTGGGGCTTCTAGGTCGGAGAAGGCTCTGATACCAACTTGTAATGCCCAGGATGGGACTATATCTCCTACGTGTCGAGGCACGACTTAAAGATATAAACCTATTCTGGAATGATCGCAAGTTTGGTACCTTTGCACATCTCATGTAAAAAAATAGGGATGAAAGCTGAAAAGATAGTTGGCTTACACTCGCCACGTCACACAAATCATTACATGTCCAAACATCATTCAAATAAACATCACAACCCATCTAAGGGTGAAGATCCAAAAGAAAGATACCAAACATAACTTAAGCCACAGGTCTGAATCGCCCCTAGTAGAAACCTCTATTGATCGTCGGGATAGTGCACATAGTAACGGCTACGGTCCTCGTCATACTCCCAGTACAGTTCGGTGCCGTCACTTGCGTAGATCGCCTGAGTACCTGCATCTGGTGTGGTGGTAGAATCTGTGAGCCACAGAGGACTCAGCAATCCCGTTCCCGGGTAACACGACTATCTAAGCCTTGGGTGTGGAACAAGGCTGAAGAAAGAATAAGAGGTTGCAGCAGCACTAGCACTAACTTACGTAAAAGAGAGCGAGAAGAGCAGTGCCTCGGACAAAAGATGATCACGAAGTGATCCTAACTAAACAAGTCAAACATAACCCCACCGTGTTCACTTCCCGAACCACTTTCGGAAAATGACCGTCACGGTACTCACGCTGGTAGTGTATTCTGAACATGGTGTCAAGTTTTCTACAACCGGATATTAACAAATTCCCATCTGCCACATAACCGCGGGCACGGCTTTCGAAAGATCATAACCCTGCAAGGGTGTTCCAACTTGGCCCATGACAAGCCCACGATCCGCGGAGTCGCAACTCCAAGGTGGGAAGACCCGAGTATCCTCGGAATCCCGTGCTCAAGATACTCCGACTAAGGTAAGGCTAATCCAGCAAATCCTCCCGGCGTGCCGACACCCTGACAATAGCCGCGCGTATCTAGTATCAGGCCACGACCGGATGGGTGATGCTACGGGTTTTTACCAGACCTCGAGTTTCCTTGAGGTGGCCCCGCAGGACCCCCAGTTCGGACCAACACTCATGTGGAGCACTGGCCCGGGGTTGTTGATTAAGAAGAGGGTTAATTACTCCCTATGCAAGGTTTTAGTTATTAGGAAAATAGTACCAATGTTGGGACTTGCTGGAAAAGACTTGGCACTTAGCGGTTTATCGAGGGGGTCCCATAACCCCAACCGTGTGAGGAACGCATAATCAAGGAACATAACACCGGTTTATACGGTTCCTAGGGCGGCATGAGTGGAACAAAACACCAAGCAAAAGGCTTAGCCTTCCACCCATTACCATTATATAGATGATTTCATTTAATAATTAATATAGTGTGATATCCCAACAAGCTTCAACAAGAAGCAAGAATCTTCAAATCTTCTCCTGCAGCTAACAATGCTATAAGAGGGGCTGAGCGAAGCCTACGTATAGCCAATCAATGGTTTGCATAGGTAGGGTGGTTAGACAGATTCATGGTTACAATAGGAGGCTGACAGGAAAACATGGGCATCGAGGCAAAACTATAGAGCGAGACTTCTAGCAATAGGCAAAGATAGTAATGTTATCGGGGTCAGGTAATCTTGCCTGAAGAGTCGTCGATGGGATCGTAGGTGGGCTCCTCGTTCTCAACCTCGGTAGTAACCTCGTTCTCGTACTCGGTCTCAGCTTCCGGCTCTACTCAACACAAACACACAAGGAACGAAAAATCAACAAGATGCAATGCACAAAACTACTGGATGCATGGCTGATGCACTATGGAAGCACTACAGATGCACCTAGGAAGCACAGAAAGTCTACATAGGAAGCACAGTGTTACAGCACAAAGAGCAAGACAATGTGCAACAAGCAAAATGCTTCAAAACATGATAACATGAGGATATTATGAAACTACATGCAAAAACACACAAGTTTCATATAGGACTTGCTCAAAACGGAGCAACGGGCTAAAAGTTACCCCCGAAACAATAAACATGCACAAGCTGAAATTAACAGCCACATAGCAACTTCGGAGCAAGAGATAAATAGTCTACAACACTCAAACATCATGGCAAGGAGCATGGACATAAAGTAGACATCTCCTACAACAAACAATTCCATTGGAGCATCTCCAAAGGAGGCATGGATCAATAGCAACAAGCTATGACATTTGGAACTTGACAACAAAAACCTGACAGCAGTAATTTATAGCATCTTGGGAGCAAGAAGTAAATATGCTACAGCCACCCAAATGAGCATGTGACAGAATGAATGGATAGCCAACAACTTATACAACAAGGAATCATCAAGAGTCACCCCAAAACTAGCATGGATTTGTCTAGAACAACAAGCAAACATGGCATCTGGAAATTACAGATTCCCGACTTAGTGAAATTTCACTAATTGATAAAACAGTAGTAACTTCATGGCATATTTGTGAGCAAGTTTAAGTCACCTCAAAGCATATCATGGCAGGTGGTAAGCACCACAGCAAAGTACACATGATGGGGAGTCCAAAACATATAAGCATGCATCAAGGGGACAACCACATCAATAGCAACGAGCTCCTCAACTAGGCATCTCGTAACAAGTTTAACAACTTAGCAGCCACATAGCTCTTTGCAAAGGAGATAAACATGGCAAGATGAAATCTATCATGCAAGCTAAAGCAACCAACATGTAGAGCATATCATGATGAACATGTGGACATATCATTTGCTTCATTTGGATAAACATGCACCAAGATATCACATTGCAAACATGTCATGAAAACAACTACTAACAGCAGTTTATAACAAGTAGCACTCTTCTCATGAAGATTAAGACATCTAGATGACCTCAAACATGCATGGCACAATGAAACAAAACATAGTACAAGTCACCACGATCATTTTGACATATCATTTGCTCAAATCGGACATGCACACAAAAAGTTATCCACAAAACAAAACAGCATCAGACATTAAAACTATCAGGGAGTTAGTGTAATCGAAGGCAACCTCGGCAGTCAACGCGGTCAACGGGCGGCGTCGGTCAAACGGGCCCCGCGGGTCAACGGCCTGGGGCGGAGCTGGCGCAGCCCACCGGGCCCGCGGTTCCTGGGCTTCGGCACGATAGGGTTTCGGCCCAGCGCTGGCAGATCGGGCCAACGGGCCCCGGGGGCGGCCCGCTAGGGTTGGGCGATGCGGATTGGGAGCTCCTCCCGATCGAGGACGCGGCGGCGGCTGGATCGCCCGACGGATTCGACGCGGCGACGGGAGATGGCGGGGCCGGCGGTCTGAGAGCCCGGCCGGGAGGCGGGGAGACCGGCGGGGCGCGGCGCCGGCGAGGCCCGCGGCGGCGGAGGCCGGCGACCGGCGGCGGTGAATGGCGGCGGGGTCGAGGAGGGCCCGGCCGGTGGGGTGGCCGGGCGGTGGAGGGCGGCGAGGAGACTGGCAGGCGGCGGCGGCTCCTCCGGCGGCGCTGGCGGAGGTTGAAGACGACCTCGGTGCGGGCCCACGCGTCGGGTCTCGGAAGCACGGGCGACGAACTATGGAAGCACGGCTCGCTGGGACGTCGGAAGCACGGCGGCTCAACGGTGGAAGCACCGCGCGTCTACGGTGGAAGCACCGGCGGCGAACTGTGGAAACATTAGGGTTTCTGGACGCAAAATTTGGGGGAGGTGGACGTTTATATAGGCACAAGGAGCTAGTGTTGTCCAAATGAGGGGAGGTTTTCGGCCACGAGATCACAATTGGATGGCCTAGATGAAGGGAGGGGTTTGAGATGGGTTGGTGGGCTGTTGGAGGGGTTTCTTGGGCCTCAAAGAGGAGGTACTTTCAGCCCATGAGAATAACTGTTGGAGCATCAAACGAACTCCAAACGCGACAAGATTGGACAGGCGGGTTACACACACCAAAACAACATCGCACGACAAGACTCACGCCAAACCGGAAACGTTACACGGCCAAACACAAAAGTAGGCCTCGGGGATGCCACGGACACGTGAGAGAGCTCCGGAACTCGAAACGGACAACGGGAAGGAACGAGTGGGACCGGATGCAAACGACAACACAAATGCAATGCAATGCACATGACAACATGACATGGATGAATGCACACACGCACACGACAAAACGACGAAAACCCGAAAACACGAAGAACCCGAAATGGAACTGATGGAGCCAAAGATATATATATTGCCCAAAAGTGAAAGTATTACATCCGGGGCATTACATTGCTATGCTTAATGCTTGTCACTAGGGCCCGAGTGCCATGATTTTAGATCTGAACCTATTATGTTTTCATGAATATATGTCTGTTCTTGATCCTATCTTGCAAGTCTATAGTCACCTACTATGTGTTATGATCCGGCAACACCGAAGTGACAATAATCGGGATCACTCCCGGTGATGATCGTAGTTTGAGGAGTCCATGTATTCACTATGTGTTAATGATTTGGTCATGTACTCTATTAAAAGGAGGCCTTAAAATCCCTTAGTTTCCAATAGGACCCTGCTGCCACAGGAGGGTAGGACAAAAGATGTCATGCAAGTTCTTTTCCATAAGCACGTATGACTATATTCGAAATACATGCCTACATTACATTGATGAACCAGAGCTAGTTCTGTGTCACCCTAGGTTATAACTTCTACATGATGAATTGCATCCGACATAATTCCCCATCACCGATCCAATGCCTACTAGATTTTCACATATTGCTTGTTGCTTATCTACTTTTCCGTTGCCACTGTTACAAAAACTACAAAAACATTACCGTTACTTTTATTGCCACTACCGCTACTATCATATTACTTTGCTACTAAACTACCTTGCTGCAGATACTAAGTTTCCAGGTGTGGTTGAATTGACAACTCAACTTCTAATACTTAAGAGTATTATTTGGCTTCCCTTGTGTCGAATCAATAAATTTGGGTTGAATACTTTACCCTCAAAAACGGTTGCGATCCCCTACACTTGTGGGTTATCATCTACCACTCCCTTGCGCTTCATGTCCTTGCTCTTGGCCTTCTTGTCTTCAGGGTTAGCTGCAGGGAGCTCGACGAGGGAGACGCGCCCCTCCTCAGCTCTGGCGCACTTGGTCGCGAGGTTGAACAGCTCCAAGGCCATGCACAGGTCTTCGTGGATGGCGAGCTCCTCCTTCATCTTGACGTCACGGACGCCATCTGAGAACGCGGAAATGATAGCCTCGTCCGTGACCTTGAGGATCTTGACGTAGACACTGTTGAAGCGCTGGATGAACTTCTGCAGGATTTCTCCTGGTTGTTGCTTGATGCAACGCAGGTCACCATCGGCCGGGGGGTGGTCGCGAGTGCCCTGGAAGTTGGTGATGAACCGCTCGCGCATCTCTCCGTAGGTGGAGATCGATCCCGCAGGCAGGTTCAGGAGCCACGAGCGCGCGCCATCCTTGAGAGCCATGGTGAACCAGTTTGCCATGATCTTCTCGTTGCCATCGGATGCTTCGATGCTCAGCTCGTAGAGCTGCAGGAATTCAGCAGGGTCGGGGGTGCCGTCATAGCGTGGAGGCAGGTCGGGCTTGAACTTCCCAGGCCAGTTAACGTTGCGCAGCTCGGGGGCGAGGGCCTTGCAGCCTGATGTCAACACCGGAGCTTGTCGGGGAGGCGGAGCTTTTTCTTGGTCCTCGCTCACCAGCATGGCAGGGGGCACACGGTCTCGATGGTGCGATGGAGGGAGCAATGGTGCTCGTCCTCAGGGCCGCTGGATCTCTTGGCAGCTTCCTTCTTCGTGCACTGGCACCGCGTGCGGGAGGTCACGCCGCAGGGCCACATGCCTTGGGTCGTGGACGACGCCTTGATGTGGAGGTGGCAGAGGCGCTTCATGGGCCATGTCGCCCGCATGGGGAGGCGGGTGAGGCAGCGAAAGGGACGGTGCAAGAGAGCCCCCAGCGGCGCTGACGAGCTCAGCGATGCGGTCAAGCCATTCTTCATAGAAGTCATCGACGTGGCGGTAGCGCACGAGCTCACGTGCCATGAGCAACACAGCCTGCACGTCCGCGGCGAGCATGATACGACGAGCCCGTCGAGGTAAGTGACATGGTCGCGGTGCGTCCGTCTCGCCGCACGAAGGGGTGCAGAGACGAGGCCTGCTGCTCGTGCTGCACTGGGCCGGTGGCGGCATTGGCAGCAGGCGATGGAGAATGGCGAGGAGGTCCGCCGGCGGGAGCTGTTTGAGCAACGCAAGCGGCAAGGGCGGCCCGCTGCTCAGCACGGGCTCTGCGAGCGTCGGCCATGGAACTGGTGGGATGATGGAGCGTGGATCGACGGAAGGGAAGCTTCGACACACCCATACCTAGCGCGCCAAATGTCGGATCTTGGGTTCCGTCAAAACCCTTGTGGTTCGAACACTGGGGTGCGCACGAAGATCTCTCCTTTCCGCCCAGCTCGCACTCGCTATGATTCCTAGGCCTAGCTTTGTCGAACCCGAAGAACAAGAGACACAAGGGTTTATACTAGTTCGGGCCACCGTTGTGGTGTAATACCCTAATCCAGTGTGGTGTGGTGGATTGCCTTGAAGACTGGGGAAGAACTAGTACATGCGAAGAACAGCCTTCTGAGGAGCGGTGTTCTTGTGCCCGGGTGCACTTGCGGGTATGTGTGGGATCTCTATGATCTCCTCTCCTCCTACGGTGGTGGCTAGTCCTATTTCTGGAGGCCCGGGTCCTCTTCCCAAGTATTGAGCGGGAAGGGATCCCACAACAGCCAATTTTGAAGGGGGCAACTAGTACAAGCTATCCTGACAAAAGGTGGTCTTCGCCAGCCAAAGGCTCTGGTGGTGACGCCGTTGTGGGCTCTGCGATGACCTCCGTTATGCCGTCCTGCTAGTCTTGGTCTTGTTGCACCCATATGGAAACCTTTGCCTGATGCATCGGCACTCCGCCCCCACGCCTACCCCTTTAGCACCAAAGAGGAAACTGGCACCCTGTGCCCGCTGGCGCCCGCCTGGCCTTGGTCGTCATGGCTCACGTCACGAGGACCTCATGAGGTGCCCCTTGCTTTAATATCTCCGCTCCTCAGGAGCTAGCCTAGTGAGGCCGCCCCATTGGACGTCTTGTGTCGTCCGCCTCGTGAGGCTCGGCCCCTCGCGAGGTCTTGAGTGGTTGCTAATGAGGTTGGGCCGTACCAGGCCACTGGATGAGCCACGCCCTGGGCCGTAGGTAGGCAAGTCTAGGTACCCCCGTTCCCAGAACGCCGACATATCTTATGATGTTTCTCCCCCTCTACCTTCTTGTAATGGATTGAGTTTTCCCTTTGAAGTTATCTTATCGGTTTGAGTCTTTAAGGATATGAGAACACTTGATGTATCTCTTGCATGTGCTTATCTGTGGTGACAATGGGATATTCACGTGATCTACTTGATGTATGTTTTGGTGATCAACTTGCGGGTTCAATGACCTTGTGAACTTATGCATATGGATTGGCACACGTTTTTGTCTTGACTCTCCGATAGAAACTTTGGGGCACTCTTTGAAGTTCTTTTCTGTTGGTTGAATAGATGAATTTGAGATTGTGTGATGCATAACATATAATCATGCCCATGGATACTCGAGGTGACAATGGAGTATCTAGGTGACATTAGGGTTTTGGTTGATGTGTGTCTTAAGGTGTTATTCTAGTACGAACTCTAGGATAGATCGAACGGAAAGAATAGCTTCATGTTATTTTACTAAGGACTCTTGAATAGATTGATCAGAAAGAATAACTTTGAGGTGGTTTCGTACCCTACAATAATCTCTTCGTTTGTTCTCCGCTACTAGGGACTTTGGAGCGACTCTTTGTTGCATGTTGAGGGATAGTTATATGATCCAGTTATGTTATTATTGTTGAGAGAACTTGCACTAGTGAAAGTATGAACCCTAGGCCTTGTTTCTAAGCATTGCAATACCGTTTGTGCTCACTTTTATCATTAGTTACCTTGCTTTTTTATATTTTCAGATTACAAAAACCTATATCTACCATCCATATTGCACTTGTATCACCATCTCTTCGCCGAACTAGCGCACGTATACAATTTACCATCGTATTGGGTGTGTTGGGGACACAAGAGACTCTTTGTTATTTGGTTGCAGGGTTGTTTGACAGATACCATCTTCATCCTACGCCTCCCACGGATTGATAAACCTTAGGTCATCCACTTGAGGGAAATTGGTTACTGTCCTACAAACCTCTGCACTTGGAGGCCCAACAATGTCTACAAGAAGAAGGTTGTGTAGTAGACATCACTCCCCACCGGGAGTGAGTAATTCCTTCGTAGGCTCGCTGGTCAGTGAGGAGCTGGATGAGATTCATCATGTAATCGAGTTAGTTTTGGTAGGGCCCGATCCCTAGTATCCACTATGTTCTTAGATTGATGTTGCTATGACTTTGCTATGCTTAATGGTTGTCACTTTGGGCCCGCGTGCAATGAACTCAGATCTAAACCGTTTATGAATTCATCATTATATCCATGTTTTAGATCCGATCTTGCAAGTTATAGTCACCTACTACGTGTTATGATCCGGCAACCCCAGAGTGACAATAACCGGAACCACTCCCGGTGATGACCGTAGTTTGAGGAGTTCATGTATTCACTATGTGTTAATGCTTTGTTCCGGTTCTCTATTAAAAGGAGGCCTTGATATCCCTCAGTTTCCAATATGGACCCCACTGCCACGGGAGGGTAGGACAAAAGATGTCATGCAAGTTCTTTTAATAACGCATGTATGACTATTTACGGAATACATGCCTACATTATATCGACAAACTGGAGCTAGTGTCGTATCGCCCTAGGTTCTAACTGTCACATGATGAATATCATCCAACAAGTCACCGAGCCAATGCCTACGATTCTTTACATGTTGATCTTGCTGCATTACTATTTCTATCATCACTGTTAGACTTGCTACAAAACTACTGCTATCACTGTTACTGTTATTATTGCTGCTGTCACTACTATCAAAACTATCATATTCTTGTGCTACTGATCACTTGCTGTAGATAATTAATCTCTAGGTGTGGTTGAATTGACAACTCAGCTGCTAATACCTTCAAATATTCTTTGGCTCCCCTTGTGTCGAATCTATAAATTTTGGTTGAATACTCTACCCTCGAAAACTGTTGCGATGCCCTATACTTGTGGGTTATCAAGACCTTTTTCTGGCGCCGTTGCTGGGGATCATAGCTATATTTGTTGATTCACTTGGCATTATTATGTTATTATCACTATGAAGAATCTGAAGGATCCAAAGACTAAGATATTTCCCTCAAAGACGAGGGGAGGTAAGGAACTGCCATCCAGTTCTGCTTTAGATTCACCTTCTGTTATGAGTAAACTTGCAACACCACCACATGCTATCAATTCTAATATGTCGCAAGTTATTGATGATGCTACTTCTAGTCTGAATGATTCTTATGATGATGCTAGTACCTTTCTTGATAATGATGATGTGCCACTTGGTGAATTTCTTGATGAACAAATTACTAGAGTAATACAACATGATGTTGTTGAATCTGATGATGAGCTTGAAACTGAAACTCCTGAAACACTTGTTAGAAATAGCTTTCCTAGATATGAATTTCCTAGCGTAACGGAAGGTTATGTTATGAGTGAATAAGCAACTAGAGATATTCTTGCTTGTAATGATAGAGATGATCTAGAGAAACTACTACACAAGTATAAAGGAAAATCTCTGAATCCTAGAATGAAATGTGATCCTAAGTGTGCTACTTCACCTATCTCTATTGATGATAAGGATTATGAATTCTCTATCGACCAAGAGTTAATCACTTTGGTTGAATCTGATCATTTCCATGGTTATGAAACTGAAACTATTGTGGCACATCTCACTAAGCTAAATGACATAGCCAGCCTTTTTACTCATGATGAGAAAACTAGCTACTACTTTATTATCAAATTATTTCCATTCTCATTAAAGGGTGATGCTAAAGCTTGGTGCAATACTCTTACTCCTGGTTGTGTGCGTAGTCCCCAGGATATGATTTATTACTTCTCTGAAAAATATTTTCCTACTCATATGGAACAAGCTGCCTTACAGGAAATATTTAACTTTGTGCAAACTAAAGTAGAGAGTCTCCCACAAGCTTGGGGGAGGCTTTGCCAGTTACTTAATGCTTTGCCTGACCATCCTCTTAAGAAAAACAAAATACTTGATATCTTCTATAATGGACTAACCGATGCTTCTAGGGACTTCCTAGATAGTAGTGCTGGTTGTGTTTTCAGGGAATGAACTATTGCTCAAGCCGAAGAATTATTGAATGCCATATTGAAAAATTATGATGATTGGACTATTCCTGAACCACTGCCTAAACTCACTCCAAAGAAGAGGGGTATATTATATCTCAGTCCTAAAGATATGCAAGAAGCAAATAAATCTATGAAGGAAAAAGATATTAAAGCTGAGGATGTTAAAAATTTACCACCTATTGAAGAAATACATGGGCTTAATGCACCACCACTGCGTGAGGTGGTAGTGGTAAATTATCTAATGAAGTTAGATGAAAATGATAATCCTCACAATATGCATCCTAGCAAATGCTTTTATGAGTTTGAAAACTACATTAGAAAACAAGATCACTTCAATGCAAATGTTATGAAACAATTTAAACATAATTCTGATATGATTGCTCTCTTGAGTGACTTGCTATTTAGAATTTCAAATGATGTTAGAGGTGTTGGAAAACATGCTTCTATGGTTCAAACTAAGTTAGAACAAGTTGCTAAATCTGAAAGAGAATTGCTTGATGAAATGAATCATAATATGCGTGACTTTGCTATTAGAGTTGCAACTAGAGGAGGAAAAATGACTCAGGAACCACTTCAAAAACCTATGCCTTTTCCACCCCAGTCAACTAAAAATAAAGATGATGAAGAATTTGAACGCTTTGCTGAAATGCTGAGGCCAGTCTTTTTGCCTACTCGTTTAACTGATATCTTAGGAATTCCTCCTTCTGCAAAGTATATGAAAGACATCATGACAAATAAGAGAAAAATATCGGAAGTTGAAATCTCCACTATGCTTGCTAATTATACTTTCAAAGATGGAGTACCTAAAAAACTTGGAGATCCACGTATACCAACTATACCTTGCTCTATAAAAAAGAATTATTTGAAAACTGCTTTGTGTGATTTATGAGCTGGTGTTAGTGTTATGCCTTTCTCTTTATATAAAAGACTTGACTTAAATAAACGCACACCTACTGAAATATCTTTGCAAATGGCTGACAAGTCAACTGCCATACCTATCGGTATTTGTGACGATGTGCCCGTTGTTGTTGCTAATGTTACTATCTTGACTGACTTTGTTATACTTGAGATGCACAAGGACGACAATATTTCTATTATTCTTGGTAGACCCTTCTTAAATACTACAGGGGTTGTTATTGATTGTAATAAAATCAAGGTCAGTTTTCATATCAATGGTAATGAGCATACGGTGCACTTTCCGAAGAAATAATTCCAAGTGAATGGTATTAATGTTATTGAAAAATCTCCGACAATCACTATTGGAAGTATTCAAATACCTCTACCTACTTTAAAAAAAGAATATGAAATGCTTATTGTTGGGGGTTTTCATATCCCCGTTGAATTAACTTAGTGATTTACGAAAGTTCTTCGGTTTCATGCCAACCGAAAGTAGTGGTTAATAAGACTTGATCAACATTATTAATGAATCATTTTTGAGCGGTATGAAGTTGATGAATTTAGTAAGCACTACCTACTATCCTTATTTTTTATTTTTTATTTTTACTAGTTAAATAAAATAAAATGCCATGTTTAGTCCGTTTTCTGAATTTCCCGTGCTGTAAAAAATGACCCAAAAATAAAAGTTCTCAGAATGCCATGAAAATTTTATACGATTTTTTTCTGAATATTTAAGGATTTTTTATGGAAATAATACCAGAGGGAGGTGCACCAGGTGGGCACAACCCACTTGGGCGCGCCAGCACCCCCAGGCGCGCCCTGGTGGGTTGTGGTCCCCACGTGGGCCCTCTCACTTATCTCTTTAGCCTGCATCATCCCTTACCTCCAGAAAAAAAATCCCCATTGATCTCTCTCTCTCTCGTGTTCTTGCTCTCAAACCCGCAGATTTCGATCTCTTTGCTCGAAGCTCCGTTTCCGAAACTGTTTCGGGGGGTTGTTGCTTGGTATGTGACTCCACCATTTGTCCAATTAGTTTTTTTGGTGCTTTATACTTTGAATAATTAGCTACTCTTGGTGTTGTTGTAGATGTGCTTGCATGTTCAATTCTTAGTGTTCTAAGTAGTTTTAATGCTTGTTATGGCTTCTATGTATCCCTATGAGTAGTTGCTATCAGTCTCGTGAAGTTTTGTTGAGGAAATTTTGTGAACTAAAAATTCAGATTTTTTTTCATAGGAAAAATTGTACGCGAACATGAATATCTTCAAGAAGTTTGGCTCAAAGAAGAACTCCAAGGGTGTTATTGAGGAATCTTCTGACAGTGATCTCCACCCTCGAAGGTTGGCGGAAGTACGGCCGTGTGAATGGCCGCACATCCTGTTCCTGCAAGAGGTTGAAATTCTTGAGGAGTTCATGCACTATATTGCTAATGCCGGCCTCAATGACTTCATCGCAGATGAGTGTGACCAGCACCAAATCCTCACAAACGTCTTTGTTCAAAGTTTTACTTTCCTGCGTAGAAATAATCCTCCTGAAGTGAGCTTTGATTTATATGCTGAAAACCATCAAATACCACTTACTGAGTTTTGTGACATATGCATGATCCCGTCTGATGGGAGCTGGGCTGAGCCTAGGCCAGCCGAGTTTGAGGCCTTTTGTCGCACTCTAACAGTGGGTGATGAGAGAGGAGTGTCAGCCATCACTACCGCTGGCTTACATTTTCCTGTTGTTCATTATTTTGCACTTTTTATTACCAAATGCTTGCTTGCTAGGGAGAAGGTGGCTGCACTTAGTTCACCAGACCTTGCTGTTTTGCGTCGTGCACTCGAGGGCGACAACACGCATAGCTTGGGAGCTATCGTGGCTCGTCGCCTGCATCTTAATAAATCCCAGGGTAAAATAAATGGTGGGATTTTTCCACTCGTTTGGCAGATCATTTCTGGGTTGTGAGACACCCTCATGATTACCCTCTGACTAAGGTTTACCTAGACCGCACAGCCATGGATCACCATCACTTTCTTGCACATGATCATCTTGATATTGCCATTCCTTAAAACTTGGTCTACAACGTTAATACTCATGATGGTATTCCATTACCTGTGCCTGCTTTGTGTGATTCAGCTGCCAGGGGCGGCTACCGGATTATGCCTGCAGACATCATCGCCTACTGGAATGCCCATGCTACTGCAGAAGCTGTGGAGGAGTCTCAGAAGTGGGATGAGTGGATGCCAGCTCCTCAAGATCCCTACTATCCTCCAGGCTACTGATCGACTCTCAAGCTAGGCCAAAGGCCTAAGCTTGTGGGAGTACGTGTTTCTCACCGACATTACATTTATGTTTACATATCATTCTATTTGTCGGTGCTCACACTTTTTCATTGTATCATCCATGCCTAGATTATTTTCTTGCCTTCTTCTTGTGTGTTTGAAAAACTTTAGAAAACCCAAAAAAAATAGTTGTAGTAATTTACTTTCTATGCATGCTTAGTAGTAGCACTAAAAAAGAAAATCCAAAAAGATTTCCTTGTTCTTCTTCTGCTAGTTGGGAGCTTTCCCGTGTAAATAGGTTTTCTAGTTTTTGCTTTTTCTTTGTATTTGTGTGTTCAAGAAAACCAAAAACTCCAAAAATATTTTAGTGTGCTTCTCCGAATTTCTTTTCCTTTTATTCGAGTTGTACCGAGGAGAAGACCACGATGAAAATGTTGAGTTGCTCTCATTTGAATAATTGTTGAACTAATAAAGAGCAAATTTTACCTTGCCTTATCCTGTTGAATAAAATGTTTTGCAGATTCCAGCTTAGTCCATAGCACTCTTGCACTATTATTATTTGCATATCATTCGGTCGTGCAAGTGAAAGGCAATAATGACGATATATGATGAACTGGCCGTGGCAAGGAGAAAGTGGTATGAACTCGACTTGTTCTGTTTGTGTAAATATGTTTAACCAAGTACCCGTGATTCAGCCCATTATGATTAAACATGTTTGCCATGACAATTAGAGATTATTGTTTCTCATGCCATGCATAAGTAGCTAGGAGTTAATAATGATTTATCTTGGACATCAACATTGTGTTAAAATGATTGTGATGTAGTATGATGATATGGTATTCTCCTCTGAATATTCAAGTGGCTTGACTTAGCACATGTTTATGCATGTAGTTGAATCAAAACCAACATAGCCTCTATGATATTTAGGTTCATGGTGTCCATATCCTACTTATGCGGGTGTCCAATGTTTATTATGCACGATGCATGTTCATGACCATTGTTGCTCTCTAGCTGGTCGCTTTCCAACCTATTTGCTAGCCTTCACATGTACTAAGCGGGAATACTGCTTGTGCATCAAATTCTAAAACTCAAAGTTATTCTAGATAAGTCCACCATACCTACCTATATGCGGTATTACCCTGCCGTTACAAGTAAATTTGCATGTGCCACCTCTGAAAACTTCAAATAAATATCATTTTTGTGTGTCTGGATCGTTCATGGAACCACAGGAAGTGGTCGGTATTTTCCATACTAAGCGGGTTATTCTCAGGTTGAGTCTTTATTCACTCGCCATTGCACGAGAAAAGGGCGGTAATAGGGATTCCTAGTCCTGAACTGCAAAAAGAAAAGCTTACAAATAAAGAAACAAAAACTCCCAATGGAGTTCAAACATTTACTTTTCTGCTTGGGAACCGCCACTAGCTCATTTAGCATGGGAGATGTGGATAGCTGATTGTCGTGAAGTCAATGAGAAGGGTGCACCTCTCAAAAATTACATTTACCTCTGTTTTAAAATTTTGAGCTCTGGCACCTCTGCAAATCACTGCTTCCCTCTGTGAAGGGACTTTCTATTTACTTTTATGTTGTGTCATCACCTTCTCTAATAAGTGCCAGATCTGAGAGCATTGTTGTCATGCATATGCATTGTGTGTAGTGAATGTTGGGTGCTATCATGACGGCATCTTTTCTACCATGAATTACAATGTTTAGTCGATGCTTGAACTTTGGAGGTGCTCTGCATTTATGTTTTGCGGTCTCAGAAAGGGCTAGCGAGATACCACTATTGTCATATTATATCCTGGTTGTTTTGATAATGTGTAGCTGTTTGAGATTTCTTATTATCGCTCGCTAGCTGATTATGTCATTGATATGAGTTAATGTAATCTTTAAATGTTATTGTTGACATGGTTAGTTATAATGTTGGCTCAAAACGTGGGTGTTGTTTAAGCTTATTTATGCAAACAAGAGCAAAAGAGTTCATAAAAGTTTTTCTTTCTCACTTTCAGTTTATCAACTGAATTGCTTAAGAACAAGCAAAGGTTTAAGCTTGGGGGAGTTGATATGTCTCCAATGTATCTACTTTTCCTCATGCTTTTCATCTTGTTTTGGACTTAAATTTGCATGATTTGAATGAAACTAACCCCGGACTGACGTTGTTTTCAGCAGAACTACCATGGTGTTGTTTTTGTGCAGAAATAAAAGTTCTCGGAATGAAACGAAACTTTGCGAGGATTTTTATGGGAAAAATGAGAATTACTGGAACCAAGACCCACCAGAGAGGGGCCCCTGGGTGGGTACAACCCACCTGGGCGCGCCAGGTGGGTTATACCGACCTAGTGGCCCCGTAGACGACAGCCCCGACCCTATAAATTCCTATTTTTGGAGAGAAAAATCAGGGAGAAAGAATTATCGCGATCCACGAGACGGAGCTGGTGTCACCTCCTATTCTTCCTCGGGAGACCAAATCCGGAGTCCGTTTGGAGCTCCTCAGAGGGGGATCTTCGTTCTTTGTCATCACCAACCCTTCTCCATCTCCAATTCCATGATGCTCCCCACCGGGGGTGAGTAATTCCTTCGTAGGCTGGCTGGTCGGTGAAGAGTTGGATGAGATTCATCATGTAATCGAGTTAGTTTTGGTAGGGCTCGATCCCTAGTATCACTATGTTCTTAGATTGATGTTGTTATGACTTTGCTGTGCTTAATGCTTGTCACTTTGGGCCTGGGTGCCATGAACTCAGATCTGAACGGTTTATGAATTCATCATTATATCCATGTTTTAGATCTGATCTTGCAAGTTATAGTCACCTACTACGAGTTATGATCCGGCAACCCCAGAGTGACAATAACCGGAACCACTCCCAGTGATGACCGTAGTTTGAAGAGTTCATGTATTCACTATGTGTTAATGCTTTGTTCCGGTTCTGTATTAAAAGGAGGCCTTAATATCCCTTATTTTCCAATATGGACCACGCTGCCATGGGAGGGTAGGACAAAAGATGCCATGCAAGTTCTTTTAATAAAGCATGTATGACTATTTATGGAATACATGCCTACATTATATCCACAATCTGGAGCTAGTGCCGTATCGCCCTAGGTTATAAGTGTCACATGATGAATATCAAAAATTCATCGATCCAATGCCTACGATTCTTTACATATTGATCATGCTGCATTACTATTGCTATCATCACTATTAGACTTGCTACAAAACTACTGCTATCACTGTTACTGTTACTATTTCTGATGTCACTACTATCAAAACTATCATATTACTGTGATACTGATCACTTGCTGCAGATAATTAATCTCCAGGTGTGGTTGAATTGACAATTCAGCTGCTAATACCTACAAATATTCTTTGGCTCCCCTTGTGTCGGATCTAAATTTGGGTTGGACACTCTACCCTTGAAAAATGTTGCGATCCACTATACTTGTGGGTTATCAGGTGCCGGCGCACTCCCTATGTTGTGCACACCCACCATCAGCAATGTCGCGGTCACTAGGACCCTCATCAATGGTGGCGCCAGCCTCAACGCCCTCTCTGTAGAAGCCATCGACTTGCTCCAAGATCCCTACGACCAGCTCATGCCCATCAATCCCTTCACGGGGGTGGTCAATGGCTCCATTACTCCAAAGGGGCAGATTCGCCTCCCAGTCACCTTCGACGCCCGCTACAACTATCGCGCCCAGCTCATCAACGTCGACATCGCACGCATCGGGCTCACATACAACGCCATCCTTGGGTACCCGGCCCTCGCCAAGTTCACGGAGACGACCCACCCTGGCTACAACATCCTCAAGATGCCTGGGAGTAGCGGCATCATCACCGTGACGGGAGACACCAAAGACACGCTCCAGTCCCTCAAGCTCACCTACAAGGCTGCGACGGCCAGGCAACCGAGCGCTGAGGATGCTCTAGGGGCCCTGAAAGCCACGCCCGGAAAGAAGAAACAAGTGTTCTCTCAAGACCGTGTGGAGACTAAGCAAGTGCCGATCAACGACGGGGGCTCAGGCCCCACTTTCACAATAATCGCTAGCCTCTCCCCATATCAAGAGAAGGTGTCAGTTGGATTTATTCGTACAAACGAGGATGTGCTTGCATGGGGGGGGCACGGACTTGATTGGCGTTCTGCGAGATGCGATCGAACACCATCTGATGGTGTGCCCTGGTGCACGCCCGGTGAAGCAAAAGGCATGGCGGCAAGCCCCAGAGAAGCAATCGTTCATTATTCAGGAGGTGTGCAAACTGCAAGAAGTCAACGTCATTAGGGAGCGATACGTCTCCAACGTATCTATAATTTTTTTATTGTTCCATGTTGTTATATTATCATTCTTGGATGTTTTACAATCATTTTATAGTCATTTATATCATTTTTTGGTAGTAACCTGTTGACATAGTGCCAAGTGCCAGTTGTTGTTTTCTGCATGTTTTTTACATCGCATGAAATCAATATCAAACGGAGCCCAAACACCGTGGAACTTTTTGTATAATTTTTACGGGCCAGAAGACACCCAATGGGTCAGAGGTGCACCTGGTGGGTGCCCCGAGGGGGGTACAGCCCACCAGGGCGCGCCAGGCCCCCCTCACGCTCACAGGTGGGTTGTGCCCACCTCAGTGGCCTCCCGCGCCGCCTCTTCGCTCTATAAATACTCAGATATTCTAGAAACCCTAAAGGAGTCGACGAAATTCTATGCCAGCCACCGCAAAGTCCAGAACTACCAGATCCAATCTAGACACCATCACGGAGGGGTTCACCACCCCCATTGGTGCATCTCCAATGATGTGTTAGTAGTTCCTTGTAGACCTACGGGTCCATAGTCAGTAGCTAGATGGCTTCCTCTCTCTCTCTTTTGATTATTAATACAATGGTCTCTTGGAGATCCATATGTTGTAACTCTTCTGCGGTGTGTTTGTTGGGATCCGATAAACTTTGAGTTTATGATCAGATCTATCTTTCTATATCCATGGAAGTTATTTGAGTTTTCTTTGATCTCTTATATGCATGATTTCTTATAGCCTCATATTTCTTCTCCGATATTTTGGTTTTTTGGCCAACTTGATCTATTTATCTTGCAACGGGAAGAGGTGCTTTGTAGTGGGTTCGATCTTACGATCCCGGGCCAGGTAAGGTGGCACCCGTGGGGTTACCGTGCGTGAGGCCGCAAAGTGATATGACGTGTTACAGCTAGATCGGTGTGACTTAGGATCGGGGTCCTGACAGCGTTGGCATCAGAGCTGGACTGCCTGTAGGTTTCTCAAGCCAAACTGGTCGATGTTGAGTCTAGAAAAATTCTTAGTTATATGTAGGGGAATTGATTGTGGAAGGGAACGTAAGGCCCTTTTTACTCCTTTGCCTTATGCCCTTCTGATCTGAGTCATTCTATTCTTTCTACGGGGATTTATGACTAGGCCTCTTATCCTTACTAGGTTCACGTATTACTAATCCGTAGACTCTTAGGATTGTTGGTTTCAAGCCTCAGTTCAGTTTCTATTCTTTTAGTATGATGATTGTTGGACCCAGAACCTTGATATGGAATTGTTGAGTGGCTATGCTATCATTTGTATGATGTCTCAAATCTTTGTTTGAGCATTTACAGTTGTTATACTGCCTGATTTCTTCCAGAAACACTAATGCCTTTGCATTACTTCGTGTTTCAGATGTCTGGCCGCATCCCTCACCAAGTGGTTCGTTTGACGCGGTGCATTAATGTGCCCGGTCACACGGCCATGCTAGTCCGTGTGCTGACTGAGACCGGTTATCGCTGGTATCCTGAGTACACCGTGGAGGAACAGTACCGGGATTTCAATCAGAGTCAGTATTTATGCACAGTCCGGATATACCCCTCATATCCCGAAGCTAACGACCCCATCCATTGGTCTTATGGACTCGGGGTTACCATCGAGATGGCAGTACAGGATGCCGCCTATTCGATGATGACCATTCTCCGGGCTAGGCATGCCCTGTTGCTGAACACTGAGTTCTGTTACATGCCAGCCTCACTTCCCGGAGAGGAAGGCTACTACACTGGTCTGTATACTGATGCTGCTCATGAAGAGCCACTGCTTCAGACTACTGTTCAGATGC
This sequence comes from Secale cereale, assembly GCA_902687465.1. Taxonomy (NCBI): domain Eukaryota; kingdom Viridiplantae; phylum Streptophyta; class Magnoliopsida; order Poales; family Poaceae; genus Secale; species Secale cereale. Next base: position 751,072,195 of record LR738715.1, on the reverse strand, counting down.
TGGAGGATAGGGACCATGAGGTCCGTGCCCTCCGAATGGAGCTGTATAACACTCGATCCGCCCACTGGACTACTTTGACACGGCTTGCACCTGCTGTGCATGCCGGATATCTGGACATGCGGGATTTGTACCCCGTGCGGACTCGTCTGCCTGATTGCATGGATTGGCGTGACGTTGGGGGTATTACACCTCCACGTGGGCGTCGGTTACCACCAGCATCGAGACCGAGACCACATCCATGTCCCTATGGTCCACAGCCTTCGAGCGCTCGCGAGTTTCAAGATCCGTCTGTTCCACTTCCAGGCTACGGTGGTAATCTTTACGAAGATTACTACGGGAATGTCTGAGTTAGACCGTGGTAGTAGTAGTATTGTAGTAGTTGTATTCCCACAGTCCTGCGCGTCTTGTGGAATATGACGTAGTGTGTACTGAGTTCCGGAGGTGTAGTTAAATAATGTATAGGAGCTTGGAATGCCTCTGATGGGATGTATCGTCTTTCACCGCAGTTGTACTTTAGCCTTGGCTTGTACTAAACTATGTATGGTGTGTATGACCACTGGTGTATATATAGCAGTTTCTATATTACCATGTCGTACGGATGAACATCTTTGCATTCCGTGTCATCCATTACATTCTGCACTTCTATGTCAAATTTCTGCCATCCTTGTCTAAACCGTTGTTTTGTTTTCTTAGGATGGTCAACACTCGCAACACTCCTACTGCTCAGGAGCAGGGTGAGGCTAGTGGGACTAGAGATGGGAATCTGCCCCAGCCACCCTCCTTGGCGGAAGTTATGCTCGAGGCAGAACGGAACAAGAGAGAGACCAACCGTCTGCTGGAACGTATAGAGCAGAACACTGGGTTCCGTCAGAGGAATGACGTGGTGTCAATCAATGACTTTATCAAGATGTGCCCACCGAAGTTCCATCACTCCACTGAACCTCTGGATGCGGATGATTGGCTACGTAGTATCACCCACAAGCTACACTCTGCCCGTGTGGCCGAAGCTGACAAGGTTACCTACGCCGCCTACCATCTTGAGGGCCCTCCCAGTCTTTGGTGGGAGAACTTTGAAGCTATGCGTCCTGCTGGCCAAATCACTACTTGGGTTGAGTTCAGTGAGGCATTCCGTGAACATCACATTCCGGAAGGTCTCATGGATCGCAAGCGGGAGGAATTCTGCAACTTCACCTAGGGCCGGATAACTGTAGATGGCTATAGTCGCGAGTTTGGCAACTTGGCACGCTATGCACCTGAGGAAGTATCCACCGATGCCAAGAAGCAGGCGAGGTTCCGCAAGGGACTCAGCCCTGAACTCCGCCGAGATCTACGTCTGCACGAGTGCACTTCCTTCCAGAAGTAGGTAAACAAGGCTATCAGTGCTGAAACGGGCCAGACCGACTTCGAGGCCACACGCAAGCATCCTCGAGACTTTGGTTCCTCATCCGGCTCTGGCTCTCACAAGCGCCGTGTGTGGGTTCCTAACACTGCTCTGCCACCTAAGTACACACCGAGGCCATCCTATGAGGCTCCTCGCCCAACTCAACAGTATGCACCTGCTAAGACCTATGGAGGACCACCTTCCAACTTTGCTCCACGCACTAACACTGTGACCTGCTTCAAGTGTGGAGAACCAGGGCACTACATGCGTGAGTGTCCTCAGAACCAACCAGGAAAACCCGTTGGCCGTGGTAAGCCAACCGGCAAGGTGAATTATGTCAAGCCAATCCCCACTGCACGTGGTCATGTCAACTATGTCTCTGCTGAGGAAGCTTATGAGGATCCTAACGTCGTCCTTGGTATGCTTCTCGTAAACTGCCATCCGGCATCTGTTCTTTTCGATACTGGAGCATCACATTCGTTCATATCCGAGAGCTATGCTCGAATGCACAACATGACTTTTTGTGACATGCCTACTTCCATGGTTATTCAAACTCCTGGTTCAAAGTGGCAAACCTCTAGGGTAAGCCATGGAAATGAAATCCTTGTCGATAGACTTGTTTTCCTAGCATCTCTAATCGCTCTCAAGTCCTCGGACATAAACATCATTTTGGGTATGGATTGGATGACAACTCATTACGCCAAGATTGATTGCTATAATAGGACCGTTCAACTTACACACCCATCCGGCAAGATAGTCAATGTCTTGACCCGAATGGCTGAGCGTTAGCTCTACTCTCTTAATGCCAGCCCTCTATCAGAACTCGAAGATATCTCGGTAGTCCGTGACTTTCCGGATGTCTTTCAAGAAGAACTGCCAGGAATTCCACCTGACAGAGATGTCGAGTTCGTGATAGATCTTATCCCTGGAACTGTTCCAATCTCTAGGAGACCTTATAAGATGGCACCACTAGAATTAGCTGAGCTAAAGAAACAACTCGATGAGTCCTTGAAAAAGGTTTCATCCGTCCTAGTTCTTCCCCTTGGGCTTGCCCCGTCCTCTTCGTCAAGAAGAAGGATGGAACGGAGCGGATGGTTGTGGATTACCGACCTGTCAATCTGGTCACCATAAAGAACAAGTATCCGCTCCCCAGGATCAACGACCTGTATGATCAGCTCACTGGATCCTCAGTCTTCTCTAAGATGGATTTGAGGTTGGGTTACCATCAAATCAAAATCAAGAACGGGGACATTCCTAAAACGGCTTTTGTTACTCGTTATGGCCAATATGAGTACACCGTCATGTCCTTCGGATTAACCAATGCCCCAGCTACCTTTTCTCGGTTAATGAATTCTATATTCATGGAGTACTTGGATAAATTCGTCGTGGTATACCTCGAAGATATACTCATCTATTCCAAGAACAAGGAAGATCATGTCGAGCATTTAAGGCTGGTATTGACGAAACTTCGAGAGCACCGCCTTTATGCCAAATTCTCTAAATGTGAATTTTGGTTGCCAGAAGTAACCTATCTAGGTCATGTGATCTCTGGCAAGGGTATTGCTGTCAATCCCGAGCGAGTTCAAGCCGTCCTTGATTGGACTCCCCCTGAATCGGTCAAGCAAGTTAGGAGTTTTCTTGGCTTAGCGAGCTATTGCCGACGCTTCGTTGAGAATTTCTCCAAGGTTGCTAAACCTCTAACTGAACTCCTCAAGAAAGATAAAAAGTTTGAGTGGACCCCACAATGCGAGTCCAGTTTTCAGGAACTGAAAAGACGCCTGACATCTGCACCTGTACTGGTACCACCAGACTTTTTCAAGGATTCTATAATCTACTGCGATGCCTCGTGACAAGGACTAGGTTGCATACTCATGCAAGATCCTCAAGTGATTGCATACGCATCTCGGCAGTTGCGTCCACATGAGGATAACTATCCTACTCATGATCTAGAGCTTGCAGTTGTAGTCCATGCACTCAAAACATGGTGACATTACCTTCTTGGTAATCGCTGTGAAATCTTCACTGATCATCAAAGTTTGAAGTACATCTTCACCCAACCGGATCTAAATCTCAGGCAAAGACGTTGGGTTGAGTTGCTGACAGATTACGACTTAGGAATCACTTATACCCCTGAAAGGCCAATGTCATGGCTGATACGCTAAGTCGTAAGTCTTATTGTAACAACTTAAGGTTACAACAAGGGCAACCACTTCTCCACGAGGAATTCCGTAAGCTTAACCTTCACATTGTTCCTCGAGGATTCCTTTCCACCTTAGTGGCGAAACCTACCCTTATGGATCAAATCATAGTTGCCCAGCGGTATGATAAAGGCATATCTCGGATCAAGGAGAACATTGCTAGCGGAGTTGCTAGAAGTTTCTCTATGGATGATCGAGGTGTTGTGTACTTCGAGAACCGCTTGGTGGTACCCAAGAAACAACAGCTACGACAAATGATTCTTAAGGAGGCTCATGAATCTCCTCTCACAATTCATCCCGGTAGTACCAAAATGTATCAGGACCTACGTCAGAGATTCTGGTGGACTAGGATGAAGAGAGAAATCGCTCAATTCATTGCTAACTGCGACGTTTGTCGTCGAGTTAAAGCAGAGCATCAACGGCCAGCTGGCACCCTTCAACCTTTAGCTATTCCTGAATGGAAATGGGACAAAGTCGGTATGGACTTCATTACTGGGTTTCCCAGGACCAGGAAAGGGAATCATGCTATCTTCGTCGTTATCGACCGCCTCTCTAAAGTAACTCATTTCCTGCCTGTTCGAGAGAGTATTACCGCTAGCCAGCTAGCAGACTTGTATGTCTCTCGGATAGTATCACTTCATGGTGTGCCGTTGGAGGTTAACTCAGACCGTGGAAGTCTTTTCACCTCACGATTTTGGGAAAGTTTCCAGAATGCTATGGGAACTCATCTCTCCTTCAGTACCGCCTTCCATCCCCAGTCAAGTGGTCAAGTGGAACGAGTCAATCAAATTCTGGAAGACATGCTTCGAGCCTCTGTCATCTCTTTCGGTATGGAATGGGAAAAGTGTCTTCCATTTGCCGAATTCGCTTATAACAATAGTTATCAAGCCAGCTTGGGCAAAGCTCCCTTTGAAGTTCTATATGGACGAAGGTGTCGAACACCTCTTAACTGGTCAGAAATCGGGGAGAGACAATTCTTTGGCCCGGATATGATCCAGGAAGGAGAAGACCAAGTTCGCATCGTTCGTGAGAAATTGAAAACAGCCCAGTCTCGCCAGAAGAGCCAATATGATAGTCATCATATGGCTGTGACTTTTGAAGTCGGTGATAAGGCTTACCTTCGGGTTACTCCTCTTAAGGGAACCCATCGCTTCGGTATCAAAGGCAAATTGGCCCCTCGTTACATCGGTCCTTTTCGCATTCTTGCCAAACGAGGAGAAGTTGCCTACCAATTGGAACTACCTCCACACCTATCCAGAGTTCATGACGTGTTCCACGTTTCTCAACTCAGGCGTTGTTTCTCGGATCCTATCCGCGGAGTGGACCACGAAACGCTTGATCTCCAGGACAATCTCACATATCGAGAGTACCCCGTCCGTATTCTTGATCAAACCGAGCGCACCACTCGACGCCACAATATCAAGTTTCTCAAGGTTCAATGGTCACATCAATCCGAGAGTGAAGCTACTTGGGAAAGGGAGGATCGCCTTCGACTTGAGTACCCCACCCTCTTTCCGGAGGAACCCGAATCTCGGGACGCGATTCTTTTAAGTGGGGGTGAGTTGTCACATCCCTAGTTTAGCACTTGCATTAGGGCTAGCTAGAGTGTGCATCATGTTTACTTATCAAAGAAACTTGAAATGGGAATGACAGAAACCCCAGCACCCCTCTCCTAACAACTAGGGTTTGATAAAATCTTTTCCAATGTACCCAAAATGCCCTTCAAAAATGTTCATCATTTCTGCCTTGGTCCTAAACCTCTGCCAAAAATGGTGCACAATTTTCTAGGACATCTAAGGGCTCTGGATTAAATCATATGGTATTTGTATTTGGGCATTTAAATGCTATAAAATATTTTAAATGCTCAAATAATCATAAACTATAATGTTCCATACTGTTCATAATATATACAGTGGGCATGACAAGTTTTATGAGTTATAAAAATGTTCTGGCATTTTTATTAATTAAACAAAGTTGCAAAACAAATGAAACAGAAAAGAATTAGGAAAAAGAAAGAGAGAGAAAGAACTTACCTGAGCCCAGCACTGTTGCAGGCCGGCCCAGCCCACCAGCCCCGTTTCTGTCGCCTTCCTCCTCGCGCCAGAAGGTAGCGCGCGTGGCCACCGCGCGCCGGCACGCGCCCGGCCACCTCCATCCTGCTTGCCTGCCTCCCCGAAGGCCTGGACGCCTCCATGCATCGCCACGCAGCTGCCCCGACCCCTCTCTCATTTCCCCTCGTCCTCATCACCTTCCCCTGGCTCTCTCCCCTCTCACCACCGAGCCGCCCGTCGCCGCCGCTCGCCGTTGCCGCACCTAGAGCCTCCCCTCGTGCCGTGACCGTGTCCAGAAGGTTCGTCGCGACGCCCTCTTCCTCCTCGCTGAGCCACGGATCGCCGGGAGCCCTGCAACGCCTTCACGCCGTCGTTCCCCTCCTCGGATCGCCGGAGCACCTCGCCATCGATTAAGAAGCTGCAGAGCGTCCCCGACCCCTCCGTCGAGCTCGCTAGTACCGCTGTGAGCTCCTACGTCGTATCCCTCCTTCCTCTGCGTCGTTTGCGCCGTGTAGCTGCCGCTCCATTGATCACCGAAACCCACCGCCGCCGTGCTTGCCGCCGGCGATGCTCCGGTGACCATTTGGTCACGGACACATGTCCATCTCGATCGTCGCAGCACGTAGACGAGCTAGGTACCACGCACGCATCGCCTAGGCCACCGTAGCTGCGTCTCCATACACGCCCGAACGCCGGCCGCCGCTGTCGAGCTCGTTGCCGTCGTCTCCGGCCACCACAGGCCCGGCGACCACCACCGTTCGACGCGCTTCAGCAAGGGCTCTCCAACGCGCCCAACCGCGACTCGAACCGAGCCCTGTGGACGTTTTCCGAAGCACGCCGCCGTGTCTGGCCTCGCCGGCGTCACTTCGCCGGCGAGTTTGACTCGTTTGACCGGGGGGTTGACCACCCCTGGGTCGCTGACGTGTGGGCCACCCCTCCCCTAATTAGCTAGTTTAATTAAGTTAATGTTAATTAAATTAGTTAGTTAGTTTAGTCACTGACCCGTGGGCCCAGACCCCACTGACAGCTAATTAGTTCCTAGATTAATACTAATTAACTTTGTTAGTTAGCTATGACACTGACATGCCGGGCCCACATGTCATGTTGCACTTGGACTAGCTCCTGTTGACTGACTGACGTCAGCATGATGTCATGCTGACGCAGTAAAGGATTTTCTGGGATTTTTAGATTTAAAATTAATTCAGGAAATTCCAGAAAATACCCAAAACTTCTAAAAATCATATAAAATCAACCGTAGCTCAGATGGAAATAATTTATATATGAAAAATGATCAGAAAAATCCAATCTTTCCAATGGCACTGGTTTCATGCATGTTTGAGCAAGTTAACCTTGCTGTATACATTAAAACATGATAATGCACTTATTTAAATAATAGCTAAAGTGCCAATTTGAATCTTTGATTCAAATAGGCTCAAACCCTTCTGGTTTTAGCTGCATTAGCCAAAACACATGCATCTTGCCATGTCATGAGCATGCATCATATTGTTGCATTTGTTTGTTTAATGATTGTATCGCCGGTATTCTCTGTGTTAGGTCCTGCTCCCAAGGATACTGCTGCGTATCCAGTTGAAGAGCAGTACCCGACAACCACTTTGCCAGGCAAGCAATCATTGATCATTCCGATACAAACCCAATCTTCTCGCTCCTGCTCTATTTTACTGCATTAAGGCAACAGCGTGTGAACTGCTACTTGCTGCGGTAGTTGAATCCTATTCCCTTGCATGACCTGTCATTGCCACAGTAAATAGTTGAAACCCACTAGCATGTGTAGGAGTTGATTGAGCCATGTGATGTGTGATCCACCATGCTATTTGTTTATGTTGCCTGCTATGCTTAGAGTTGTGTCAGGTCTGGTTCATCTGGGTGATGGATCAGAGTGAAATGATCATACCGATAAAGAGAAGGAAGTGTGGAATACGCTTGGTAAAGGTATCGATGAAAGGCCATGTAGGAGTACATGGTGGGTTGTTTCATTGGAATCGTCCATAGGACCCGAGATCTGTATGTGTGGATCAAGTTACAGCTACTACCACACATTGGGATCCTTAATTGACCCTCTCGGCTTATTAATTACCCTCGATCTCTGTCCAGGAGTTGCAACTAGTTTCTGGTGTATATAGTTTACTGGAGGTCGTGCACAATGCTGACCCTCGGGGTGGGTTGTGATGCGACAGGTACGTGGCACGGTGTACCGGTTGCCCGTTTGGTGACTCGGGAACCCTGTACACATCGTTTGGGGCCGTGAGCGACACCCCGGCCGGATCTCCCCACGGAAGGAACCCAAATAGGCGATAAACCTAGACGAGAGCCTTGAGTAGTTAGTCAGGTCGTGGCCGACACCCTCGCTGGGCTTCCGCTTGAAGGTTGCCGAGTACACGTTGAGTAACGGCGATAAGTGGTGGGAGCGTGTGTGAAGAGGTACACCCCTGCAGGGTTATCAATCTATTCGAATAGCCGTTGTTCGCGGTACGGACTACTTGGTTACTCTTACAGTTCATAGACAAGTTGATGGATACTATTAAAAGCCTCAAGATAAGTGTGAGTGCCGTGGATGGCCCTTCCGTAGGATGACGGAAGAGGATCCTCGGTAGTGTATTGTTGTGGTGAGTAGAGGACTCGTGTTCGTAATAACATCTTGCAATCTATTGAGAGTTGTAGTATAGGTTAGCCAAGAGTCAAAGCTGGCTTTCTGCTATGAACTCCACTACCTCCTTTGATAATGTTGCATGTATGATAGGTTCTGTGGTAAGACTTGCTGAGTACCTTTGTACTCATGTTTTCTTAATAACTATTGCAGAGGAGAACCCTGCCCCTGCTGATGGGTTCTACATAGACGTTGACGTCGACGAGTAGCTTGACACCCAGACAGAGATCTGGAGCTTGTGAAGGGCCTTGTAGATAGTCAGGCTACACCAAGCCTGTTTTATTTTCTAAGTTGTCTGTACTCAGACATGTAGCTTCCGCTTGTGCTTGTATGACTGTATGACTTGAGTGTTGGGTCATGTGACCCTACCTGTATGGATATGTTATGTATGGCTCTTGGAGCCTCATAAATAAAGTACTTTGAGTCATAGAGTTCTGTTGTGATGCAATGTTGTATTTGCACATATTGAGCATATTGTGTGTATGGTTGAAATGCTTGGTATGTGTGGGATCCGACACCTAGTTGTTTTCCTTTGGTAGCCTACCTTACAGGGAAATGCCTCCTAGTGATTCCAATGAGCCTTGGTAGCTTGCTACTGCTCGGAACACGTAGGCTGGCCGGCATGTGTCCTTCTTCGTTCCTGTGTCTGTGCCTTAGGGGAAATGTCACGCGTTGTTCCTTTAAGTCCATGTAGCTTGCTACGACTTGGGTTCATACGTTGATGACCGACACGTTCGTTGCTGGGTCATGGATGCCTGTCTCTGTAATCTAGTGCCACTTTTGGTTTATAACTAGCCATGTCGGCCCGAGTTCTCTGTCATATGGATGCTAGCGACACTGCCATATATGTGTGCCAAAATGCGCAAACGGTCCCGGGCCAGGTAAGGTGGCACCCGTGGGGTTACCGTGCGTGAGGCCGTAAAGTGATATGACGTGTTACAGCTAGATCGGTGTGACTTAGGATCGGGGTCCTGACAACCGACACGTATGTATCATTGCTACTAAGGATAAAAAGATGGGGTCCATTTCTAGTTTTCTACATAAATAGATCTTGCCTACATCATGTCATCGTTCTTATTGCATTACTCTATTTCTCCATGAACTTAATACACTAGATGCATGCTGGATAGCGGTCGATGTGTGGAGTAATAGTAGTAGATGCAGGCAGGAGTCGGTCTACCAATCTTGGACGTTATGCCTATATAATTATCATTGCCTGGATATCGTCATGATTATTTGAAGTTCTATCAATTTCCCAACGGTAATTGTTTTCCCATCATTAGCTATATTCTTGAGAGAAACCACTAGTGAAATCTACGGCCCCCGGGTCTCTTTCTCATATTATTTGCCTTTGCGAACTATTTTCCTTTGCTTTTATTTTCAGATCTACTAAATCAAAAACCCAAAAATACCTTGCTACAATTTATCTTATTTATCATTCAATATATCAATATTTACAACACTACCACGTCTGTTACCCGAAAGGGATTGATAACCCCTTTGACACGTCGGGTTGTGAGTATTTGTAATTTGTGTGCAGGTGTTGTTTACGTTGTGTTGATTGGTTATCCTATTGGTTTTATAACATCGGTCTCATCAGTGAGGTAAATACCTACCGCTGCTATACTGCATCATCCCTTCCTCTTTGGGGAAATACAGACGTAGTTCTAGCAGACATCAAAAGAGTTTCTCGCGCCGTTGCCGGGTTGCACCTTCAACATATACCAGGTTCCTAATCACAAATCTCATCTTCTCGCAATTTACATTATTTGCCAGTTTCCTCTCGTTTTCATCTCCCCCACTTCAGAAACATTTGTCGTTTTTATTTTCCCTCTTTTCCGTTCGTCGTTTTCTGTCAGATCTATTCTTTGCTTGCAATCATGAGTGATTTTGGTATGGCACCAACAGATGATGGCCTAACCCATAAGATTTGACGTACGAGCAATCTGGATGCTAAAACATTTATCTTCGGACAAGGGAATGTTATGGGAAAAGAACGTGTTCAAGAGTGTTTCAATTGTGTTGGGAATTCAAGTCTTGATGATTCTCCTATACTTAGAACTCCTAGATCTTATGTGGATACAATTTCAGCACTACTTCTGAAACTTGAAAGTAAATTTATCCGTACTCATCCCTCTTTGCAAAGATTTTTTTATGAGCTTCCCGATATAAAAAATCCTAGAGCTAAAAAGTTGGCCACTCTTGTCCTTATGAATGAACTTGATTACATAATATGGGGAGCTAGAGAAATCTTTGATTTTTATGGTATGAAACATGAAAAACCCGTGATAGATGAAATTCTTTACAATAGTGATTATGCGTTAAGGCATTTGCTTGGGGATAATAGAATGTGTGATGATAATCTTAAGAAGGAAGTCCTTGTTTTAGTTATAATCCAACAAGTTTTCAATAATGTTAACCAACATCACTCTTGGATTGTTGCTGGAAATCAAAGGTGTTATGATGAAAATCAACTTAGAAATGCTAAGGTATCTATGGATAATATGTTCTACGTTGTCTTTACAAAACCTCACGACAAGGATACCCCTAAAGAAATTAAAAATAAGGATGACAAAACTTAGATCCTTGCTTTATGCCTAGCTAAGGGCGTAAAACGATAGCACTTTTTTGGAGGCTACACAACTTGTATATTTTTTCTTTTTTGATTTACTTGTTGTTTTCAATAAAATACCCTTTAATACCTATGTTTAGATGTGTTTTTCTGGTTTGAAAAAAGGTTTGTGCCAAGCAAAGCCTTAGGATCATGTTGGGTGTTAGTATATTTGATCTTGCTGAAAAACAGAAACTTTTGCGCTCACGAGAAAAAATCTCATTTTTAACAGAAGAGTGATTTTTGGTTGATTCTTTTTGCAAAATATTAATACACAAAATGCCCACGTAGCCCTATTTTTCAAAAAAAAATAGTTGCAGAACAATTTGAAACTTCCAGACTGTTCTGTTTTTGATAGATTCTGTTTTATTGTGTTATGTGCTTGTTTTGATGATTCTATGGTTTTCTTTAATGATTTTTTGCCATATAAATGTTGGAATGCAGTACATATAATACAAATACAAAATAGGGATTGGTTTGCTACAACACTTATAGTAGTAATTTGTTTTCTTATACTAACGGATCTCACGGAAGTTTTCTTGAGTTTTGTGTGATTGAAGTTTTCAAGTTTTGGGTTATCTTACGATGGATGAAGGAATCATGAGTAAGAAGAACTTACGCTTGGGGATGGCCCGGCATCCCAAGCTATTATCCTGAGAGAAGCAAGCAACTAAGCTTCGGGAAGCCCCCGAGTGGCATCCCCTCTTTCTTCTAACGACCATCGGTATTTTACTCGAAACTATATGTTTATTCGTCACATGATATGTGTTTTGCTTGGAGCGTCTTGTATGATATGAGTCTTTGCTTGTTTTGTTTTGATTTTTAAGTTATCAATCCTTGTTGTACACACCTATTAGAGAGAGCCAAATTATGTTGTGACTTGTTAGGATAGTTCTCTATGCTTCATTTAAATTTTTATGAGCTATGGATTTGATCTAGTCCTTCACTTATATCTTTTTGAGCACGACGTGCTTTAGTATTTTTGAATAAATACTCTCTTGCTTCACTTAGACTTATTTGAGAGTTCGTAAGTTTTTAAGAAATTCTCTCTTGCTTCACTTAAATTATTTTGAGAGAAAGAAAAAAATTGCTCATGATCTTCACTTATATTTGTTTGAGCTTATCAAAAGCAACACATAAAAATTAGTTCCAAAGTGATAGATATCCAAGAAGGATGTAATAAAAACTTTCATGAAGATCATTGGACAAAATAAACTTGATTCCTTGGAATAGTTTTGAGACATGATGACGTGATATGTGAGTCATGTTAATGAGTGATTATGCTTTAGTAAGAATATTAGTGTTAAGGTTGGTGATTCCCTATGCAAGCACGAAATTCAATAATCATGCAATGAAATTGCATCCTACTTGTGATGCATTATTCGGTGTTATTTATTCTCCGTGTTCGCTTATGATATTATTCGTTTCATGGTTGGTCGCTTCCCAGTCTTTTGCTAGCCTTCATTTTGCACTAAGTATGATCACTACTTGTGCATCCAAAATCCTTTATCCCGGTTTTGCCACGTGAGTCCACCATAACTACCTATATGTGATATTTCCTTGCTGTTCCAAGCAAGTTTGTATGTGCCATCTCTAATTTTCAAAATAAATTTCCATTTTGTGTGCCCGTACCGCTCGCGAGGCGCTGAGGGTGGCCAGTATTTTCCATGTTAGATGTGTTATTCTCACGATGAGTGTTTATTCACTTGTCATTGCACGATAGTAAGGCAAATGTATTACGGATGCCCAGTCCCGAAATGAAAAACAAATTTACTTTATGTTGTCAAATAATAAATTCCTTGGAAAGTGTTGGTATGGAAGGCAACCGTGGATTCGGCTAGCCATGACTTGTGAAAGTTTGGTGGAAAAAGGAATAAACTTTATTTTATGTTTGGGAACCGCCTATGATATATCTGGCATGGAAAGTGTTGGGAACCTTGAGTCGTTTTCTTTGGTGTGAAAAGTATACCTCCCAAAATATTTATTATCTCTCAATTTAAAGATTTGAGCTCTAGCACCTCTACAAATCCCTACTTCCCTTTGCGAAGGGCCTTTCTTTTACTTATGCAATTCTTATTTTTGAATTGGGGACTGATGGGCGCCGGCGCACCGGCCCAACAGTTGGGCCGGTCGAGCCCCAACCACCCGATATAGCGATTAAGGCCGTCAGATCTGAACCTCGCTTCATTCTCCTCGCAGTCGTTCCCCACACCCATCCTCCCCTCCCTTCCCCTCCGGGATAAAAATTGCAACAGCCTCGAGGTCCGCCGACACCTCACCATACCTCCGCGAGAAAAATGGAGCTTGAAGCTCCACCACGGCATCCTCGTCGCCGGTCGGGACCCTCGCCGGCCGTCCTCGTCACCGGTTGCCATCTGCATCTCCTCGCCCCCGGCTCCACACATGTAGCAGCTGCCTCCTCTGGTTGCAGCTCCGCGTAGCGATGGCTGTAGCTCGGTGGCGATGCAGCACCGTCACGCCATCAACAGCGATGCCAGGTTGAAGCTGTTTTTCCATGGCCATTGAAGATTTTTTTTTCAAGGTTGAAGCTTTTTCATAGACCGGTTGAAGCTTTTTTACACTTTGGTTGAAGCTTTTCCCGCGCTGCTCGAAGGTGTTTTTCGCGGTTAAGCATTTATCCATATTTTTTGTTGCGAACGGCACGAGAAAAGCTACAAACAGTGGTCGTTTTTGCTACAACCAGGAAGACGGTGAAGTGTGGCCGGCGATGACGGGTTGCAAATTTGTTGCAACCAGCAGCGGGAAAGCTACCACCGGCGAGCGAATTTGCTGCAACCGGTGTGAGGTGGTGCAACCGGCATGCGGTGGTGCGACGAGCGGCGACACGGGTGACCATGGTGACTAGGATTTTGCTACCACCGGTGCTCACTTTTGCTACCATCCTGGTGACCGCGTGCTACCAGTGCGGGTACGGGAAGCTGCGACCTCGATGACAGATGATGGAACCGGCGTGATCCATCACGAAGATGCTACAATTGTCGGGTAAAAAAGCTTCAATCATCAGGGACGTGAGATGCTTCCAGCAGGAGACGAATGGAAGCCGCTAATGGGGTGAGGGGGCCCGGGCATGGCGGAGGGTGCCAGGGTCGCGGCCGGAGGCGTGTGTGCTGGTGGTGCGGGCGAGGGCTGATTCCTGGTGCTGCAGGTACCCGTGGTGTCCGTGTTTGCGGGGAAGAAGGAGATGAGGTGTTCGCAGGGAACCAGGAGATGAGGAAAAAAATGATTGGAAAAGAGTGGTCCCGTTGCTTTTTTCTGAGGTGCTCGCGTCGTACGATCGAGCGATCGCCAGGCCCGCGTGCGTCCGGCGCAACGCTTCGTCCGGCGTCCCAGCAGTAAACGTTTCCCTTTTTAATTTGAGTCTCCATCTACTCTTATAAAGCACCAACTAGGAAACACTATGATCGTACTTGAGCATTGGGTGTAACTAATATGCGAGTGTGTTTCATGAATGGATCAATGGTTGAGCATGATGGGCGAGGGGTAACTTATTTTAGTATTGATATTTTGAAAGACATGGATGCTTGTTGATATGCTTGAGTATTTAAGTCCCATGTCAAAAATAGACTATTGCTTTGAACCATATAAAAGTCCAAATGTCCATGCTATAAAGAAAAGAATATGCTATGACATGATAGGCAGCATTCCACATCCAGAAATTCTGTTTTTATCATTTACCTACTCGAGGACGAGCATGAATTAAGCTTGGGGGTGCTGATATGTCTCCAATGTATCTATTATTTTTTATTGTTCCATGCTATTATATTATCATTCTTGGATGTTTTACAATCATTTTATATCATTTTTTGCTACTAACTTATTGACATAGTGCCAAGTGCAGTTGTTGTTTTCTGCATGTTTTTTACATCGCATGAAATCAATATCAAATGGACCCCAAACGCCGCGAAACTTTTTGGAGAATTTTTACGGGCCAGTAGACACCCAATGGGCCAGAGCTGCACCTGGGGGGTGCCCTGAGGGGGCACGACCCACCAGGGCATGCCAGCCCCCCTGGCGCGCCCAGGTGGGTTGTGCCCACCTCGGTCGCATCCCGCACTGTCTCTTCTCTCTATAAATACTCAGATATTCCAGAAAGCCTAAAGGAGTCGACGGAATTCTATTCCAGACGCTGGGAAGTACAGAACCACCAGATCTAATCTAGACACCATCACGAAGGGGTTCACCACCTCCATTGGTGCCTCTCCGATGATGTGTGAGTAGTTCCTTGTAGACCTACGGGTTCGTAGTCAGTAGCTAGATGGCTTTCTCTCTCTCTTTCGATTATCAATACAATGGTCTCTTGGAGATCCATATGATGTAACTCTTTTGCGGTGTGTTTGTTGAGATCTGATGAACTTTGAGTTTATGATCAGATCTATCTTTTTATGTCCATGAAAGTTATTTGAGTCTTCTTTGATCTCTTATATGCATGATTTCTTATAGACTCGTATTTCTTCTTTGATATTTGGGTTTTGTTTGTCCAACTTGATCTATTTATCTTGCAATGGGAAGAGGTGCTTTGTAGTGGGTTCGAACTTACGGTGCTTGATCCTAGTGACAGAAAGGGAACCGACACGTATGTATCGTTGCTACTAAGGATAAAACGATGGGGTATATTTCTTTATAAATAGATCTTGTCTAAATCATGTCATCGTTCTTATTGCATTACTCCGTTTCTCCATGAACTTAATACACGATATGCATGCTGGATAGCGGTCGATGTGTGGAGTAATAGTAGTAGATGCAGGCAGGAGTCGGTCTACCAATCTTGGACGTTATGCCTATATAATTATCATTGCCTAGATATCGTCATGATTATTTGAAGTTCTATCAATTTCCCAACGGTAATTGTTTTCCCATCGTTAGCTATTTTCTCGAGAGAAGCCACTAGTGAAATCTACGGCCCCCGGGGTCTCTTTCTCATATTATTTGCCTGTGCGATATATTTTCCTTTGCTTTTATTTTCATATCTACTAAAACAAAAACCCAAAATACCTTGCTGCAATTTATCTTATTTATCATTCCATCTATCAATATTTACAACTCTATCACGTATGTTACCCGAAAGGGATTGACAACCCATTTACACGTCGGGTTGCGAGTATTTGTTATTTGTGTGCAGGTGTTGTTTACGTTGTGTTGCTTGGTTCTCCTAATGGTTCGATAACCTTGGTCTCATCACTGAGGGAAATACCTACCGATGCTATAATGCATCATTCCTTCCTCTTTGGGTAAATACCGGCGTAGTTCTAGCAGACATCAGGGAGGTGCGGCACCCAGACTGGCTGGCCAACCCGGTCATTGTCCCCAAAAAGGGCGGGAAGGAGCGCATGTGCGTCGACTTCACGAACCTCAACAAGGCGTACCCTCAGGACCCGTTTGCTCTTCCGCGCATTGATCAAATCGTCGATTCCATCGCGGAATGCGACTTGATGTGCTTCCAGGACGCCTTCTCAGGCTATCATCAGATCAAGATGGCGGTGCAGGACATCGAGAAGACAACATTCCTTACCCAGTGCGGGGTATACTGCAACACCTGCATGCCCTTTGAGCTGTGGAATGCCAGCGCGACCATCCAGAGATTGATGCACATCATGAACGAAATATGACCAAGAGGCAATAATAAAGTTGTTATTTATATTTCCTTATATCATGATAAATGTTTATTATTCATGCTAGAATTATATTAACCGGAAACTTAGTACATGTGTGAATACATAGACAAAATAGAGTTTCCCTAGTAGCCTCTACTAGACTAGCTCATTGATCAAAGATGGTTATGTTTCCTAGCCATAGACATGAGTTGTCATTTGATCAATGGGATCACATCATTAGGAGAATGATGTGATGGACAAGACCCATCCATTAGCTTAGCAACATGATCGTTTAGTTTTACTGCTATTGCTTTCTTCATGACTTATACATGTTCCTATGACTATGAGATTATGCAACTCCCGAATACCAGAGGAACACCTTGTGTGCTATCAAACTTCACAATGTAACTGGGTGATTATAAAGATGTTCTACAGGTGTCTCCGAAGGTGTTTGTGGTGTTGGCATAGATCGAATAGGATTTGTCACTCCGAGTGTCGGAGAGGTATCTCTCGGCCCTCTCGGTAATACACATCATAATAAGCCTTGCAAGCAAACGACTAATGAGTTAGTCACGAGATGATGTATTACGGAACGAGTAAAGAGACTTGCCGGTAACAAGATTGAATTAGGTATCATGATACCGACGATCAAATCTCGGGCAAGTAACATACCGATGACAAAGGGAACAACGTATGTTGTTATGCGGTTCGACCGATAAAGATCTTCGTAGAATATGTAGGAGCCAATATGGGCATCCAAGTTCCTCTATTGGTTATTGACCGGAGAGATGTCTCGGTCATGTCTACATAGTTCTCGAACCCGTAGGGTCCGCACGCTTAACGTACATTGATGATATGGTATTGAATGAGTTATGTATGTTGGTGACCGAATGTTATTCGTAGTCCCGGATGAGATCGCAGACATGCCGAGGAACTCCGGAATGGTCCGGAGATAAAAATTGATATATGGGATAATAGTGTTTAACCTCCGGAAGGGTTCCGGAATTCACCGGAAGGGGTTCCGGATGTTTCCTGAAATGTTTGGGTACGAGAACACTTTATTTGGGCCAAAGGGGAAAGCCCTCGAGGCTTTTGGAAAGTGTAAAAGGAAGTTTTGCGGAGACCAGAGGCTAGACGCCAGGAACCCTGGCGTCTAGGGGATAGACGCCGGGAACCCTGGCGTCTAGCCCTGTAGTCCGAGTGGGACTCTTGCCTTTCGGGCAAAACCGACTTTGAGGAGGCTTTTGCTCCAAGTTTCGACCCCATGGCTCAACATATAAATAGAGGGGCAGGGCTAGCACCCAAGACACATCAAGATACACCAAGCCGTGTGCGCAAAGCCCGTCCCTCTAGTTTCTCCTCCGTCTAGTTTCTGTAGTGCTTGGCGAAGCCCTGTGGAGATTGTTCTTCATCACCAACCGTCACCACGCCGTCGTGCTGCCGGAACTCATCTACTACTCCGCCTGTCTTGCTGGATCAAGAAGGCGAGGACATCATCGAGCTGAACGTGTGCTAAACGCGGTGGTGCCGTACGTTCAGTACTTGATCGGGACGGATCGTGAAGGTGTACGACTACATCAACCGCGTTGATAAATGCTTCCGCTTTGCGATCTTCAAGGGTATGAAGATACACTCCCCCTCTCGTTGCTATGCATCTCCTAGATAGATCTTGCATGATTGTAGGAATATTTTATTAAATACTGCGTTCCCCAACACATCTCTCTGGGCCAGTAGCTCAGAAAAAACGTCGAGGCGTACATCGACGTCATAGTAGTCAAGTCGCGGGAAGCATAGACCCTTATTGAAGATGTGGAAGAAACGTTCACCAACCTACGCAAGGTGAACCTGTGGCTCAATCCGGATAAATGCGTGTTTAGCGTCCCGTCTAGCAAGCTGCTGGGCTTCTTGGTGTCGCATAGAGGAATCGAGGCCAACCCCGAGAAGATCAAGGCGATCGAGAAGATGTGCCCGCCTCAAACCCTCAAGGAGATGCAGAAGTTGGCGGGCTGCGTGACCGCGTTGGGATGCTTCATCTCCAAGATAGGCAAGCGGGCTCTCCCTTTCTTCAACCTCATGAAAATGAAGGGGCCCTTTGAGTGGACTCCGGAGGCGGACACCGCCTTCCAAGGCCTCAAGAGGTACCTCACAAGCCCGCCGGTGATGGTGGCGCTTCACCCTCTTGAGCCCTTGGTGCTTTACTTGGCCGCCACGCCCCACTCGGCCAGTGCAGCGCTTGGGGTGGTCAGGGAGGAGAGCATAGGTGTAGGCTTGCAGCGTAATGCCCCGCATGCGGCTGCGCCTCCACCACCTCAGGAGGGAGCTCCTGAGGCGTCGGCTGCCCCGTCGGGTAGCGGGGCTCCCCAGGCCATTGCGCTTCAAATAGAGCAAGCTGTCGCCAACGCTCCTGCCCTCGTTGAGCACCGTGTCCACTTTGTCAGCACTATATTGCGCAATGCGCGTGTGCTACCCCATGCTGCAGAAGCTCCTACTTGCGCTCCTCGTCGCTTCCAGGAAGCTACGCCACTACTTCCAAGGCCACCCCATCAAGGTCATCTCCGCGTACCCCCTGGAGAAGGTACCGTGCATCCTCAATGCCGCGGGAAGGGTTGCCGAATGGAACGTCGAGCTGCAGGGATTCCAGCTGGGGTTCAGCAACACCGGGGCCATCAAGGGTGCGGCCCTCGCCAACTTCGTGGCGAAGTGGATTGACACCCCTCACCGGAGGATGGGCGAGGTCCACTCCCTCGCGCTCGGGGACGAGGTGCCCAATGGCTGGGTCATGTACTTCGATGGCGCATTCGCACGCCAGGGCGCGGGGGCTGGAGTCTTGCTCATCTCACCGGCCCAAGAGAAGCTATACTACGCCATGCAACTCTGCTTCCAGCACGGAGATAAGATCTCCAACAACATTATGGAATACGAGGGCCTGATCGATGGCCTCAGGGCCGCGATAGCCCTCGGGGTCAAGCGCCTCACCATCAGGGGCGATTCTCAGCTCCTCGTCAACTTCTCCAAAATAAGTACACGCCCAAGGATGAGCACATGGAGGCATACTTAGAAGAGGTACACAAGATTGATAAACGATTCTTGGGATTGGAATTGCAGCACATCCCGCGTGGCACAAATAGGGAGGCGGGCGACTTCGCCAAGAGGGCATCCCGACGCGAGCCCCAGAAGCCCGGTGTCTTCGAGGAACGACTCTTCAAGACATCAGCGACTTCCCCCGGCGCAGGCCCAGCGCTGCTTCGGGAGGAGTCGTCCCCGGCCCCTCCCACAAGCACCCAGGCCTGCGGCCCGACCTCCGGAGCCTGCTTACTCCTGGCACTCGAGCCTCGGGAGAGGTGCTCGATGATGTCGCTTGAGATGCATCGGTGTTTCCCCAAGGAATAAGGGAGGATGCAACACAGCAATGGTAAGGTATTTCCCTCAGTGATGATACCACGGTTATCGAACCGGTAGGTGATATAGACCGAACCTCGATGGCGAGATCTGATATGTTGTTCCAGCCGATCTTTCACGGCACTCCACCACCAGCAGTAGCAACCTCTCGCCTGCGCACGCGATGTGCACGAAGTAGAGGGTTTGAACCTTGCGCCCCAGGACGAGAAAACCAATCTCGACGAAGGTACTCACGCACAAAACAATTTCCACGAAGAGAAATTGCAACACAGAGGTTTTCTAAAGATCCCTCCAAAACTTGATACGGGTGTCTACCCTGAAAACACATCGTGTCTATTTCATAAAATAACCTGCCTTTATATGATCGCATCCTCTAGTACTTATAGCTGACCCGACTAATCAACTTGGCCCTCACGTAGAAGTAATCTATTCCTACATGCTAAGGAAGTCAAAAGGAAACAAAGACTATAATCTATTCTGGGCTCTATACTATATTTATTTAGTTGCCTTTTACATCTCGGCAACAAAAATCATGTATTTATCTTCACTGTAGGTGGACCCCATCCCAAGTCCTTTGAGAGATAGATGACCACGTACATCTGCTTCCCGTACATGTTCCTTGCGTGGTAAAATTAGGAACATAAATCCTTCTTTAAACCTTTCTTTAACTCCTTTTATATCTCCAAGTAAATAGCCATAATTCTTGGTTGCATGCACCAAACGAATTTTGCCTCCTACAGTTGGAACAGAATAGCATTGTAGGCTGGCTTCCATCTCATGTTTTTCTCTCTTTATTTCTTGCATCATTTTGGCCTATATTAATTATGTGTGATGCATCAACGTGCATGCAAGTATTAACTAGTGTATCCTCATCTTCATTACTTGGCCATAGATACTCATGTGTAGATACTTCGTATTTTCGGACAACATTGGCTTCAGATGAAATGTTGAGGACCTCGATGTTTTTATTACAGCGGGTCGTATCATCCTCTCCCCCTTGAATGGAAACCGTCCTCGGTTTTGACTCAATCTCTTCAGCAATATTTCCATGTACATACTGAACGGTGACAACCGAAATTTCCGTAGCTTCAACCTTCTTGTTTTCTTATTTTTCCTCTTTTATCTTCTCGAGATGTTCTTTCCTCCAAGAAATAAAATTCTCCTCACCCATAGGCACAAGGTTGCACTTCTTACCCCTCTTGACAGTATATGTGTGTGTTTGGCAATCATACGCCACATCATGATCTTTGTACCATGGCTCACCCAATAACAAGTGACACGAAATCATCGCTGCCAGAATCACGGCGCACAAAACCTCACAAAAATAATTACCTAGCAAAAATGATACCTTAGTTTAGTGTGTGACAACGTGCTCTTCATGAACCCCACGAAACAAGTATGGTTGCGGATGTGCTGTCACTGGTAGATTCAACTTTTCTACCATCTCGATGCTTGCAGCGTTGATCAAATTCATGTGACCGATCGTCATGGCACATGATCTCTCTCTCACCACCACACGGGTGTGAAAAAGCCCAGCCCAATGGCCTTCCTCCTCCAATTGAAACCCATAGCTTAACTTACTAAATAATGATGCACTCGCCATCTTCTCTAAAGTGCCATGAACAGCATGATGCCCTGAATACCACCTGATATAGACCGAACCTCGATGGCGAGATCCGATCTGTTGTTGCGGCCCGATCTTTCACGGAACTCTACCACCCGTAGTAGCAACCTCTCGCACGCGCACGCGATATACATGAAGTAGAGGGTTTGAACCTTGCGCCCTACCACGAGAAAACCAATCCCGACGAAGGTACTTACGCGCAAAACAATTTTCACAAAGAGAAATCGCAACACAGAGGTTTACTAAAGATCCCTCCAAAACTTGATACGGGTGTCTACCCTGAAAAACACATCGTGTCTATTTCATAAAATAACCTGCCTTTACATGATCGCATCCTCTACTACTTATAGCTGACCCAACTAATCAACTTGGCCCTCACGTAGAAGTAATCTATTCCTACATGCTAAGCAAGTCAAAAGGAAACACAGACTATAATCTATTTTGGACTCTATACTATATTTATTTAGTTGCCTTTTACATCTCGGCAACAAACACCGTGTATTTATCTTCACTGTAGGTGGACCCCATCCCAAGTCCTTGAGGGATAAATGACCACGTACATCTCCTTCTCGTACATGTTCCTTGCGTGGTAAAAATAGGAACATAAATCCTTCTTTGAACCTTTCTTTAACTCCTTTTATATCTCCAAGTAAATAGCCAAAATTCTTGGTTGCATGCACTTAACAAATTTGCCTCCTACATTTGGAACAGAATAGCATTGTAGGCTGGCTTCCATCTCATGTTTCTCTCTCTTTATTTCTTGCATCATTGTACGCATGTCAAGTCCTGAAATAAATCTCATTTGGTCCTGAGCCTGGACATGTTTCTCCTTTTTGCCTATATTAATTATGTGTGATGCATCAACGTGCATGCAAGTATTAACTAGTGTATCCTCATCTTCATTGCTTGACCGTAGATACTCCTGTGTAGATGATTGGTATTTTCGGACCACATCGGCTTCAGATGAAATGTTGACGACCTCGGTGTTTTTATTACAGCGGGTCGTGTCAGTAGGAGAACCAAGCAATACTATGTAAACGGTACCTTCACACAAAGAACAAATACTTGTAACCCAACGCGTTAAAGGGGTTGTCAATCCCTTCCGGGTAACGATGCTAAAAATGACGTAAGGATAGGATAAAATTGTAGTAGATTGAAAGATGCAAATAAAAGCAAATAAAACACATCAAGGTATTTTTGGGTTATGATAATATAGATCTGGAAACAAAAGTGGCAAATATAGATCATTTACCTACTCGAGGACGAGCATGAATTAAGCTTGGGGGTGCTGATATGTCTCCAACGTATCTATTATTTTTTATTGTTCCATGCTATTATATTATCATTCTTGGATGTTTTACAATCATTTTATAATCATTTTATATCATTTTTTGCTACTAACTTATTGACATAGTGCCAAGTGCAGTTGTTGTTTTGTGCATGTTTTTTACATCGCATGAAATCAATATCAAACGGACCCCAAACGCCGCGAAACTTTTTGGAGAATTTTTACGGGCCAGGAGACACCCAATGGGCCAGAGCTGTACCTGGGGGGTGCCCTGAGGGGGCACAACCCACCAGGGCATGCCAGCCCCCCTGGCGCGCCCAGGTGGGCTGTGCCCACCTCGGTCGCATCCCGCACTGCCTCTTCTCTCTATAAATACTCAGATATTCC
This sequence comes from Secale cereale, assembly GCA_902687465.1. Classification (NCBI taxonomy): domain Eukaryota; kingdom Viridiplantae; phylum Streptophyta; class Magnoliopsida; order Poales; family Poaceae; genus Secale; species Secale cereale. Next base: position 751,048,979 of record LR738715.1, on the reverse strand, counting down.
ATAAAGCCTAAAGGAGTCGACGGAATTCTATTCTAGGCGCTGGGAAGTACAGAACCACCAGATCTAATCTAGACACCATCACGAAGGGGTTCACCACCTCCATTGGTGCCTCTCCGATGATGTGTGAGTAGTTCCTTGTAAACCTACGGGTCCGTAGTCAGTAGCTAGATGGCTTCCTCTCTCTCTTTCGATTATCAATACAATGGTCTCTTGGATATCCATATGATGTAACTCTTTTGCGGTGTGTTTGTTGAGATCTGATGAACTTTGAGTTTATGATCAGATCTATCTTTTCATGTCCATGAAAGTTATTTGAGTCTTCTTTGATCTCTTATTTGCATGATTTCTTATAGACTCGTATTTCTTCTGTGATATTTGGGTTTTGTTTGGCCAACTTGATCTATTTATCTTGCAATGGGAAGAGGTGCTTTGTAGTGGGTTCGAACTTACGGTGCTTGATCCTAGTGACAGAAAGGGAACCGACACGTATGTATCGTTGCTACTAAGGATAAAACGATGGGGTCTATTTCTTCATAAATAGATCTTGTCTAAATCATGTCATTGTTCTTATTGCATTACTCCGTTTCTCCATGAACTTAATACACTATATGCATGCTGGATAGCGGTCGATGTGTGGAGTAATAGTAGTAGATGCAGGCAGGAGTCGGTCTACCAATCTTGGACGTTATGCCTATATAATTGTCAATGCCTAGATATCGTCATGATTATTTGAAGTTCTATCAATTTCCCAACGGTAATTGTTTTCCCATCGTTAGCTATTTTCTCGAGAGAAGCCACTAGTGAAATCTACGGCCCCCGGGGTCTCTTTCTCATATTATTTGCCTGTGCGGTATATTTTCCTTTGCTTTTATTTTCATATCTACTAAACCAAAAACCCAAAATACCTTGCTGCAATTTATCTTATTTATCATTCCATCTATCAATATTTACAACTCTATCACGTCTGTTACCCGAAAGGGATTGACAACCCATTTACACGTCGGGTTGCGAGTATTTGTTATTTGTGTGCAGGTGTTGTTTACGTTGTGTTGCTTGGTTCTCCTAATGGTTCGATAACCTTGGTCTCATCACTGAGGGAAATACCTACCGATGCTATAATGCATCATCCCTTCCTCTTTGGGTAAATACCGGCGAAGTTCTAGCAGACATCAGGGAGGTGCGGCACCCAGACTGGCTGGCCAACCCGGTCATTGTCCCCAAAAAGGGCGGGAAGGAGCGCATGTGCGTCGACTTCACGAACCTCAACAAGGCGTACCCTCAGGACCCGTTTGCTCTTCCGCGCATTGATCAAATCGTCGATTCCACCGCGGAATGCGACTTGATGTGCTTCCAGGACGCCTTCTCAGGCTATCATCAGATCAAGATGGCGGTGCAGGACATCGAGAAGACAATATTCCTTACCCAGTGCGGGGTATACTGCAACACCTGCATGCCCTTTGAGCTGCGGAATGCCAGCGCGACCATCCAGAGATTGATGCACATCATGAAGGAAATATGACCTAGAGGCAATAATAAAGTTGTTATTTATATTTCCTTATATCATGATAAATGTTTATTATTCATGCTAGAATTGTATTAACCGGAAACTTAGTACATGTGTGAATACATAGACAAAATAGAGTTTCCCTAGTAGCCTCTACTAGACTAGCTCATTGATCAAAGATGGTTATGTTTCCTAGCCATAGACATGAGTTGTCATTTGATCAATGGGATCACATCATTAGGAGAATGATGTGATGGACAAGACCCATCCATTAGCTTAGCAACTTGATCGTTTAGTTTTACTGCTATTGCTTTCTTCATGACTTATACATGTTCCTATGACTATGAGATTATGCAACTCCCGAATACCAAAGGAACACCTTGTGTTCTATCAAACGTCACAATGTAACTGGGTGATTATAAAGATGTTCTACAGGTGTCTCCGAAGGTGTTTGTGGTGTTGGCATAGATCGAATAGGATTCGTCACTCCGAGTGTCGGAGAGGTATCTCTGGTCCCTCTCGGTAATACACATCATAATAAGCCTTGCAAGCAAATGACTAATGAGTTAGTCACGAGATGATGTATTACGGAACGAGTAAAGAGACTTGCCGGTAACGAGATTGAATTAGGTATCATGATACCGACGATCAAATCTCGGGCAAGTAACATGCCGATGACAAAGGGAACAACGTATGTTGTTATGCGGTTCGACCGATAAAGATCTTCGTAGAATATGTAGGAGCCAATATGGGCATCCAAGTTCCTCTATTGGTTATTGACCGAAGAGATGTCTCGGTCATGTCTACATAGTTCTCGAACCCGTAGGGTCCGCACGCTTAACGTTCATTGATGATATGGTATTGAATGAGTTATGTATGTTGGTGACGGAATGTTATTCGGAGTCCCGGATGAGATCGCAGACATGACGAGGAACTCCGGAATGGTCCGGAGATAAAGATTGATATATGGGATAATAGTGTTTAACCTCCGGAAGGGTTCCGAAATTTCATCGGAAGGGGTTTCGGATGTTTCCTGAAATGTTTGGGTACGAGAACACTTTATTTGGGCCAAAGGGGAAAGCCCTCGAGGCTTTTGGAAAGTGTAAAAGGAAGTTTTGCGGAGACCAGAGGCTAGACGCCAGGAACCCTGGCGTCTAGGGGATAGACGCCGGGAACCCTGGCGTCTAGCCCTGTAGTCCGAGTGGGACTCTTGCCTTTCGGGCAAAACCGACTTTGAGGAGGCTTTTGCTCCAAGATTCGACCCCATGGCTCAACATATAAATAGAGGGGCAGGGCTAGCACCCAAGACACATCAAGATACACCAAGCCGTGTGCCGCAAAGCCCGTCCCTCTAGTTTCTCCTCCGTCTAGTTTCTGTAGTGCTTGGCGAAGCCCTGCGGAGATTGTTCTTCAACACCAATTGTCACCACGCCGTCGTGCTGCCGGAACTCATCTACTACTTCGCCTGTCTTGCTGGATCAAGAAGGCAAGGACATCATCGAGCTGAACGTGTGCTGAACGCGGTGGTGCCGTACGTTCAGTACTTGATCGGGACGGATCGTGAAGGTGTACGACTACATCAACCGCGTTAATAAATGCTTCCGCTTTGCGATCTTCAAGGGTATGAAGACACACTCCCCCTCTCGTTGCTATGCATCTCCTAGATAGATCTTGCATGATCGTAGGAATATTTTTTAAATACTGCGTTCCCCAACACATCGCTCGGGCCAGTAGCTCAGAAAAAACGGCGAGACGTAGATCGACGTCATAGTAGTCAAGTCGCGGGAAGCAAAGACCCTTATTGAAGATGCGGAAGAAACGTTCACCAACCTACGCAAGGTGAACCTGTGGCTCAATCCGGATAAATGCGTGTTTAGCGTCCCGTCTAGCAAGCTGCTGGGCTTCTTGGTGTCGCATAGAGGAATCGAGGCCAACCCCGAGAAGATCAAGGCGATCGAGAAGATGTGCCCGCCTCAAACCCTCAAGGAGATGCAGAAGTTGGCGGGCTGCGTGACCGCGTTGGGATGCTTCATCTCCAAGCTAGGCAAGCGGGCTCTCCCTTTCTTCAACCTCATGAAAATGAAGGGGCCCTTTGAGTGGACTCCGGAGGCGGACACCGCCTTCCAAGGCCTCAAGAGGTACCTCACAAGCCCGCCGGTGATGGTGGCGCTTCACCCTCTTGAGCCCTTGGTGCTTTACTTGGCCGCCACGCCCCACTCGGCCAGTGCAGCGCTTGGGGTGGTCAGGGAGGAGAGCATAGGTGTAGGCTTGCAACGTAATGCCCCGCGTGCGGCTGCGCCTCCACCACCTCAGGAGGGAGCTCCTGAGGCGTCGGCTGCCCCGTCGAGTAGCGGGTCTCCCCAGGCCATTGCGATTCAAATAGAGCAAGGTGTCGCCAACGCCCCTGCCCTCGTTGAGCACCGTGTCCACTTTGTCAGCACTATATTGCGCGATGCGCGCGTGCTACCCCATGCTGCAGAAGCTCCTACTTGCGCTCCTCGTCGCTTCCAGGAAGCTACGCCACTACTTCCAAGGCCACCCCATCAAGGTCATCTCCGCGTACCCCCTGGAGAAGGTACCGTGCAGCCTCAATGCCACGGGAAGGGTTGCCGAGTGGAACGTTGAGCTGCAGGGATTCCAGCTGGGGTTCAGCAACACCGGGGCCATCAAGGTTGCGGCCCTCGCCAACTTCGTGGCGAAGTGGATTGACGCCCCTCACCGGAGGATGGGCGAGGTCCACTCCCTCGCGCTCGGGGACGAGGTGCCCGATGGCTGGGTCATGTACTTCGATGGCGCATTCGCACGCCAGGGCGCGGGGGCTGGAGTCTTGCTAATCTCACCGGCCCAAGAGAAGCTATACTACGCCATGCAACTCTGCTTCCAGCACGGAGATAAGATCTCCAACAACATTATGGAATACGAGGGCCTGATAGATGGCCTCAGGGCTGCGATAGCCCTCGGGGTCAAGCGCCTCACCATCAGGGGCGATTCTCAGCTCCTCGTCAACTTCTCTAAACTAAGTACACGCCCAAGGATGAGCACATGGAGGCATACTTAGAAGAGGTACGCAAGATTGATAAATGATTCTTGGGATTGGAATTGCAGCACATCCCGCGTGGCACAAATAGGGAGGCGGGCGACTTCGCCAAGAGGGCATCCCGACGCGAGCCCCAGAAGCCTGGTGTCTTTGAGGAACGACTCTTCAAGCCATCAGCGACTTCCCCCGGCGCAGGCCCAGCGCTGCTTCGGGAGGAGTCGCCACCGGCCCCTCCCACAAGCGCCCAGGCCTGCGGCCCGACCTCCGGAGCTTGCTTACTCCTGGCACTCGAGCCTCGGGAGAGGTGCTCGATGATGTCGCTTGAGATGCATCGGTGTTTCCCCAAGGAATAAGGGAGGATGCAACACAGCAATGGTAAGGTATTTCCCTCAGTGATGATACCACGGTTATCGAACCGGTAGGTGATATAGACCGAACCTCGATGGCGAGATCCGATCTGTTGTTCCAGCCGATCTTTCACGGCACTCCACCACCAGCAGTAGCAACCTCTCGCCTGCGCACGCGATGTACACGAAGTAGAGGGTTTGAACCTTGCGCCCCAGCACGAGAAAACCAATCTCGACGAAGGTACTCACGCACAAAACAATTTCCACGAAGAGAAATTGCAACACAGAGGTTTTCTAAAGATCCCTCCAAAACTTGATACGGGTGTCTACCCTGAAAACACATCGTGTCTATTTCATAAAATAACCTGCCTTTATATGATCGCATCCTCTAGTACTTATAGCTGACCCGACTAATCAACTTGGCCCTCACGTAGAAGTAATCTATTCCTACATGCTAAGGAAGTCAAAAGGAAACAAAGACTATAATCTATTCTGGGCTCTATACTATATTTATTTAGTTGCCTTTTACATCTCGGCAACAAAAACCATGTATTTATCTTCACTGTAGGTGGACCCCATCCCAAGTCCTTTGAGAGATAGATGACCACGTACATCTGCTTCCCGTACATGTTCCTTGCGTGGTAAAAATAGGAACATAAATCCTTCTTTAAACCTTTCTTTAACTCCTTTTATATCTCCAAGTAAATAGCCATAATTCTTGGTTGCGCACCGAACGAATTTTGCCTCCTACAGTTGGAACAGAATAGCATTGTAGGCTGGCTTCCATCTCATGTTTTTCTCTCTTTATTCCTTGCATCATTTTGGCTTATATTAATTATGTGTGATGCATCAACGTGCATGCAAGTATTAACTAGTGTATCCTCATCTTCATTACTTGGCCATAGATACTCATGTGTAGATACTTCGTATTTTCGGACAACATTGGCTTCAGATGAAATGTTGAGGACCTCGATGTTTTTATTACAGCGGGTCGTACCATCCTCTCCCCCTTGAATGGAAACCGTCCTCGGTTTTGACTCAATCTCTTCAGCAATATTTCCATGTACATACTGAACGGTGACAACCGAAATTTCCGTAGCTTCAACCTTCTTGTTTTCTTATTTTTCCTCTTTTATCTTCTCAAGATGTTCTTTCCTCCAAGAAATAAAATTCTCCTCACCCATAGGCACAAGGTTGCACTTCTTACCCCTCTTGACAGTATATGTGTGTGTTTGGCAATCATACGCCACATCATGATCTTTGTACCATGGCTCACCCAATAACAAGTGACACGAAATCATCGCTGCCGGAATCACGGCGCACAAAACCTCACAAAAATAATTACCTAGCAAAAACGATACCTTAGTTTAGTGTGTGACAACGTGCTCTTCATGAACCCCACGAAACAAGTATGGTTGCGGATGTGCTGTCACTGGTAGATTCAACTTTTCTACCATCTCGATGCTTGCAGCGTTGATCAAATTCATGTGACCGATCGTCATGGCACATGATCTCTCTCTCACCACCACACGGGTGTGAAAAAGCCCGGCCCAACGGCCTTCCTCCTCCAATTGAAACCCATAGCTTAACTTGCTAAATAATGATGCACTCGCCATCTTCTCTAAAGTGCCGTGAACAGCATGATGCCCTGAATACCACCTGATATAGACCGAACCTCGATGGCGAGATCCGATCTGTTGTTGCGGCCCGATCTTTCACGGAACTCTACCACCCGTAGTAGCAACCTCTCGCCCGCGCACGCGATGTACATGAAGTAGAGGGTTTGAACCTTGCGCCCTACCACGAGAAAACCAATCCCGAGGAAGGTACTTACGCGCAAAACAATTTCCACAAAGAGAAATCACAACACAGAGGTTTACTAAAGATCCCTCCAAAACATGATACGGGTGTCTACCCTGAAAAACACATCGTGTCTATTTCATAAAATAACCTGCCTTTACATGATCGCATCCTCTACTACTTATAGCTGACCCAACTAATCAACTTGGCCCTCACGTAGAAGTAATCTATTCCTACATGCTAAGCAAGTCAAAAGGAAACAAAGACTATAATCTATTTTGGACTCTATACTATATTTATTTAGTTGCCTTTTACATCTCGGCAACAAACACCGTGTATTTATCTTCACTGTAGGTGGACCCCATCCCAAGTCCTTGAGGGATAAATGACCACGTACATCTCCTTCTCGTACATGTTCCTTGCGTGGTAAAAATAGGAACATAAATCCTTCTTTGAACCTTTCTTTAACTCCTTTTATATCTCCAAGTAAATAGCCAAAATTCTTGGTTGCATGCACTTAACAAATTTGCCTCCTACATTTGGAACAGAATAGCATTGTAGGCTGGCTTCCATCTCATGTTTCTCTCTCTTTATTTCTTGCATCATTGTACGCATGTCAAGTCCTGAAATAAATCTCATTTGGTCCTGAGCCTGGACATGTTTCTCCTTTTTGCCTATATTAATTATGTGTGATGCATCAACGTGCATGCAAGTATTAACTAGTATATCCTCGTCTTCATTGCTTGACCGTAGATACTCCTGTGTAGATGCTTGGTATTTTCGGACCACATCGGCTTCAGATGAAATGTTGACGACCTCGGTGTTTTTATTACAGTGGGTCATGTCAGTAGGAGAACCAAGCAACATTATGTAAACGGTACCTTCACACAAAGAATAAATACTTGTAACCCAACGCGTTAAAGGGGTTGTCAATCCCTTCCGGGTAACGATGCTAAAAATGACGTAAGGATAGGATAAAATTGTAGTAGATTGAAAGATGCAAATAAAACACATCAAGGTATTTTTGGGTTTTGATAATATAGATCTGGAAACGAAAGTGGCAAATAAAGGAAAAGGAAAATGGCAATATAGATCTGAAAGTATATGACTGGAAAATAGACCCGGGGGCGTAGATTTCACTAGTGGCTTCCCTCGACAAAATAGCATGTGGTGGGTAGACAAATTATTGTTGGGAAATTGATAGAAAAGCAAATAATTATGACGATATCCAATACAATGATCATCTATATAGGCATCACGTCCAAGATCAGTAGACCAACTCGTGCCTGCATCTACTACTATTACTCCACACATCGACCATTATCCAGCAAGCATCTAGTGTATTAAGTTCATGGAAAAATGGAGTAATGCAATAAGAACGATGATATGATGTGGACAACATCTATTCATGTAGGAATAGACCCCATCTTTTTATCCTTAATAGCAACGATACATGTGTGCCTTGCTACCCCTTCTATCACTGGGAAAGGACACCGCAAGATTGAACCCATTACAAAGCACCTCTTCCCATTGCAAGATAAATAGATCAAGTTGGCCAAACAAAACCCAAAAATCGGAAAAGAAATACGAGGCTATAATAATCAAGATTGGACATTAAATCAAGGCAAATCTGCTCATAAACTCACAATTCATCGGATCCCAACAAACACACCGCAAAAAGTCATTACATCGAATAGATCTCCAAGAGACCATTGTATTGAGATACAATGAGAGAAGAATCCATCTAGCTATTGCCTACGGACCCACAGGTCTGTGGTAAACTACCCACGCATCATCGAAGAGGCACCAATGAGGATGATCAACCCCTCCGTGATCGTGTTCCCCTCCGGCGGAGTGCCGAAAAAGGGCTATAGATTGGATCTGGTGGTTCTGGAACTTCCGGTGGCTGGAACAAAATTTTGTTGACTCCCCTAGGGTTTTCTGAGTATGGGGGTATTTATAGAGCGAAGATGCGGTGCGGGAGGCCACCGAGGTGGGCACCCCAGGCACGCCCTGGTGGGTTGTGCCCCCTCGAGGCACCACCCCCCCCCCCCCCAAGTGCTTCTCTGGCCCATTGGATGTCTCCTGGTCAAAAAATCTACAAAAAGTTTCGATGCATTTGGACTTCGTTTGATATTGATTTTCTACGATGTAAAAAACAAGAAGAAACATCAACTAGCACTTGGCACTATGTCAATTGGTTAGTCCCAAAAAATGATATAAAATGATTGTAAAACATCTAAGAATGATAATATAGCAGCATGGAACAATTAGAAATTATAGATACGTTGGAGACATATCAGCATCTCCAAGCTTAATTACTGCTCGTCCTCGAGTAGGTAAATGATAAAAATAGAATTTTTGATGTGGAATGTTGCCTATCATGTTCATCACATATTCTTTTCTTTATAACATGGATATTTGGACTTTTATATGGTTCAAAGCAATATTCTAGTTTTGACATGAGGAATTTAATACTCAAGCATATCAACGAACAACCATGTCTTTCAAAATATTAGTTCCTTAGTTGCTACTTTATAAGAGAAGATAGAGACTCAAATAAAAATAAAAATTGCATAAAGTAAAAGATAGGCCCTTCGCAGAGGGAAGTAGGGATTTGTAGAGGTGCCATAGCTCAAAGCTTAAATTTAGAGATTAAATAATCTTGGGTGGCATCATTTTCTCATCAACTAGAACGACTTAGAGTTTCAACACTTTCCATGCTAGATATATCATAGGTGGTTCCCAAACATAAAATAAAGTTTCCTTTTTCCACCAAACTTTCACAAGCCATGGCTAGCCGTATCCACGATTGCCCTCCATACCAACACTTTCCAAGGAATTTATTATTTGACAACATAAATAAACTTTCTTTTTTTTCATCTCGGGAATGGGAATCCCTATTACTGCCAAACTCTCGTGCAATGACAAATGAATAAACACTCATCTTGAGAATAACACAACTAGTATGAAAAATATTAGCCACCCCTCGCCGCTTCATGAGCGGTACAGGCACACAAAAGAGAAATTTATTTTGAAATTAGAGTTGGCACATACAAATTTGCTTAGAACGGCAAGGAAATACCGCATATAGGTAGGTATGGTGGACTCATTTGGCATAATTTGGGTTTTAGGATTTGGATGCACAAGTAGTATTTCTACTTAGTACAAGCTGGAGGCTAGCAAGGGATTGAGAAGCGACCAACCATGGAACGAGAACCATCATAAGAGAACATTAAACATAACTAACACTGAATAATGCAACACCAGTAGGATGTAATTTCATTGCATGCATATTGACTTTCGTGCTTGCATAGGGAATCACAAACCTTAACATCAATATTCTTACTAAAACATAATTACTCATCAAGATGGCTCACATATCACTATTATCATATCTCAAAACTATTACAAGGAATCAAGTTTATTTTGTCCAAAGATCTTCATGAAAGTTTTTATTATACCCCCCATGGATATTTATCACTTTGGGACTAGTTTCGTATGTTGCTTTTGATAAGCTCAAACAAATATAAGTGAAGAACATGAGCATAATATTGTCTTCTCTCAAATTAATCTAAGTGAAGCATGAGAGAATTTCTTCAAAGATAGCAAAGCACACCATGCTCAAAAAGATATAAGTGAAATACTAGAGCAATTCCATGGCTCTAAAAAAGATTTAAGTGAAGCATAGGAACAAGCATAGCATAATTTGGCTCTTTCAAATAGGTGTGTACAGCAAGGACACTTATTAAAAATAAAAAATAAAACAAGCAAAGACTCACATAATACAAGATGCTCCAAGCAAAACACATAATATGTGATGAATAAAAAATATAGTCTCGAGTAAAATACCGATGGTCGGTAGAAGAAAGAGGGGATGCCACTCGGGGGCATCCCCAAGCTTAGTTGCTTGATACTTCTTGAATATTATCTTGGGCTGCCTCGGGAATCCCCAAGCTTAGCCTTTTGCTACTCTTTATTCCTTCATCCATTGCGATCTCACCCAAAACTTGAAAACTTTAATCACACAAAATTCAACAAAACCTCGTGAGATTCGTTAGTATAACAAAACCAATCTTTACTCTAAGTACTGTAGCAAACCAATTCAAAATTTTATAATTGTAGTATACCTATTGTATTCTAACTTATCTATGGCAAAAAAAACTCTTTAAAAGAAACCATGGAATCATCAAAACAAGCACATAACACAACGAAAACATAATCAGTCAAAAATAGAACAGTTTGTAAAGATGCGAATTTTCACCATACTTCCGTAGCTCTGAAAATTCTGAAATGTTAGGATAACATGGAAAAAAATTATGTTGATAACGCCAAAAAAAATAAGAGTTTATCACGCTCCAGTAATCGTCAGAAGTTCTAACTCTGGACGCAAAAGTTTCTGAATTTCCAACGTGATCAAATTAACTATCAACCAAATCATCCCAAAGGTTTTGCTTGGCATAAACATTTATTTAAACCACAAAACACATCAAACCTGAGGTATTATTAGGTAATTTATTGAAAACAACAAGAAAACCAAAAAGCAAAAAAGATACAAGTTGGGTTGCCTCCCAACGAGCGTTATCATTTTATGCCCTTAGCTAGGCATAATACCAAGATCTCATGTGTTGTCATCGTTGGTCTTATTTTCCATGGATGTGTTCTCATCATGAGGCCTAGCAAAAATAACTTGAAAAACATTGTCCATAGAAATTTTAGTATTATCAAGTTGGCCGACTCTATACCCCCATTGATTACCGGCAATGATCCAAGACTATTGTTGATTGACATCATTGAAAACTTGTTGGATTATATCTAGAACGGGGACTACCTTCTTAAGATTTTCATCAGAAATTTGATTATTACCAAACAAGTGCCACAACATATAATCACTATTGTAGAGAATCTCATCTATGACAGGTTTTTCACGGTTCATACCATAAAAAACAAAAATTTCCCTAGCCTCCCGTAATATGTAATCAAATTCTTTCATAAGGACACGGGTAGCTAACCTTTTGGCTTTGGGATCCTTTAAAGTGGGTAGCTCAAAAAACAATCTTTGCAAGGTAGGATGTGTACGAATAAATCTATTCTCAAGTTTCAGTACTAGTGTTGAAATAGCTTCTGCATAATATTTTGTTCTTTTAAGTATTGGGGTGTCATCAAGAGTCAAATTTCCAACACAACTGAAAAACTCTTGGATATTTTCTTTCCCCATAATATTCCCTTGACCCTAAAGAAAGGTTTTAGCATCCAGATTGCCTGATCTTCCAATTTTAGAAGTCAGGCCATCATCTGTTTTTGCCATACCAAAATCACTCATGGTGACAAGCAAGGTAAGAGATCTGACGAAAAAACGGGAAGGGAGGGCGAATAAACATGGCAATTTTTTGTGAAGTGGGGGAGATGAAAACGAGAGGCAAATGGCAAACAATGTAAATTGCAAGGAGATGAGATTTGTGATTAGGAACCTGATAGATGTTGATTATGTCTCCCAGGCAATGGCGCCGGAAAGTTCCTTTGATGTCGCTTGAGATGCGTCAGTGTTTCCCCAAGGAATAAGGGAGGATGCAGCACAGCAACGGTAAGGTATTTCCCACAGTGATGAGACCAAGGTTATCGAACCAGTGGGAGAAACAAGCAACACTATGTAAACGGTACCTGCACACAAAGAACAAATACTTGCAACCCGACGCGTTAAAGGGGTTGTCAATCCCATCCGGGTAATGATGCTAAAAAGTGACATAAAGATAGGATAAAATTGTAGTAGATTGAAAGATGCTAATAAAAGCAAATAAAATGCAGCAATGTATTTTTGGGTTTTTGATAATATAGATCTGAAAACAAAAGTGGCAAATGAAGGAAAAGGCAAATGTCAATACAGATGTGAAAGTATATGATTGGAAAATAGACCCGGGGGCCGTAAATTTCACTAGTGGCTTCTCTCGAGAAAAATAGCATGCAGTAGGTAGATAAATTACTGTTGTGAAATTGATAGGAAAGCAAATAATTATGACGATATCCAAGACAATGATCATGTATATAGGCATCACATCCAAGACTAGTAGACCGACTCCTGCCTACATCTACTACTATTACTCCACACATCGACCGCTATCCAGCATGCATCTAGTGTATTAAGTTCATGGAAAAACAGAGCAATGCAATAAGAACGATGACATGATGTACACAAGATCTATTCCACTACGAATAGACCCCATATTTTTATCCTTAATGACAATGATACATGCATGCCTTGCTGCCCCTTCTGTCACTGGGAAACAACGTCGCAAGATCGAACCCATCACAAAGCACCTCTTCCCATTGCAAGATAAATAGATCAAGTTAGCCAAACAAAACCCCAATGTCGGAGAAGAAATACAAGGCTATAATAATCTAGATTGGATATTAAATCAAGGAAAATCTGATCATAAACTCACAATTCATCGGATCCCAACAAACACACCGCATAAAGTCATTACATCGAATAGATCTCCAAGAGACTATTGTATTGAGATACAAAGAGAGAAGAAGCCATCTAGCTACTACCTACGGACATGCAGGTCTGTGGTAAACTACTCACGCATCATCGAAGAGGCACCAATGAGGATGATGAACCCCTCCGTGATCGTGTTCCCCTCTGGAGGAGTGCCGGAAAAGGGCTATAGATTGGGTCTGGTGGCTCTAGAACTTGCGGCGGCTGGAACAAAATTTCATCAACTCCCCTAGGGTTTTCTGAGTATGGGGGTATTTATAGAGCAAAGAGGCGGTGCGGGAAGCCACCGAGGTGGGCACAACCCACCTGGGCGCGCCTAGGGGCCCAGGCGCCCTGGTGGGTTGTGCCCCCCTCGGAGCACCCCTAGGTACTTCTCTGGCCCATTGGATGTCTTCTGATCCAAAAAAATCCACAAAACATTTTGCTGCATCTGGACTCCGTTTGATATTGTTTTTCTGCGATGTAAAAAACAAGCAGAAAACAACAAATGGCACTCGGCACTATGTCAATAGGTTAGTCCCAAAAAATGATATAAAATGATTATAAAACATCCAAGAATGATAATATAACAGCATGGAACAATCAAAAATTATAGATACGTTGGAGACGTATCACTGGACTGAGGAGTTCAAGGCGTACTTGCTCCGAGGCACCCTGCCGGAGAAGGAGGAAGATGTGGAACGCGTGGCCCGCCAGTCCACTGCTTACTACTTGCAAGAGGGCTGGCTGCGATGCATCTCCAAGGAGTAAGGCTCCAAGTTGCTGGCTGACGGCGACTGTGGACACCATTCTTTGTCGCGCACCCTCGTGGGCAAGGCATTCCGCAGCGGGTTTTACTGGCCCACGGCGCTCAGCGATGCCGTCGAGCTAGTATGATCTTGTGAGGCATGTCAGTTCCATGCTAAACAGATCGACCAGCCCACGCAAGGTCTCCAGACCATCCGGCTCTCATGGACATTCATTGTCTGGGGGCTGGATATCCTCGGCCCATTCTCCTGAGCAGTCGGGGGTTACCGCTACCTCTACGTCGCCATCGACAAATTCACCAAGTGGGTGGAGGTGGAGCCCGTACGCATCATCCTAGCTGGCTCCGTCGTCAAGTTCATCAAGGGCCTTGTGAGCCGTTTCGGGGTTCCCAACCATATCATCACTGACAATACTTCCTATTTCACAAGCAACCTCTTCAAAACATAGTGTGCTAACCTTGGAACGCAGATATGCTATGCTTCGGTGGCGCACCCACGGACCAACGGCCAAGCCGGACGCGCCAAAACAAAGGTCCTAAGGGGCCTCAGGACAAAGGGCTTCAAGAAGAAACTCGAAGCATGCGACAGGGGTTGGCTCAGTGAGCTTCAGCCCGTGTTGTGGTCCATCCGAACCACCACAACTAAGCCCATTGGTGAAACCCCATTCTTCCTTGTCTACGGGGCCGAGGTGGTCCTCCCACACAAGGTCAAACATCGCTCCTCGAGGGTCTTGGCGTTTGACGAGGCATGCCAGGACGCCTCACGAGGGATGGACCTCGTTCTCGTGGAGGACGCCCGCCGTCAAGCCTCGCTCCATGATGCGAGGTACTAGCAGGCATTGCGGCGGTATCACCGCCACAACGTCTGCTGCAGGACCCTCGAGGCGGGTGCTATCCAGGGAGGGGTTTCACAAGCTCTCGCCTATGTGGGAGGGCACGTTCAGGATTGCCCGCGTCTCGAGGCCTGGCACCGCGCGCTTGGAGATGCAGGACGGGGTTCCCATCCAGAATGCCTAGAACATCCAACACCTCCAGAAGTTCTATCCGTAATGGGAGAGCACCATGCTCCCCTCAAGTCTCCGCTCGTGACCCTCTCACATAATAATGAATGGGGATGTAAATGCCTCGGAGTCTCCTGAGTGCTGCCCTTGGGCCTCACGGGAGCTCCCACCATGTCCTAGTGGAAGCCCCATGCTCCGCGCTGGTTGGAAGCCCCATGCTCCGCGCTGGTTGGAAGACCATAAGACTAGCATAGGCGCCAGACATGGATGTTTGTTTGTCTCTCTCTCTCTCTCTTGTATTCGAATTTGCTATTTCTTGAATGAAGTTTGAAGTTTCACGTCTTTGTTTGAAAAAGGTGGGGGGGTTTGCTGCGACCTTTCTTTTCCCTCTCTCTCTCTCTCTCTCTCTCTCTCTTCGTGTCCGCATATCTGGAGGCTCGCTGCCTGCTGCCTCCCCTTGAGCTCCCCGCGAGCGGGGGCTGGATACGGTTGCCATGGCCCCGACCATGCGCACACCTCGCCAAAACCTTGGCGTCCATTTCCTCGCGTGGTGCTCTCAGACAAGTCAGCAGACGAACGCAGCACCAGACCACGGGCGTACCTCAGGAGCATCCTACATTATGGTTTATGGTGCAGGACGGACTACGGAGGACGTCTCCGGAGACATGGGTGCCCGTAAGCCCTCATGGGGGCTTGGGGGTCAACCGACCTGGGGGAGTGCATTGGATCAAAATCTCTGGAAGGGTGCACCCTCACGACACTACAGGATACCATCAACAAACAAGCACGATAAGCTAAGTATCCTAATCGTGCCGGGTAGGAGCCCCTCGAGTAATGCTAGTACGAAAGGCAAAATATTAGCAGGAAATACTAGTAAAGTGGTGCAAGCCGTAGTTCATTACATGCCCTTGTGGGGCCCTTCTTGTTTCTTAATGCAGAGGCAATAAAAAAGAGGAGAAGCCTCCCGAAGACCAAAGCTCCTGAAGCTGGGCCTCGGTGCCACCCGTGCTCGGTTGGAGTCCTCCTCCTCCTTGATAGGGGCATGGGGGCGTGGTGGTTTGGCCTCCTCTTAGGTCCGGGTGCGGCGGCAAGGCAGCTTGCGGTAGTTGTCGTCTTCGGAGCTCTGGTCGAGCGAGGTGCTACTGCCGCTGAAGAATTCACGACCATCGCCACGGGCAAGTTCACCGCCGAGGAAATCACTGGGCCCCCGGCCATCCTCGTCGCCGCCGTCGCCCTCGAGATAACACCCTCGACGCCCGGCATCTTATCCGAAGACCCGGATATAGAGGGTCGCGGCGCCATCATACCTGAAGTGGAGAGTACATCTCCTCTGTATGTTGTGCGTGGGCGAATGGCTGCCACCCGCGGTTCAAAAACACGTTGCCAGCAGGGTGACCTTGACCTCCACCCACGAGGCCTTGCTACAACAGCCATTGGCTTATAGCCAGAGACCGTTGGGCCCCTCGGCCGGCAGCGCGCTCGCAAAGAAGTGCGGGAGCTGGAACCGTACATCGGATGGCCTCTCCGGTCACATCATGAATTCGGAGAACGCACCGGCCGAATGGGATCATGGGCGCGGTGGACGCGCAACAGTCGCATGTCTCCCTATGTGGCCGTGCTCACCTCGTTCGCGGCGGCTTCCGGCACGGGAGGGAGCCTCCACACGGCCTCTGGAGGTACCGCCGGCCTTCAAAGGGGTGCGCTCGCGAGGAGTCGCTGTTGGCGTCGCGGCATACTTCCGGGGCGACCGCGGTCTCTGTTGGGTGGCGGCGAGTCTGGCACTTCCTTAGGGGACTTTCCCTTCTTGGCGGCCAAGAACCTCCTCACTGGCACCATGGATGCTCTGGCAAGAGGACGGAGTGGCAAAGGAGAAGAAGGAGCGAGCAGAAAGAAGATGGAGATGTGTTGGGGGCCTTGACTGCCCTCATTTATAGGCCGAGGAAGGCTAATCGCTGGCCTCTCACGCCCTAGGCAATGATGGCCATGCTGCATGCGCCAGGAAGTTGCCAAGACGGCTTGGGGAAGTGGAGACGCCCACATCCCATCAGAGTGCCTGGCATTAGCCTAGCCCACATGCGATTGGGGGCCCGCGGAGCTTCGCCTTTTCCCCTTGGCTTCGCCCCAAAGCCAAGTCCGAGCGCGCCTTGGGCCCGAGGACTACTGTCGATGTTTTGGGAACCAGGGTACCCAAACTTGCCTGCCTACAGCCCAGGGCATGGCTTCATTGGCGGCCTGTATGGCCCAGCCACAAGACCATCAAGACAAGACCCTCGCAAGGGGCCAAGCTTCACGAGGTGGATGCCGCCAAGACCTCCCGAGGGGGCGGCCTCCCTAGGCTGCCTCCAGAGGAGCGGAGATTCCTATGCAAGCACCCTCCCTCAGAAGGGTGCAGTGACGCAAGCCATGACGACAGGCGCCAGGCGGGTGCCAGTGGGCATAGAGAAGGCAATTTCCTCCTTGATGATAAGGAAGCAAGGAAAAGCATGGGTTCCCGAGGGATCCGTCCAAGGTTTCCATTTCGGTGCAATGAGACCAAGGCCACCTACACGGCAGGACGGATGTCATTGCCAAGCCCACCGCAGCGTCACGACCCGAAGCTTTGCAGGCGAAGACCACCTTTCGTCAGGATAAGATGTACTACTTGTCCCCTTTCAAACATGGCCAATGTGGGATCCCTTTCCGCCTACATTTTGGGGGGGGGAGAGGACCAAGGCCACTATAAATATAGGATAGCCACCACCATAAGAGGGGATCGGATCCATAGAGATCAAACAGGATCCACCCTCACCAATAGACCTCGCGAGGTTGTTCATCCTTTGTACTAATTCATCCTCATCCCCTCGTGAGGACAATCCACCACAAAGCAGGAGTAGGGTATTACACCGCAAGGTGGCCTGGACCTAGGTAAACTACCTTGTTCATCTTCTTCCTTGCTCGCATGGGTAGAGATAGGCCATGGAGCAATGAGTTCGTAACCTGAGGAGATCGAGTTCTTCGCACACACCTAGTGTTCGAACCTCTCTTGGGTCTGCGGAGCCTCGAATCCAACAAATGCATATCCTTTTTGATATGATGCAGAGTCGCTATAGTTACTGCCCTTTGTAATCACACCACCTTTGCCAAAAACAGGGAAGCACAACTGGTTCCTCGCTCGATCAGACGACGGCAAAAGACTGATGATCATTCGCACAATTGAGCCGACAAATTTATATTGCAAAGCCCGCACAGTGTAGAAGCACCGTGAAATACGTGAGTATGCGGATAGTGGTTGTTACGTCTATGAGCAGGATACCAGCTTGTTGGGGCCTTCATGACTTTTGAGTTGGAGGCGGGTAAACAGCCTTGGTCCACACTCTCTGTTTCTCGGACTCAATTATCCGATTAACCAAAAGATCACCGTTGGCAAGGATCTTGATGGCAGAGAGGCTCTGTTTGCTAGGGAGAACTGTGTCTACACGGCGAGTCCTAGGACCTCGGGAGCAAACTCCGCTGATTGTCAACGATACAGCCTGGAGCCAAAAGAAGGTGAGAATGACAAAGGCACCTGGATTGACTTTGATCCTTGGATGTCTCAAGTCCAATAGGTAGTAATGTGGTTCAAGCCTTCAGGTTGACAGGTAATTGGGATGTTGTGTCGAAAGGGTGGAGTCCTGGTGTCTCCGAATCTCTGGTGGCTGAAGCGGGGCTGTAAATTATGATGGTGTTGGATCATCCTTCTTCGAATGACTTGTTGCCTTTGCTGCTTGTTCTGGATGGGCAGTTCTCTCTTGTGTTATGCAGACTCCTTGTCATTTGGTCATCCTCGTCTATGTCACTCTTACTATGTAATAGGTGCCTCTCTTTAGAATGTCATTCTCGTCTAGATCACGAGAGTCTGAGCGCTGCAGATGGGTGTGTTGTGGTGGTGTAGCAAGACTTCTTATGAACTATCATGTCTTGTTGTTTATGTTAGTAAGTAGTAGTTAGTCAATGTTTGAATGTTGTATATATCGTTGTTTCGAACTGTTTATTGTCTCAAACTGCTGGTGGGCTAAATGAGGGCATCACCATTCTCCAGTGTTTAGTGCGTGTATATATATATCCTTTTTCACGTTATAATTTCATCTTAGTGTCTTTTCGATGATGTACACTTGTTTGGGCCAATGTGAGGTGTCGTTCAATATGGGCTGAGTAGTAACACAGTGCTAAAGAAATCAATCGGGGTGTGGCTAAGTCTTAGTCGACTGATACTTAACCAAGTCTTAGTCAAGTGACATAACATGCAAGAGAGAGAGAGAGAGAGAGAGAGAGAGAGAAAATTTTGCACGGATCTTAATGTAAGATCTCATGGATATAGCAATGACTGAGACTTAACGAAGTCTCAGTCGACTGACACTTAGCAAGACTGATTCAATTTATGACTCTCATGTTGGGTCCTCAAGAAAAGAAAAAAGGACTCTTAGGACGACATGTGGGGCGCCACCGGTGTTTTTGTGCGCTTGCCCGTCGAGAGTGTATTGGTGCACGTTCTAAATTCATGCTATCTTTTCATCCCTAATCTCCCGCCCCTCCCCCACCTCTGGAATCTTGATTCCTACTCCAGTTCCCCCAAAGTCCCCTCCTATACTTCATGTACTCAAGCACACTATCATGTTGCCAATCAACGCGGATCTCCGAGCCAGTGATCCTGAGGTTCGTCCTGCCTTCGGGCGATGCATGTTGTTGCTCAACAGTGGCATGGCGGCGCTTGACAACCAGTTTGCCAGCAAAGTGCTGATGATAACCATCAACAGCGACCGGCCTCCGTCTCGCCAGACGACCTTGTCAAATCTCTTGGCATTACGCACGGCATCCAAATAAGTGACTTGCTTGTCCAAGTCTATCCGCCACTAGCTGATTTCTTCGTCAGGTTCCGGACAACTTTTGACTGCCGTCGTGCGTTTGAATCTTCCCGACGTTTGTTCTGCGATGGCATGCTGGTGAGCTTTGATCGGTGGCACCCAGGATGGGGCTCAGTGCCCTTTGATCTTGAGTTTTTAACAAAGCTTACCTTCTGCAGCATGCCTCGGCATGCTTGGAATAGCGAGTCCATCAATGAGCTTATCAAGGACCTAGGAGGTGAGCTCGTAAGTATGTTTGTTCCTCCAGACAGCTGGGCTCTGGCGGTTATGGCATGGATGAAGAAGCCATCCACCATACCAATGGTGATTGGTGTTGAGATACCGGTGCAGGAACCGGGGATGTATTATTCCTCGCCACCAAGGCTGCCACAGACCACGTTAGGGATCTCTGTATCAAGTGTTTGTGCATGTCGAAGAAGCGGTCAATCCATCAATCGAAGTCCTGCCGCCCCCGCTAGTGCCAGGGTCCGTCGACGACATCCATTACAGGAGTCAATGTCAGACTTTCCCCATGTTGCTCGGAACGATGGATGGCATAGGGCCTACTCCATCGCGCGACGGAGGCCACTGCTTCTTTGGGAGAAGAGGCAGGGTTGACTGTGTTGATGTGCTCTAATTTGAGGTAACAACTGAATCTTCTCATATACTAGTTAAATCCGAGCTATCAGTGTGAAGCACTGATGTGACGCCCCGATTTGACCGTACACTAATCATGCACGCAAATGTGTACGACCAACATCAGGGACTCACTTGAAGATATCACAACACAACTCTAGAGACAAATTAAAATAATACAAGCTTTATATTACAAGCCAGGGGCCTCGAGGGCTCGAGTACATAAGCCCGAAAACACAAGAGTCAGCGGACGCAATAATATATGAGTACAGACATAAGTTAAACAAGGTGCCATAAGATGGCTAGCACAAAAGTAGGAACGATTGAAAAGGCAAGGCCTCGTGCCTGGGACCTCCTAACTACTCCTAGAAGCCAAACTCCATGTAGAGACATCATCGGGATCCTCTGGCTCCTGGACTCCACCGATCTGGTTGCATCATCCGAGAAGAAGGGACAAAAAGGGGAAAAGGGGGAGCAAAGCAACTGTGAGTACTCATCCAAAGTACTCGCAAGCAAGGATCTACACTACATATGCAAAGGTATCTGTATAAAGGGGTTAATATCTGTGGACTATATTGCAGAATGCCGGACTAAGAGGGGGGTAGCTGTCGGATTCAGGGCTCCGCAAAACCCGATAAGTTCGAACACTGGGGCATGAACGAAGATCTCTCCCACTCACGTCTACCTAGCTCCTCGCTCTCATCTTGGTGGAAGGATTCAAGCAAACAACAGACAGAACACACAAGAGTTTATCCAGGTTCGGGCCACGTTGTGGTGTAAGACCCTACTTCCTGCTTTGGAGGATTAGCCTCGGGCGAGCTGGGATATGAGCTAGTACAATGGTTCCTAAGCTAGGGAGGTGAGCTCAGGAGGGTCAGGAGGTAAGTGTTCTTGCTCCTTGCGTGGTGGTAGAGTGTATGAGTCGATCCCCTTCACAGTGGGAATCCTAGCTACTTATATAGGCGGACATGGTCCTCTTCCCCCGAAATGTTTAGGCGGGAAGGGATCCCACAACGTCAATTTTTGAGCGGGAACACAACAACGTTCCTACCCTGACAAAAGCAGTCTTCGCCTGCAAAAGGACCAGGCGGTGACGCGGTGGCGGGCTCGACGGTGACATCCTCCTTATCGTCCTTGCAGTCTTCGGTCTCGTTGCACCAATGGGGAAACCTTTGCCCTGCCCTTCGGGAACTTGCGGCTGCGCTGTCCCCCTTGCACCGAAATGGTAACTACTCTGCTGGCACGCGCTGGCACCCACTGGCGCAGTGCGTCACTGCTAACATCACTGCCTCCTCCTGAGGCAGGCTTGGCCTTGGATTCTCCGCCCCTCCGGAGCACCTTGTTGAGGTTGCTCCTGAGGAGGTCTTGACGTTGTTCTCCTCGGAGGCTTAGCTCCCTCGCGAGGGTCTTGGACAGCTGGTTGATTAGCTTGGCCGTACCAGGTCGTAGTAGGAGCGCGTCGCGGCCCGCAGATAGGCAAGTCTGGGTACCCTGGTTCCCAATACACCGACAGTAGCCCCCGAGCCCAAGGCACGCGCCGAGCTGGCTTCGGGGCGAAGCCTTAGTCGAGGACGAAGCGCCGCGGGCCCTAAAGGCTGCGGGCCAGGCCGGTGTGCGACTGTTGGATAGGACGTGGCGGCTCCGCTTCCCACGCAGCCTTAGGGATTGTGCGACTTGACAACTCCTTGGCGCAGGCGACGAGGGCGTAATGGCTGCGACACTAGTGGCTGGCGGTTGGGCTCCTCCGCCCTATAAATGGGACTAGGGGGAGCCCCGGGCCGTTTCCAAGCCAGCGCCATCTTCTCCTTGCTTGTCCTTCGCTCTCTCTCTCTTGTTGCAAGATCTTCATGGCGCCGCCGAGGAAGCCATCCGCCGCGGAGAAGGGGAAGACCCCGAAGGATCCAGTCCCATTGCCGCCGAAGAGGGGTCGCTGTCGTCCCCGCAAGTATGCCGCTGCGCCCGCGGCGGATACTCGGGGGAGCGGGTGCAGCCTTCTGAGGCCTGCCGCGGCCGCCGGACAGCGCGGGGCGTCCTCCCGCGGTGAAGGTGGTCGCGGCCGTGGAGGAAGAGGAGGCGCGCAACGGTGCCTGTCGATCGCGCGTCCTCCACGCCCACAGCTCCATTCCTTTGACGTGTCGTCGGAGTTCATGGTGTGGGCGGAGAAGCCCGGCGGCCCGTGGCTCAGGCTTCCCTGCTCGTTTGGCGACGTGTTACCGGCCGGAGACCTCTGAGGTATATGCATGCAGGCCAACGGTTGCTGCAGCGGTGCATCCTGCGTGGAGGTTGATGTGTTCCTGGAGCGCGGCTGGCAGTCATTTGCTCGCGCATGCCGGCTACAGGGGAGGTGTGCGCTCCACTTCAGGTACGATGGCGTCTCCACGCTGTTCGTCAGGGTCTTCTCGGAGGAAGGGAGGCGCCTTGGGTGCTGTCCCGAGGCTGATGACGAGGAGGACGACGGGGAAGACATCCGGAGGAGCAGCTCCTCCTCTGAAGACGACCTCAGTCCTGGGGGCGCCGTGGGGCCCCCCTCTGTGGCAGCAGCAGCTCCTCCAGCAGTGGCGGCCGCGATGAACCACCACGCCGCCGAGTTCGGCAAGGCGAGGGGAGGGGGTTGCCGCGCCGCTGCGGTTCGGTGAAGCCAGAGGAACTGGAGGACTCCGACTGGGCGGGAGCGGCTTGTGCTTCTTCTCCTTTCTTTCCCTTCATGTCCTTTCTGCATCAAAATTTCAAGTTGCCTTGAGGAGGCGTGTAATAGGTTGTGATATATGTAAGAAGCGAGAACTCGTTGTCATGCTTTTGTTGCCTGGGTGAAATCACTTAGCTTTTATGCGTCGTGTTGTCCTGAGGCGGAGTCCTCCTGACTCCGGCATCATGAGCCCTATTGGGTCGTGATGAGGTGGCCGAATCTGACGGGCTCATACAGCCCCCGAGCGGGGGTCAATCGCTGAGATCTGCTGAGTGTGCCGAGCACGGGTTAGAGCACCAAAGCCTGAGCGGCTCTGTAAGATAGGTTGCACGGACTGAGGAGCCTGGTGCCAGAGCCTGAGCAGGCTTGGCCAGGCAAGGTCACGGGGCCACGACAGACGAGGCCCGGTGACATACTGTGCCCCAGCCCCCACGCGTGAGGCACACGAAGAAGAGCGAGTGGTGCAGCTGAACTTAAAACCAGCGAGAAAAACACGAAACTCTCAACAAAATGCAGGAAGCGCGAGAAACACGAGAACTTCATAGCATGGGGTAGAGGAAGATCTGATAGCTAAGGAAGTAGAAAAGGCTAACAGCCAAACACCAAGCAAAAAGGAAAAAGGTCGCGTCCGACCCCTACACTACGTCTTCTTCCCAGTGCGGAGCTAAGGACTGCCACTGGGGCGTGGGTGGGAGCCCCGTCTGAGGGCCCGTAGGCAACGCACAGGAGACTCCGAGGCGTGTACAGCCCCAACTCATTATTACGTCAGAGTGTCATGGGCGGAGACCTTCACGGGCACGGAGCCTTGATTATGGATAGAACCTCCTGAGGTGTTCGATGTTCCAGGAATTCTGGATAGGTATCCCATCCTGCGTCTCCAGGCGCACAGCACCAGGCCTAGAGACACGTGCGATTCTGAACGGGCCCTCCCACATGCGCGAGAGCTTGTGTAGCCCCTCATGGGAGAGGACCCGCCTCAGGACCAAGTCACCAACTTCAAGTGTTCTTGCGCGGACGCCGCGGCAGTGGCAGCGCCTGCTGATAATGTGCCGCCCTGAGGGCAGCTCGGCGGTGGCCCTCCTCGCCGAGCACGAGGTCCATCCGACAGGCAGCATCCTGGCATTCCTAATTGAAGGCCAAGACCCGTGGGGAGCGATGCTTGACCTCGTGAGGGAGGACCACCTCCGCCCCATAGACGAGAAAGAAGGGAGTTTCCCCCATAGGTTTGGTGGCAGTGGTTCGGATTGACCACATCACGGACTGGAGTTTGTTGATCCAGCCCCTGCCGCAAGCCTCAAGCTTCTTCTTGAAGCTGTGCGTCTTGAGGCCATGCAAGACTTCCGCGTTGGCGCGTTCGGCCTGGCCGTTGCTCCTGGGGGGAGCCACCGAAGCGTAGCAGATCTGTGTTCTAAGTTTAGCACAATATGACGTGAAGAGATTACTTGTGAACTACGAACCGTTATCCGTGATGATGCGGTTGGGTACCCCGAATCGCCTCACGAGGCCCTGGATGAACTTGACAGCTGACCTGGCTAGGATATCGCGAACAGGCTCCACTTCCACTTGGTGAATTTTTTGATGGCGACGTACAGGAAGCGGTAGCCCCTTGCTGCCCGAGGAAATGGACCCAGGATGTCCAATCCCCAGACCGCGAAGGGCCAGGAAAGCGGAATCGTCTGGAGGCCTTGCGCCGGCTGGTGGATCTGCTTGGCGTGAAACTGGCATGCCTCGCAAGTTCGCATGAGCTCCGTGGCATCATTGAGCGCCGTGGGCCGGTAGAAGCCGCTGCGGAAGGCCTTGCCCACAAGGGTGCGGGACGACGAGTGATGGCCACTGTCTCCGCCGTGGATATCAGCCAGTAGCTCGCGCCCTTGCTTCCTCGAGATGCATTTTAGCGAGACGTCGTTGGGGCGCCTCCTATTGAGTTCACCGTCTTGGATGCAGTAAGCCGAGGCCTGTCGGACCACGCGCTCCGCGTCTTCTTGTTTGTCTGGCAGGGTATCGCGTTGCAGGTACATCTTGAGTTCTTGGGTCCAGCAACCCTCCTCGGACTGCACGGCGAGAAACAGGCGGGCTCCGAAGGGTGGCCCGCGGGGCGGGGAACCGTCCGGAGGCGCCGCTGGTAACCCCTGCCGAGAGGAGGCCGGCTCAGGGGCTGACGGTGATGCTGACGGCTTGAATAGCCGCTCCTCGAAGACGCCCGGCCTTTGAGGCTCCCGTCTGGAGGCTCGCTTGGCGATGTCATCCGCTTCTTTGTTGGTGCCTCTCGGTACGTGCTGCACCTCCAGCCCTTGGAATCACTTCTCCATCCTGCGCACCTCCTCCAGATATGCCCCCATGTGCTCGTCCTTGGGCTTGTACTTCTTGTTGAAGAAGTCGACGAGGAGCTGCGAATCGCCCCTGATGGTGAGACGCTTGACCCCCAGCGCAGCGGCGGCCTTGAGCCCGGCAATCAGGCCCTCGTATTCAGCGATGTTGTTGGAGACCTTCTCGCCCTGCTTGAAGCAGAGCTGCACAGCGTAGTACAACTTATCCTGAGTGGGAGATACCAACATGGCGCCAGCCCCCGCGCCGAGGCGTCAGAAGGCGTCGTCGAAGTATACTACCCATCCGTCTGGGGCTTCATCACCGGGGGCTAGCGAGCGGTCTTCGCTGACCCCCCGCTCTGGCGCGTCAGCCCATTCCACCACGAAGTCTGCCAGAGCTGCTCCCTTGATCACCCGTGTGGTGCTGAATTCCAACTGGAACGCTTGAAGCTCGATGTTCCACTCGGCGACCCTCCCGACGACATTCGGGCCCCGCAGCACCTTCTCGAGGGGATACGACGAAACAACCTTGATGGGGTGGCCCTGGAAGTAGTGGCGCAGCTTCCTGGAAGCGACGAGAAGCGCCAGGAGCATCTTCTAGGGCATCGGGTAGCGCGAACGCGCGTCGCGCAGTACTGTGCTGACGAAGTACACCGGGTGCTCCACGAGGGTCGGCGCAGCAGGGTCCGCTGGCGTCTCAGGAACCTTAGGAGCTTCTTGCCGATTGGTGGAGCCGTCAATGCCCGTGGTCGAATCTGCCCCTGAGGTCGCATCGGGGGGCGGTGCGAGCCTTGAAGGTGTCGAGCCACCCGGTGGCCTTGGGCTCCGGAGCCTTTCCTCGCGCTCCACGACTAGGGCTGCGCTGGCGGAATGAGGCGTTGCGGCGAGGTAGAGTGTCATGGTCTCCAAGGGTCGTGGTGCTACCATAACCGGCGAGCTGGTGAGGTATTCCTTGAGATCCCGGAAGGCGGCGTTGGCCTCCGGAGTCCACTCAAAAGGCCCCTTCTTCTTCATGAGCTTGAAGAACGGAAGGGCGCGTTCCCCAAGCTTAGAGATGAAGCGCCCAAAGGATGTCACACATCCGGCGAGCTTCTGCATTTCCTTCAGGTTTGTGGGCGGCCTCATTTTCTCGATGGCCTTGATCTTCTCCGGGTTAGCCTCAATGCCCCGATGAGAAACCAGGAACCCTAGAAACTTGCCGGAGGGTACGCCGAACACGCACTTCTCCGGGTTGAGGCACAGCTTTACCTTGTGCAGGTTGGTGAATGTTTCTTCTAAGTCTTGGATGAGGGTCGTGGCCTCCTTGGTTTTAACCACGATGTCATCGATGTAGGCCTCTGCATTCCTTCCGAGCTGAGGGCCGAGAGTGATGTGCATCAGGCGCTGGATGGTGGCGCCCGCGTTTCTCAGCCCAAAATGCATGCAGGTGTAGCAGTAGACCCCACACGGGGTCAGGAACGCCGTCTTCTCCACGTCTTCTACCGCCAACTTGATTTGGTGGTAGCCCGAGAAGGCGTCAAGGAAGCAGAGTAAGTCGCACTCAGCCATCGAATCCACGATTTGGTCGATGCGCGGAAGAGGGAAGGGGTCTAGAGGGCAGAACTTGTTGAGGCTCGTGAAGTCGACGCACATGCGTTCCTTGCCTCCTTTTTTCGGGACGACGACGGGATTGGCCAGCCACTCCGGGTGCCGTACTTCCCATACGACACCTACTTCCTCCAGCTTCCTAACCTCCTGAACGATGAAGGCATGCTTCTCCGGGGCTTGTCTGCGCGCCTTCTGCTTGATAGGGCACGCATTGGGGCACACCGTGAGGAGATGCTCAATGACATTTTTTTTTGAATATTTACTGTGAGGCAAAGCCCCACAGCCCTTTATTAAAAGAAAAGAGAACTGTACAAACAGTAACACAAACTATACAGAAAAAAGGTGTAAAAACTACCTAAGGCTAATTATCCCTACCTCCTTTACAACAAAGAATTAACCCATGCCAGAAGTTTTGGTTTTATACTGTCCTTCACCCTATGAGCAAGTAGAGATATATCATGGATGAATTTGCACTTCCAAGCACTGAAGGTGGCTCTCTCAGCTCTGAAGGTTCTGCTATTTCTCAAGATCCAAATATTCCAAGCAGCAGTTAGCATGACCTCAAAGAAGAAAGGCTGTCTGAAGCTGGACCTTGCATGCATGATACATTGCCGAATATCAGAGCCTCTCGACCAATCAATACCCAGATAATTCCAGACTCTACAGCTGAAGACGAAGTTAAAAAACAAGTGCAATCTATCTTCATACACTAGCTCGCTGCAGATGAGGCAAAGATTTTCATCTTGATTAGAGCGCCAGTGCCTTCTAACCAACATGTCTTTGGTGTTTAATCTGTCAAAGAAAAGCAGCCACCCAAAAACCTTGATCTTCATGGTGCACCTACTCTGCCACAACCATTTGCAAGGATGTATTGTCGGTAGATGTGAATGCATGACTGTGTAAAAGCTCTTCGCAGTGTACTCCTTTGATTTTCCCGGCCATATCCAAACATCAGGTATAAGAGGGTCTCTTTGTAACTGCATGATCCAACCTTCCAAAATGTGCAGCTCATCAGCAGCTTCATGAGAAATTGGCAAATGAAACATGGAGAATAGATCCTGGGATTGAAGGAATTCCTGAACGGATATCCTATCATTATTGACAAAGGAATATAACCTTGGCAATCTCCAGCATAGTGGCCGTGCAGAGCCCCCAATGTGCCAAGAGTCGGTCCAGAACAAAGCAGAGTCACCCATGTTGATGTGCACCGAAGCAATAGGTATGTAAGCCTCGTGGAGTTTCAAAATATCCCTCCACCAGAAAGATCCAGCTGCAGCTGTTGCATGTGGAACACCATGATCATAGTAAGTGCTCCAAATTATGGTCACCCAGGGAATGTCAACCTTGTTATAGAATTTGTGAAGATTTTTGATAAGTAGCCCTTTGTTCTGGATGTTCAGGTTTAAAACTCCTAAGCCCCCTTTGTCCTTTGGCCTGCAAACGAGCTCCCATGCAGCAAGTGACTGTTTGGGAGCATCACTTTTGCCCCTCCAGAGGCATTGCCTGATGCTCAATGACATGCCTAGGCACCCCGACCAAATCTGCGGCCTTCCAGGCGAACACATCCTTGTTGGCCCTGAGGAAGCTGACCAGCACCGCTTCTTGCTCTGGATCCATGCCCGTGCCGATGGTGAAGGTGGCTCCTGAGGCTTCTTCGTCGGCGCGCACTTGCTTCGTCTCGGCGGGGTCCTGAGAAAAGAGCTGCTTCTTCTTGGCAGGCGCGGCCTCTGGAGGTTCTGGAGCCTCCTTCGCCCCTGGGTGAGCTGCGGCAGCAGCGGCCTTGTAAGCGCTCCCAAGGACCTGAAGGGTGGCCTTGGGGTCCCCTTTGATGGTGATGACACCGCTGCTCCCGGGTATCTTGACGGTGTTGTAGCCCGGGTGAGTCGCCGGCATGAACTTTGCCAAGGCTGGGAAGCCGAGGACGGCGTTGTACGGCAGGTGGATGGGCGCAATGTCAAAATCGATGAGCTCAGTCTGGTAGTTAGCCGGTGTGCCGAAGGTGACCGGGAGGCGGATCTAGCCGAGCCCGCGACCCCCGAGAAGGCCTAGGTGGGAAGGAGCTGCCTATAGGACACAGGCAGATGACCGAAGGCTTTGGGAGAGAGGATGTTGAAGCCCGCGCCAGTGTCGATAAGAGTTCTTGTCACGGCCACCCCACAGATGGTGGGCATGCATACCGTGGGGATAGCGCCGGTGCCGACCGCTTCGGAGGCGAGATCGTCGGGGCCAAAGATGATGGCGGGCCCCGGCTTGCTCTGCGCCCGCAAGGCCTCCCACGGCTGGGCGGTAGCCCCAACCTGCTGAAAGTGCGACTTGGCGTGCCGGGCAGACGCCGGTGCTTGGGACCGACCGAGGATGCATGCGACCCCGCGGCAAGGCCTCTCCCTGCAGGCGACGCCCTGCAGCTCGCAGCTGCGGGCCATCCGTGTGGCGTGGTTCTCGGCGGCCGGCCGGTGCTGGGCCCGCCGTCGCCCCATCAAGAGCGTGACCGGCGAAGCCACAGGAGGCGTGAGCGGCGGTGCGGGCCGTCCTCCGGTGGCCTGGCCGGCAGGAGTGTCGTCGAGGAAGGAGGGGGAGCGCCCATGGGTGGCGTGGTCCACTGATATTGCTCGGTCGACGGGGAGGAAGCCAGCCCCCGCACGGCTGTGGCAGGCCGCAGCCATCGTAGAGGCGCTGAACCAGAGAGGGGAAGCGAGGTCGTCGGAGAGGCGAGATTTCGACACGCCCCCTACCTGGCGCGCCAAATGTCGGATTCAGGGCTCCGCAAAACCCGATAAGTTCGAACACAGGGGCATGAACAAAGATCTCTCCCACTCATGTCTACCTAGCGCCTCGCTCTCATCTCGGTGGAAGGATTCAAGCAAACAACAGACAGAACGCACAAGAGTTTATCCAGGTTCGGGCCACCTTGTGGTGTAAGACCCTGCTTCCTGCTTTGGTGGATTAGCCTCGGGTGAGCTGGGATATGAGCTAGTACAATGGTTCCTGAGCTCGGGAGGGTTAGGAGGCAAGTGTTCTTGCTCCTTGCATGGTGGCAGAGTGTATGAGTCGATCCCCTTCACAGTGGGAATCCTAGCTACTTATAGAGGCGGCCACTGTCCTATTCCCCCAAAATGTTTAGGCGGGAAGGGATCCCACAACGGCCATTTTTGAGCGGTAACACAAGGACATTCCTACCCTGACAAAACCAGTCTTCGCCTACAAAAGGACCAGGCGGTGACGCGGTGGCGGGCTCGACGGTGACATCCTCCTTATCGTCCTTGCAGTCTTTGGTCTCGTTGCACCAATGGGGAAACGTTTTCCCTGCCCCTCGGGAACTTGCGGCTACGTTGTCCCCCTTGCACCGAAATGGTAACTGCTCCGCTGGCGCGGTGCATCACTGCTGACATCACTGCCTCCTCCTGAGTCAGGCTTGGCCTTGGATTCTCCTCCCCTACGGTGCACCTTCCTGAGGCTACGCCTGAGGAGGTCTTGACGTCATTCTCGTCGCGAGGCTTAGCTTCTCACGAGGGTCTTGGGCAGCTGGTTGATTAGTTGGGCCATACCAGGCCGTAGTAGGAGCGCGTCGCGGCCCGCAGACAAGCAAGTCTGGGTACCCTAGTTCCCAGTACGCCGACAGTAGCTAATCCTATCGAAGACTACGCTTTTGGCAGCCTCCATCTTGCAGCAGTAGAAGAGAGTAGATGGAATAGTAACAAGTATCAATGCTTCTGGCAGCCTCCGTCTTGCAGCAGTAGAATAGAATAGATGGTAAGTTCACCAAGAACATCGTATAGCATAAACCTACCCGGCGATCCTCCCCTCGTCGCCCCATGGGAAAGCGATCGTCGGTTGTATCTGGCACTCGTAAGGGTGTGTTTTATTGAGTATCCAGATCTAGTTGTCATGAGATCGGAGTACAACTCCAGGTCGTCCTTTTACCGAGGGACACGGCTATTCGAATAGGTTAACTTCCCTGCAGGGGTGCACCACATAACCCAGCAAGCTCGATCCCATTTGGCCGGACACACTTTCCGGGGTCATGCCTGGCCTCGGAAGATCAACATGTCGCAGCCCTACCTAAGCACAGTAGAGAGGTCAGCACGCCGGTCTAAGTCCTAAGCGCACAGGGGTCTGGCCCAATCGCCCAAGGCACACATGCACGTTGTGAGGGCGGTCGGTAAGCAGACCTAGGCGCTCCTAATACCAGAGAGGCATTCCAGTCCAATCCGGCGCGCGCCGCTAAGTCGATGACGTCAAGAAGGCTTCGGCTGATACCACGACGTCGAGTGCCCTTAACTATTCCCACGTAGGTGGTTAGTCCGTATAGGCCAATGGTCAGACTCAGATCAAATACCAAGATCTCGTTAAGCGTGTTATTTTGAAGTAACCGCGGACAAAGACCAGGGACCAGGCCCACCTGTCTCCTAGGTGGTCGCAACCAGCCATGTCGCTCCGCCACAAAGTAACCATCAAGGGGCTGCCGGGAACCCAAGCCCACCACTACCTATGTCGAACCACCTGCCCCTTCAGCCCCCATCTCCGAATCATCATCAAGAGTATGTAATAGTATAATATACACCCGTGATCACCTCCCGAAGTGATCACGGCCCAATAGTATAGCATGGCAGACGGATAAGAATGAAGGGCCACTGATGGAATGCTAGCATCCTATACTAAGCATTAGGATAGCAGGTAAAGGTATCAACAGTTGTAGCAACAATGATAGGCTATGCAACATAATAGGAGCTATCGAATCAACAACAGTAGCAAACTTAATGCAAGAATAAGAGAGAGGAGAATGGGCGATATCTGGTGATCAAGGGGGGCTTGCCTGGTTGCTCAAACGAGAAGGAGGGGTCGTCGTCGATGCAGTCGGTCACCGAGGTAGCGCCAGTCTCGCGATCTACCGGAGAGAAGAGGGGGAAGAAACAATAAATACAAAGCATACAGATGCAGCAAAGAAGCACGACAAGTCAACACGCAGTGCTAGGGTGCTCTAACGCGGTGCTACACGATACTGGCGAAGAGGGATAACATCCGGGAAAGCATTCCCGGTGTTAGGCATTTTCGGACAGGCGAACCGGAGGGGGAAGGTTGCAAGTTCGCTATGATAGTGATGTGTTGTGGACGAACGGACTGCGTATCCTGATTCGTCTTGTCGTTCTGAGCAACTTTCATGTTCAAAGTATTTTCATCCGAGTTACGAATTATTTTATATTAATTTTAAGGATTTAATTCATTTTTTGAAATAATAGAATTAATTTAATTAGAAAATATAATTATGACGTCAGTGCGATGTCAGCATGATGTCAGCAGTCAACCATCTATTTACTGGGTCAACAGGCATGTGGGTCCTGTTCGTCATTATCTAACTAATTAACTAACTGTTTAATTAGATTAGTTAGTATGTTAATTAGGTTTAATAGTTAATTAACCGAATTAATTAAGTTAATTGCTTACTTACTTACTTAATTAGTTAGTTAATTAATTAATTATATATTATTCTTTTTTTTAAACGTTCTGTGGGGGCTAGGCCCCACATGTCATTGGACCAAGGGGGCCTATCGGGTTCGCGGGCGTGGCCACGATCCCGCCGAGGCGAGCCGGGCGATGGCTGGTGGAGCGCATGCGCCCAGGCCAGGGGCGCTGCACGGCCGCACGAGGCCGGCGGGCCAGACGGCCGCAACTAGTGGGGTGAGCAGGGGAGTGGCCGCAGCTAGGGCGGTGGCCTGGCCGGAGCGCCATTGGGAGGCACGCGAAGTGACCGATGCGGCGTGTGCGTAGGCGACAGATTGGGACACGGGCACAGGGAAGGGGCTGTGCCGGGGGGCGCGTGGGCGCGCGCGCGGTCAAGCGGGCGCGGCCGGGGCCGTGGTGGCTGCGAGCGGAAGCTCGAGCGGCGGCAGCTGCGCGAGCAGCAGAGGCGGAGAGCTAGGCGGAGGTCGGCCAGGTTGGTGCGGGGGCGCGCGGATGGAGAGGCTGCGAGGCGAGGTGCGGTGAGCTCGCGCTCACCCCAAGCGCGGGCGCGGACGGACCCGGCGACGGGAGCAGAGGGGGAGAGGAGAGGAGAGGCGGCTCACAGGCGACGTGAGAAGAGGGGCGGTGAGGCTCGGGGCGGTCCGTTGTGGAGGGTACAAGGTAGCGGCATCGGCAATGTCGAGGCGGTGGTGGTTGGAGGGTTCGACGGGGCGCCGGCGAGGAGCGCAGGGGTCGGGGGCGATTTCGCGCGGTGACGGTGTTGGCCCCCCGATCCAGGTCGAGGGGAGACGGAGGAGAGATCGTGGGGGGAGTTGGGGTGGTAGTCGGCTAGGGTTCGGGAGAGTGGGGGGTTTGTAGGCGCCGGATGGGCCGGTCTCGCATGTGTGTGGGCCGAGGCCCGGGGGAAGGGGGGCCTTTTGGTTTTTTAACTGTTCTGTTTTATTTTTATCTTTTCTTTTCTTACTTATTTTCTGTTATTTTTGTTCCTATTTATTATAGCTTCGGTAACATACCAAAGTGGGACCTAAATTGATGTTACAAGTTATGCTACTGCCACATTAATTTTCTACCCCCAAAAAAATAGTTTTGTAATTGTTTAACATTTTAAAAGCATTTAAATAATAGTTTAGTCATTGTTTTATTTACTATAGTGCCTTTAAACACATTATAAACGTTTGGTTTCTCCACCATAATTACTTATGCAGTATTTGGCACCATGAGAACATATTAGTTTTGACTTTTGAAAACTTTAATTGTTTGACTTGTTTTTGAATTCGAATTTGAATCGGTTTCGAACCTACGTGAGTTTAGCAACAGTAATAGTGGTGACGTGGCATCATTAGCAGGGAATTGATGTAGCTTGATGATCCGGGCGTCACAATTCTCCTCCACTACAAGAAATCTCGTCCCGGGATTTAAGCGGTGGAGCACGGGGGAAAAGTGTTGGCAGTGAAAACCTAACAAGTCTTCTCGGTCTTGGCTGCCCTTTCGAAGTGGTTTATCCCTTTCGTTGATGTCTTCATTTCTCTGCTTCAAGTTATCATGATCAAGTCGTCATCCTTTCTTCGGGATCTCCATCGTCCTACGAACACGACCAGGGGGAGAAACCCCAAAAGAAGGCAACTCCACCAAGCTGGGTATCTGACGGTGAACTCAAGGGGAAATACACGAGGTACCCCACGAGTTGTATTTCAGTGAATTCGTTGACTGTAATATACGATGGTACCAATGTTTCAAATGGGTAGGCAATCATTTGATGCCTAGACAAAAGCCGGAATGGGGGCTTGAACAACGAGAATAACATGGTATTTGATTCCAGGATGAATAATGGTATAGAATTTAGCTCGTGAATCACAAAGAAGCTAGGTGCAAAGGATACATTAGAATCCGGGTTGTAAAGAAGAGTCATATTTCGATCAGTGGACCTGTGGGTTATGGGCCCACCATGTGGGTTGAAAGTAGGAAGGTTGGTGACATCTTGCACAACCGCGACAGGAAGGCATGTCAGTGGATAGCTTGTCAACTATGTCAGCAACAATGTCGGTACCAAGGACGGGGAACAAAGAGAACTTTTTTCATGCTCGTTGAACGAAGGAGGGCCAATAGGCAAAGTTCTTGCCCATCGGCGGTACCAGAATGTTATCAACAATAGAATCAAGGTCTTACTGACAGAGTTGTACAACGAGGTGTTTACATAAGCAGAGAATTATTACTGCTTACATATAGATCAAGAAGGTTAAACAGAACAATGGAAAGGAAAATTGTGATTACACACAATTATTAGGAGTATATCCTTCCCATGGACAAGCAGAACATGGCATACAGGGTAGGAGAGCAAGTACCCAACCATTTAGATAAAGAGGCAAGGATTAATAAAGATGTTACCCATACAACAGTGTTTGGATAACTGATCAAGAAACATTTAGCATTGGGCTTCAAATGCTCTTGTTGAAAATCAGAGTACAACAGACATGCTTCGATATAGCATTGGCATGGTCTTGAAGCAAAGGTCGGACTTGGATACACAAAGGATTCATCAGGAACAACTTATAGAATAAGTCTTACAATTTCCTCCTGGAAGAATGGTTATCTTTAAAAAAAGAAATTATAATGATAGGTCCTCTAGCCAGGGGTGCTAGGCACGACATCATATTACCGGGTCATCAAAGGACCAACATTATAACTCCTGGAAAGTTGTCCCAACCATCATATCTGACCGAGATTCAGATCCGAATGGTGTCATGATACCTCGGACTTGGGATGTTCGAGAAGAAAAGGTGCAACACAAATCGACAAAATGACATTGCAAGATTCTCGGGAAATGAACTATGGGAGCGGGTTCCCAAAACAATAGTCCATCATTAAACCAAAGAGAGGACGAGGAGGTGGCTGATGGGCTCAGCAACAATTCATCGAGAATTCCAAACGGATGGATTTCCAAAATAATGTGAACAAGAAGATGACACTTGTCAATTCAAATGATATAATGTTGTATGCTCGACGAAAACATACACCATTAATCATTAGTTGAAAGGTGTGCCCAAAATATGACCTTAGGCAGCAAGATCAATGTTAGAGTGACAATTCAATAACCAACAGTCTAAGAACAAACTGTCGATCATTAACTTCAAAGCAATAGGGTTGCTAGAAGTACAGAACTCAAGCAGCATCGTTAGCATATTGGTATCCCGGTTAAAAATAACAAGGGGTCCAAGGAAGAATGGTGATGGTGAGAAGTATCATCATACCAAGAATTTCTAAGAGGTGGAGCAATCCCCACAACATTCTCGACATAAAAGACAGTAGTACTTCAAGGCAGAACACAACACTAGCTGGAGAGCAAGTTGTATTCATAATGTGGACAAGTTCACGATGAAAGGAAGTCAAGGGTGTTTTCAATGATAATAAAAATCATCGAGGGCAAGGAGGGTATTTCTCATCATGAACTCAGTTGACATCTCGGAAGAAGTCAAAGTGTTGAAGGTGGTCCGACACATTTGCTGGGAGGTTTCAAGAGGATGCAATCAAACAACAACGGCAACAAGCAAGGGAATGACGAAGTGGCAAGTTGTAGGATCAATATATAAGATGCAAGCTCGGAACCGAAGTTGTCTTTCAAGATAAGCAACATGATGTTGAAAGCTCAACATAAGTCATGCTCACACACTGAAGAATTCGTGCACCAGAGAAGGATGACGTAGCACAGTCAATGATAGCAAGACCAGTCAATGATAGCAAGACCAGGATGCGGCCGATAGTCTGGGAATGACCAGATTGAGTTCATAATTTCCCAGTAAAAATTACTAGGGGTATTTGATTGGTAGTGCGGAATAATTTCACTAGTCGGTGTCCTCAGTTGTCAACAACCTAGAACCCGTAGAGTGATAACGACAAGGAAAGACATTACTTCAACAAAGTTAGTAAGATGTGGTGCAATGGCAAGACATCTTCGAGATACCAGGGGGTAATACTCGAAGGTAGAACATGGTAGAAGTAGAACCGGGTCATTGACCTATGACAGTAGATACTTCAACCTTACAGAAAATAGACGAGGCACTGGAATGAATTCCCCTCAGATATATTAGATCAGGACAACATGGTCGGAACCATAACTGTAAGGAATCAATTCAAGAATACCGAAAGAATCATACAACTGGACAATCATTTTGCAAGAAGCTTCCGAGACGGTCTACATCATTGTCATGGGCATGAACACAAGTTCAAGGTCGACTCCCACTTCTTTAATGCATATCATTTCATTCACATCCCGCCTTGATGAAACTGTAGTGTTGGAATTTTATCTGGTAGAAACCCGGAAGAGTATGACTTGTGAAAACTTTTGGGTTCTCACGGATTAGGGGAAGGAGTAGGTTCAACCCATCGGGAATCTTAGTAACATATACCACAAGTTGCAAAAGTAAATACTCAAGCTCGAAAGCAGAGCATGGTTGGCCAAGTAGAGGATACAATTTACCAAAGGCATTACGTATCAGGGGAAGAACACAAGGTGATTGAATATGAAGGACACTGTCGGATAACAATCCAACAATGGATCGGGCGACCCACAACGGAGCTAATGTGAGTATCGGTACTAACTCAGAGGAAGAAAGAATGCAGAGTCATCAGATTCAAGTATCACCTGATTAGTGTGATGCTTAAATAGAAAGAAATTGTGGTTTCCAAAACAAAGGATCAGAAGCAGACGCTCTGATCAAGGATGGATAAGTTGAAAACACTTAGTTGGACAATCACTAAAGGTTTGAATTACCGAGAACCAACTCATGTCCGGAATGACGTCTGAGCCGGAAAGATAATTTTAAGTACGATAACCTGATGACTGCGTGCATACACACACATTGAATCAATAGGCTCAAAATGGCTAAGACAAGGAAGGTTAACGAAGACTACTAGTCATATGGAATATACCATAATGCAAGCAGGCAAGAATTTCAAGAGTAACAGGCTGCAGAGGATTTTTGAAACATCGAAAATTATTCCGAAGAAATTTGTGAGACACATGAACAATTGAGAAGAATGGATCCTCGTTAAATGTAACGGAAAGACCGTAAGGGTTTTCATGCGAAATAAAACTGCAAGAAAGTAAACTTAAAGGATTCTCGGGACAATTCAGAATATTTCGAGGCATCTTGTAACAACAAGAGCGACGAGGAATGGTCATAAGAATGACAAGTGCATGCAGATATCCATATGGATATATCGGTGGCAGTGAATCGCAAAGGCGATCAGCACAAGGGTCTCGAGAAAATATCGGGGGATATCCTCAGAATCTTCTGACGAAGCAGGTGATCTTCCGGAATGAGGGATCTCCAGGAGAAATAGTTAAGAGAACCTAGAGTCGGAGTTAGTAAAATC
This sequence comes from Secale cereale, assembly GCA_902687465.1. Taxonomy (NCBI): domain Eukaryota; kingdom Viridiplantae; phylum Streptophyta; class Magnoliopsida; order Poales; family Poaceae; genus Secale; species Secale cereale. Next base: position 751,011,142 of record LR738715.1, on the reverse strand, counting down.
TTTTAATCCGAATAGAAGAGAGACCAGAGTCCCAGAGCATAGAAGAGGAATAAAAGATCCTAACACCACCCATTGGTGTTGTGGGCCCGTAAGCCACACAACAAGTTAGTAAATTGGTTTTTCAAAGACTAGACTCAACTTAGGCCAAGGAGTTTGGAAGGGCGATTCCTACAGCCAGTCGGCTCTGATACCAACTTGTGACGCCCCCGATTTGACCGTACACTAATCATGCACGCAAATGTGTACGACCAAGATCAGGGACTCACTGGAAGATATCACAACACAACTCTAGACACAAATTAAAATAATACAAGCTTTATATTACAAGCCAGGGGCCTCGAGGGCTCGAATACATAAGCCTGAAAACACAAGAGTCAGCGGAAGCAATAATATCTGAGTACAGACATAAGTTAAACAAGGTGCCATAAGATGGCTAGCACAAAAGTAGCAACGATCGAAAAGGCAAGGCCTCCTTCCTGGGACCTCCTAACTACTCCTCGAAGCCGAACTCCACGTAGAAACATCATCGGGATCCTCTGGCTCCTGGACTCCACCGATCTAGTTGCATCATCCGAGAGGAAGGGACAAAAAGGGGAAAAGGGGGAAGCAAAGCAACCGTGAGTACTCATCCAAAGTACTAGCAAGCAAGGATCTACACTACATATGCAAAGGTATCTGCATCAAGGGGTTAATATCTGTGGACTATACTGCAGAATGCCGGAATAAGAGGGGGATAGCTAATCCTATCGAAGACTGCGCTTCTGGCAGCCTCCATCTTGCAGCAGTAGAAGAGAGTAGATGGAATAGTAACAAGTATTAATGCTTCTGGCAGCCTCCGTCTTGCAGCAGTATAATAGAATAGATGGTAAGTTCACCAAGAACATCGTATAGCATAAACCTACCCGGAGATCCTACCCTCGTCGCCCTGTGGGAAAGCGATCACCGGGTTGTATCTGGCACTGGTAAGGGTGTGTTTTATTGAGTATCTAGTTCTAGTTGTCATGAGGTCGGAGTACAACTTCGGGTCGTCCTTTTACTGAGGGACACGGTTATTCAAATAGATTAACTTCCCTGCAGGGGTGCACCACATAACCCAGCACGCTCGTTCCCATTTGGCCGGACACACTTTCCGGGGTCATGCCCGGCCTCGGAAGATCAACACGTCGCAGCCCTACCTAAGCACAGCAGAGAGGTCAGCACGCCGGTCTAAGTCCTAAGCGCATAGGGGTCTGGGCCCATCGCCCAATGCACACCTGTACGTTGTGATGGCGGCCGGTAAGCAGACTGTAACACCCCATAAGTGATACATTCCATATATGGCAATAAAGCATTATCAATATGATCCTTGTCCTTTCCTTGGGGGTTCTTTTCATTTATGCATTCTTATTGTTATTGCATTGGCATTTTATTTTCCCTTATGCATCCATGCATTGCTCATGATCATCATTGCATCATGATCATCATGGCATTCATTCACTTGTCTTTGTGTTGATCCTTGTCCTAGCTTGTCATTTGAGCTCATCTTGTTCTTGTGTTGGTGGTGGTGGCAAGATCATGCCCATGTTAAACCCTAACCCTCTTCTTCTAGCACCACTCACTTCCCTTCTTTTTCTTCTTTCCCATTCTTTAATTTTTGCAAGTGGCTAACCCCTTCTCCTTTATGTTCATCCCCTTCCAACAATTCTTGCCACATGTCCTAGATGCCTATGCCAGATTTTCACCTCTTGTGGAATTGTCTTGGTTAGGTTTTAAAATGGCTCAAGTTTGAATTTAATTCAAACTTGAATTATTTTACTTCCTCTAAAAATGCCCATGATAATTTTATTAAATAGAGCATTTTCACAGGATCTTGGGAATATTTTTATATTGACAAAACTCCTCTCCTATGTCCCTGAGCTTTTCACATTGTTTTCTGTGTGGAGAAAAAGAAAACGAAAAGGAGCAGAGAGACAGCGCAACCAGCAGCAGCCCAGCAGCCGCAGCCACCTGGGCCAGTCCACGCCTGCGGCCCAGCCAGCTTCCCCCACAGCCCGCCAACGCAGTCGCGCCGTGACCTCCCTCTTGCCCGGGCCCGCCTGCTAGTGTCTCTTCCCCGAACGGCCACCTGCTCCGTCTACCTCCGTCTCCCGCATCCAGAGACAGAGCGCGCCCGTGCCGTCGGGTCGTGATCTCACGGACGTCGAGGACGCGTCGACCGCACGTTTTTAAACCCGAGCAGCGCCTAGGGATCCTCCTTCCTCCTCCTTTCTTATTCTCCGCCACCACACAAGAAGGGGATCTCCCCTGCTCTCGATCCCCTTCTGATCCTCCCGAGCGCAAGCGGAGCACGCTCGTCGTCGTCGCGTCCCTCCGGTCGCTTCCAGTCGCCGTCCTCTGCTTCCCCGACGTGCTCGTCGTCAAGGTTGTCAGAATCGCGATTCTGTTGTACGATTCTACGACTTTACGATCCAAACTAACCCCTCTGATTCTACGAATTCAGTTCATAGAATCTACGTTTCTACGATCCTGATAGTGAAAATTCCACGATTTGCGATCCTGCCATCAGGGCTCCGATCCGATTCAAAATCGCGATTCTGACAACCTTGCTCGTCGTCGCCCGCGCCGCTGCGACGCCGAAAGAGCGCGCTAGGAGCCTCGCACGCCCCACCTCTGCTTCCTCTTCCTCAGTCGACACCAAGCGACGTCATAAAAACAAAGCAATCAACGCATGCTCCTAGGAGGGAGGTTGGTAGGAGTTAACCATCGCGCGCCCCCGACCTCCACACAAAGGTTGACACTCTACAAATACCGCATTCTTTAACTTAGTCACGTAACGGTTCACCATACGTGCATGCTACGGGAATCACTAACCTTAACACAAGTATTTCTCAATTTCATAATCACTCCACTAGCATGACTTTAATATCACTATCCTCATGTCTCAAAACAATTATCAAGCATCCAACATCTCTTTCTATTCAATGCACTTGGTGTGAAAAAAAGTTCTACATTGACATTGGATGTTTATCATGTGAAGACTAGTTTCTTTAGCCTAAACACTTTACCATGCTGTTTTAATAGACTCTCAAATAGATATAAGTGAAGCATGAGAGTTGAACAATTTCTACAAAATATTACCACCACCATGCTCTAAAAAATATAAGTGAAGCACTAGAGCAAAAACTATTCAACTCAAAAGATATAAGTGAAGCACATAGAGTGTTCTAACAATTTCCAGGCCATATTTAACTCTCTCAAATAGGTGTGTCCAGCAAGGATGACTGTGACAAACTAACAAGAAAAGACTCAAATTATACAAGACGCTCCAAGCAAAACACATAGCATGTTGCGAATAAAAATATAGCTCCAAGTATAGTTATCGATGGATGAAGACGAAAGAGGGGATGCCTTCCCAGGGCATCCCCAAGCTTAGGCTTTTTCATTATCTTGAACTTAGTTGGGGTGCCATGGGCATCCCCAAGCTTAGGCCGTTGCTACTCCTTGTTCCATAGTCCATCAAAGCAATACTCAAAACTTGAAAACTTCACAACACAAAACTTAGACAAAAATTCTCGTGAGCTCCGTTAGTAAGAGAAAGCAAACCACCACTCAAAGTTACAGCAAGGAATTCATTCTTTGTTTATATTGTTGTTAAACCTACTGTACTCCAAGTTCTCTATGGATCATATCCTCCAATATTACTCATACATGCATCGGAATAAGCAAACAACACACGAAAAACAGAATCTGTCAAAAACTGAACAGTCTGTATTAATCTGCTGGGTTCGCCTACTTATGGAACTCCAAAAAATTCAAACTAAATTGATAAATTTGCGCAATATGTCTACCAATAAGCATAAAAAAGAATCAACTAAAAAGCACGCTCCAGTAAAATCTGAAGACTACTTTAGCGAGCACTAACGATTCTGTTTTTCACAGCAAGATCATATAAACTTCACACAAGTCTTACCAAAGGTTCTACTTGGCACAAACACTAAACAAAACATGAAAACACATATAATCATAGGCTAGATGCAATATTCATTCCCTAACAGCAACAAAAGCAAAAACATAAAATTGGTTTGCCTCCCAACAAGCGCTATCGATTTACGCCCCTAGTTAGGCACGATACAAGATAGATCTAGGGATAGCCATAGAGGTACGATATGTCGCGAAAGCTCATCTCATATTCCCTACGTTCAGAAGCAAGCTTCCTTTGTGGCAAGCAAAATTAATCAAAAGGGCTAAATTTAATGCGACAAAAGTCCCCTACATCAATCTCGGGAGGAACATGTTCCTCCTTTGGCCCTTTGTAGTGGATGACCAATTCATCATTATAGGCGTTCTTTTGGCAGAAGGCCATAAGTCTTCGTTCAAGGAAGAAGCCTAACCCATTATTTTGAACAGCAAAGTCATCATTTATCTAAGAAATTCTATCAATCAAGATCTCAACAGGAACAATTTTTCTAAGGTTTTCATTAAAAGCAACATGATCAGGAGATCGCAAACGCATAAGGTCTTCTTGATTGAACAAGATAGCCTCTATAGGAGGTCGACCGGCATCTACTCCGTAATAAGCAAAAATTTATCTGGCCTCTTTCATGATATATCTAAATTCATGAGACAAAAAGATAGTAGCTGCATGCTTAACGGAAGAATGCTCAATATTGGAGAACTCCAAAAATACTCTCTGAATACAGGGATGCATATGGATAAATTGCCTTTCAATTTCTACTATGAGCATAGATACAGCATCTGCAAGGCTACTAGTTCTGTGAAGAATAGAGCCACCCGTAGTGGGCAAAGCACCGACACAAGTAAAGAAGTCTTGAAGAACCCCTTTTCCAATAATATTGCCACTACCAACCCAAAACTTCTTAAAATGTAAAGTGGTAGATTCATCCGGGGGGTCAACATGAACGTTGCCCTCGGCATTGCTACCCTTCTCGATAAAATCGTCCCCCATCTCAGACATGAGGGCAAGCAAGCAACACACAAGCAAACAAGAAGCAAGCGAACGAAAAACACACGGCGGAAGAAGGGCGAATAAAACGGCAAAGGTGAAGTGGGGGAGAGGAAAACGAGAGGTAAATAAATGTAATGCGAAGGATAAGGGTTTGCGATAGGTACTTGGTATATGACTTTTGCTTAAGCCTCCCCGGCAACGGCGGCAGAAATTCTTCTTGCCACCTCTTGAGCTTGCGTTGTATTCCCTCGAAGAGGAAAGAGAGATGCAGCACAGTAGCGTAAGTATTTCCCTCAGTTTTTGAGAACCAAGGTATCAATCCAGTAGGAGACCACGCGCGAGTCCCTCGCACCTGCACAAACAAATAAGAACTTCACAGCCAACGCGATAGGGGTTGTCAATCCCTTTACGGTCACTTACGATAGTGAGATCTGATAGAGATGATAATTATATTTTTGGTATTTTTGGTATAGAAACAGAAAGTAAAGAAAGCAAATAAACAACGGCAACAGAAATGGACTAGTTGACGAGAAAGTAATATGATAAAGATAGACCCGGGGGCCATAGTTTTCTCTAGTGGCTTCTATCATGATAGCGGTATTCTACGGCAGGTAAACAAATTACTGTCGAGCAATTGATAGAAAAGTGAATAATTATGAGACTATCTAGGCATGATCGTTGTATATAGGCATCACGTCCGAGACAAGTAGACCGAAACGATTCTTCATCTACTACTATTACTCCACACATCGACCGCTATCCAGCATGCATCTAGTGTATTGAGTTCATACGAACAGAGTAACGCCTTAAGCAAGATGACATGATGTAGAGGGATAAACTCAAGCAATATGATGAAAACCCCATCTTTTTATCCTCGATGGCAACAATACAATACATGCCTTGCTGCCCCAACTATCACTGGGAAAGGACACCGCAAGATTGAACCCAAAGCCAAGCACTTCTCCCATTGCAAGAACTATAGATCTAGTAGGCCTAACCAAACCAATAATTCAGAGAGACTTGCAAGGATATTATGAGCACACATAAAAAGTTCAGAGAAGAACCAAATATCTTTCATAGATAACCTTGATCATAAACTCACAATTCATCGGATCTCGACAAACACACCGCAAAAAGAGATTACACCGAATATATCTCCTCGAAGACCGAGGAGAACTTTGTATTGAGATCCAGAGAGAGAAGAAGCCATCTAGATACTAGATATGGACCCGAAGGTCTGTGGTAAACTACTCACAACTCATGGTGAGGGCGATGATGATGATGATGATGAAGGCCTCCGTGATGGATCCCCCTCCCGGAATAGGCTCCAAGATGGGATCTCCACGGGAACAGAAGCTACGATGGTGGAATTAGGGTTTTCTCTCTGCGTATGGTGTTTCTGGGGTACGTAGGTATATATAGGAAGAGGACGGCACCGGGGGCCGTGTGGGCCAGCCTCGAGGCAGGGGGGCGCGCCCCCCACCCTCGAGGGCTGGCCCTACGTCCCCTGACTTGGCCCCGAAGACTCCCAAGCGTGATTTCCTCCAAAAATATCTCTCGCGAAGGTTTCATTCCCTTTGGACTCCGTTTGATATTCCTTTTCTGCAAAACCCTGAAATAGGCAAAAAAACAGCAATCTGGACTCGGCCTTTGGGTTAGTAGGTTAGTCCCAAAGATTATATAAAAGTGAATGATAAAGCCCATTAAACATCCAAGACTTCATAAATAAAAGCATGGAACAATCAAAAATTATAGATACGTTGGAGACGTATCATCCTCCCTCCTCCTTCCATCCCTCGACATATAGGCACCTGTAGGACTCGCCCAATCCGTGTCCTTGCCGCGCCCGTAGAGCTCCGGCGTTTCCTGAATTCTTCAGAGATGCGTAGCGCCTATCTGGACTTTCGGTGTCGTTGTCCCGTGTCTATCGTCATTTCGCTCGCCCTCGTGCGTTGCCGTGTTGCTACAGATCCGCACGACCGAGCCGCCGTCTAGCCAGCGCCAGCCCCCGCCTCGCCGTGCTTCGATGCCGTAGCCGCAAGCTCGTCGTGCCATGTCTGCGTGCGACCTCGATCAGAGCCCCTCGCGCGTTGCAGTTCCCCTTCCCCTACTCCTGCAAGCACCGTGCCACCGCAGCCCGCGCGTACCCATTGCTCGCCCCGGCTGCCCTCGTCGGCGCCGTCGTAGATCAGCCGTCGTCTTCTCTCAGAGAAGCTCGACTAGTTAGATCAGTAGGCCCGAGCCCTTTTCCTAGCCAACAGTCGCGCCTAGCCCAGTTGGTACTTATGTCGTGCCTTCACTGGGGTGACCCAAGTTCGAATCCTCATCGGGGCACTGGGTTTAGCCCCGTTTTTGTTTTATTTGACCCACTGACAAGCCGGCCCTACCTGTTAGCCACCCAGCTCACCCACACACACACCCGCACCCACTCTGCCACCTCAGTTTCCCCTGGACCCACGGGTCAGTGTCTAAGGCTAGGTCCAGGCTGGTTCTGTTAGCCCTTTTTCTTTTCTATTTTTGTTTTTATTTTCTTTTTCTGCATTTTCTTTTGCATATTCATATCTTTAAATATATGCATCTGTTGAAAATGCTTTATATATGAAAACTGCCTAGTTTTTCATATAGAATATTAATATGCAGTTTTTTGCCATGTTAACAACATTTAAAATGTTGTTTGAAATTTATTTGTGTTTAAAATGCTCAGACTTGTAAAAATCATAACTAAATAACCCTAACTTCATTTTTGGCAAACTTTATATGTACTTGGGGTGGAAAAATGTGTAGATTAAGATGGTGTTGTTGCTTTGGATGTATAACAAATTTAAAATATGACTTTCTTAGATCTGTCCTAATTGTGTTTTTATGAATATGGGAGTTTCCAGAGATTGTTGTTTGTTCTTTCTGGCCCATTTAAAATGCTAGCATGTCGTTGTTAATCCTAGTTGCACCCCTTGCCATGTTAAACAACTTATAAAACTTGTTGGGTGTTTGTTTAAATCATCTACATAACCACTTGTGACTATGTTAGTTTTTGTTTCCGTTTGCTTGTGTTCATACATGTGTGAGATCTTGCTTATTGCCATGTTGCTTGTGCACTCTTCTTGTCCCTAGGAGTTGCATCATATCCTACCCATGTCCATATGCATCATGTGTTTGAGCATTGCATGATGATTGATTGTTGTTCTGGTGTTTGTATTGTTGTGTTGGTTAGAGCCCGGTGACGATTCAAAGTTCGAGGTTCCTTTCGAGGATGAGTTTGAGGAGCAAGGTTACGATCTCTCCGTGGACTCAACAGGCAAAATGACCATTCCCCGATATCACTCCTATCTTTGCCTATTCTAGTTGTCTCGTTCTTTAGAAATGCCTCGATGCCTATTCCTGTTTGTCAGCCTCTTATTGTTGCCATGAAACACTCTAACCGCCTTCCTAGCAAACCGTTGTTTGGCTAAGTACGCATCGCTCAGCCCCTCTTATAGCGTTGTTAGTTGCAGGTGAAGTTTTGAGGATTGCTCCATGATGCACATGTTGTTGGGATAACACAATATATTACATATTAAACTAATGCACCTATATATTGGTAATGGGTGGAAGGCTAAGCCTTTCTGCTTGGTGTTTTGTTCCACTCATGCCACCTTAGGAACCGATAAACCGGTGTTATGTTCCTTGATTTTGCGTTCCTAACACGGTTGGGGTTTATGGGCCCCCCTTGATAATTCGCTCTATTTGAAGCTTTTCCAGCAAGGCCCAACATTGGTTTTACATTTGCCTAATAACTAAAAACTTGCATAGGGCGTTGCAAACCCGAGTTCTTTATTAACAACCCGGGCCAGTGCTCCTCATGAGTGTTAGTCCAAACTAACCGGACTGCAGGGCCGCCTCGGGGAAACCCGAGGTATCTGGTATTACCTGTAGAATATCCCATCCGGTCGTGGCCTGCGACGAGATATGCGTGGCTACTATCAGGGCGTCGGCACGCCGGGAGGTCTTGCTGGATTAGTTTTACCTTTGTAGAAATATCTTGAGCACGGGATTCCGAGAATACTCGGGTCTTCCCACTTTGGAGTTGCGACTCCGCGGATCGTGAGCTTGTGATGGGCTAAGTTGGGACACCCCTGCAAGGTTTGATCTTTCGAAAGCCATGCCTGCGGTTATGTGACAGATGAGAATTTGTTAATATCCAGTTGTAGATAACTTGACACCATAATCTTAAGAATACACTACCTGTGTGAGTAACCATGATGGTCTCTTTCCGAAGGGCTTCGGGAAGTGAACACGGTGGGGTTATGTTTGATCGTGAGTATCTAGGATCACTTCTTGATCAACTTGGCGATCGTTGGCACTTGTTCTCTTCTCGCTCTAAACTCGTAAACTAGTGCTTAGTGCATGCTGCTACCCCTTTTACAGCATTTCCACACCTAAGGTTATTGGTAATTTTGATACCCGGGAATGGGATTGCTGAGTCCTTTGTGGCTCACATATTCAACCAATGTTGAGGATATCGCTTATCGTTATCGTCTTGGTCACCTGGGGATTAGAGATTAATCAGAAATTGGCCGATTAATCGATTTTATCGATCGACTATTAATCGGCCATTTTTTCAAATCCCAGGTTCCCAACACTAAAATATGCCATATTCAACACCAAAACAATACTGAACAGAAGTGTTACCTTGAATCCTAGCCTTTGAATCGTGACATAATGACAAACATAATAGAAAAACATTATATATTGCGTAACAAGGTCCACAAAACACAAATAAACATAGTTCTTGCAAACATAGTGCTACAAATAGGCCCGATTTATCGGTAGATTCCCGATACATCGCTTGTCATAGCGATAAAACGGCCCAAATGATAAAATGATGAAGATAAGGCATAATCTTATCGGTCACCCCAAGAGTAGCGATAAATCGGACGATAAATCGCTGAATCGGAAGATTTCTTGAATATTGATTCAACACACACCAGATGTAGGTACCGCTGAGAACAATGCAGGAGATGGTTCAGAACTTCAGTGGGAGTTCGATGAAGAGCGTGGACGTTACTATGTTTCGTATCCTGGCGATCAGTAGTGGTTCTTACTAGGAGGATCCGGGCTTGTGTTTATGGCATCTTTCCCGTTTGGATTTCGTCCGTAGTCGGACCCTGTGTTCTTTGGATGATGTATGTTATTGTATTCATTGTGTGACGTCGCGAGTGTAAGCCAACTATCTTTTACAATTTCATCCCTGAATTTTACATGAGATGTGCAAAGATACCATACTTGAGATCATTCCAGTATGCGCTTATGTCTTTAAGTCGTACCTCGACACGTGGGAGACATAGTCGCATACTGGGCATTACACAGACCTAGCCGCTTCTAATACCAGAGCGGTGTTCCAGTCCAATCCGGCGCGCGCCGCTAAGTCGCTGACGTCAAGAAGGCTTTGATTGATACCACGACGTCGAGTGCACATAACTATTCCCACGTAGCTGGTTAGTGTGTATAGGCCAATGGTCAGACTCAGATCAAATACCAAGATCTCGTTAAGCGTGTTATTTTGAAGTAACCGCGGACAACGACCAGGGACCAGGCCCACCTGTCTCCTAGGTGGTCGCAACCTGCCCTGTCGCTCCGCCACAAAGTAACCATCAAGGGGCTGCCAGGAACCCAGGCCCACCACTACCTATGTGGAACCACCTGCCCCTTCAGCCCCCATCTCCGAATCATCATCAAGAGTATGTAATAGTATAATATATACCCGTGATCACCTCCCGAAGTGATCACGGCCCGATAGTATAGCATGGTAGACGGACAAGAATGAAGGGCCACTGATGGAATACTAGCATCCTATACTAAACATTAGGATAGCAGGTAAAGGTATCAACAGTTGTAGCAACAATGATAGGCTATGCAACAGAATAGGAGCTATCGAATCAACAACAGTAGCAAACCTAATGCAATAATAAGAGAGAGAAGAATGGGCGATATCTGGTGATCAAGGAGGGGGCGTGCCTGGTTACTCAGACGAGACGGAGGGGTCGTCGTCGATGCAGTCGATCACCGAGGTATCATCAGTCTCGCGGTCTACCGGAGAGAAGAGGGGGAGAAACAATAAATACAAAGCATACAGAAGCAACAAAGAAGCACGACAAGTCAACGCGCGGTGCTAGGGTGCTCTAATGCGGTGCTACACGATACTAGCGAAGAGCGATAACATCCGGGAAAGCATTCCCGGTGTTAGGCATTTTCGGACAGACGAACCAGAGGGGGGAGGTTGCAAGTTCGCTATGATAGTGACGTGCGGTGGACAAACGGAATGCGTATCCGGATTCATCTCGTCGTTCTGAGCAACTTTCATGTTCAAAGTATTTTCATCCGAGTTACTGATTATTTTATATTAATTTTTTAAGATTTAATTCAATTTTTTTAATTAACATAATTAATTTAATTAAAAAATGTAATTATGACGTCAGCATGATGTCGACAGTCAACCGTCTGTTGACTGTGTCAACGGGCATGTGGGTCTCGTTCGTCATTGTCTAACTAATTAACTAGCTATTTAATTAGATTAGTTGGTAGGTTAATTAGGTTTAATCAAAGCCGGATGGATGAAGTGGCGCCAAGCTTCTGGCATTCTCTGTGACAAGAGAGTGCCACAAAAGCTAAAAGGCAAGTTCTACAGGACGGCGGTTCGACCCGCAATGCTGTATGGCGCCGAGTGTTGGCCGACTAAAAGGCGACATGTTCAACAGTTAGGCGTGGCGGAGATGCGTATGTTGAGATGGATGTGTGGCCACACGAGGAAGGATCGAGTCCGGAATGATGATATACGAGATAGAGTTGGGGTAGCACCTATTGAAGAGAAGCTTGTCCAACATCGTCTGAGATGGTTTGGGCATATTCAGCGCAGGCCTCCAGAAGCCCCAGTGCATAGCGGACGGCTAAAGCGTGCGGAGAATGTCAAGAGAGGTCGGGGTAGACCGAATTTGACATGGGAGGAGTCCGTTAAGAGAGACCTGAAGGATTGGAGTATCACCAGAGAACTAGCTACGGACAGGGGTGCGTGGAAGCTTGCTATCCATGTGCCGGAGCCATGAGTTGGTCACGAGATCTTATGGGTTTCACCTCTAGCCTACCCCAACTTGTTTGGGACTAAAGGCTTTGTTGTTGTTTAGTTAATTAACAGAATTAATTAAGTTAATTAATTAATTATATTATATTATATTATATTCTTTTTTTAACGTTCTGTGGGGGCTAGGCCCCACATGTCATTGGACCAAGGGGGCCTATAGGGTTCGCGGGCGTGCGGGCATGCGGGCGTGGCCACGAGGCCGCCAAGGCGAGCCGGGCGATGGCCGGCGGGGCGCACGTGCCCAGGCCAGGGGCGCTGCACGGCCGCACAAGGCCGGCGGGGCAGGCAGCCGCAACTAGTGGGGTGAGTAGGGGAGTGGCCGCAGCTAGGGCGGTGGCCTGGCCGGAGCGCCGTTGGGAGGCACACGAAGCGACCGATGCGGCGTGTGCGCAGGTGACGGACGGGGACATGGGCAAAGGGCAGGGGCTGTGCCGGGGGGCGCGCGGTCAAGAGGGCGCGGCCGGGCCGTGATGGCCGCGAGCGGAAGCTCAGGCGACGGCAGCTTCGCGAGCAGCAGAGGTGGCGAGCAAGGCGGAGGGCGGCCAGGTTGGCGTGGGGCGCGCGGACGGAGGGACTGCGAGGCGAGGTGCGGTGAGCTCGCGCTCACCCCGAGCGCGGGCGCGGCTGGACCCGGCGACGGGAGCAGAGGGGGAGAGGAGAGGAGAGGCGGCTCACGGGCGACGTGAGAAGAGGGGCGTCGAGGCTCGGGGCGGTCCGTTGTGTAGGGTACGAGGTAGCGGCGCCGGCGATGTCGGGGCGGCGGTGGTTGGAGGGGTCGACGGGGCGCCTGTGAGGGGCGCAGTGGTCGGGGGCGATTTCGGGCAGCGACGGTGTTGGCCCCCCGATCCAGATCGAGGGGAGAGGGAGGAGAGATCGTGGGGGGAGTTGGGGTGGTAGTGGGCTAGGGTTCGGGGGAGTGGGGGGTTTGTAGGCGCCGGATGGGCCGGTCTGGCATGTGTCTGGGCCGAGGCCCGGGGGAAGGGGGTCTTTTGGTTTTTTTAATTGTTCTGTTTATTTTTATCTTTTCTTTTCTTACTTCTTTTCTGTTATTTTTGTTCCTATTTATTATAGCTTCGGTAACATACCAAAGTGGGACCTAAATTGATGTTACAAGTTATGCTACTGCCACATTAATATTCTACACCCCCCCCACTCCCCCCCAAAAAAATAGTTTTGTAATTGTTTAACATTTTAAAAACATTTAAATAATAGTTTAGTCATTGTTTTATTTACTATAGTGCCTTTAAACACATTATAAACATTTGGTTTCTCCACCATAATTAGTTATGCATTATTTGGCACCATAAGAACATATTAGTTTTGACTTTTGAAAACTTTAATTGTTTGACTTGTTTTTTAATTTGAATTTGAATCGGTTTCGAACCAACGTGAGTTTAACAACAGTAATCATGGTGACGTGGCATCATTAGCAGGGAATTATTGTAGCTTGATGATCCGGGCGTCACAACTGATGTGCGAGTACATTTGATTGTGACCTGTTTTACTTTTGTACCTAAACTTTTTTTAGAAAGGGGTGTGCGTCAACTTAATGTGCTAGCAGAACTTACTGTGTTGTCTGTCTGTTTTCTTTGCACAACATTCCAGATATTTTCCCCGCATTGATAAAGATGATGAATGGTTATGTACGAGTCTATTGGTATCAACATAGCCCTACCCATAGTGATCCAATGCTTCCACCCTGATTATGCCGCCTGCATGAAATTTTTGATGCAACTTCAATGTGCTATGATGTTGTATATGATTGTGTCAACTATATAAGTTTTCACTCAGCATCAGCAATGCATATGGCTGAAAGATGTATTCAGGAGCATCGACTGATTCTCTCTCTCTCTCTCTCTCTCTCTCTCTCTCTCTCACACACACACACACGAGTGGGACCTGTTGAATTATTTCTTCGCTCATGACTCAAGTTTGACTCGTGACGGCTTTTAATTAGGTTCTGCTGTACTCTAACTTTCTTCTGAAGTTATAAATTGAGCTCAGTGACTTCAAAAAGTTGTACACAAGCCTTGTTTGGGCCTTTTCAGGTGTCGTTGAATGTGGACTGAGAGCTATGTAAAGTTGTACTATACTACACATGCCTTTTTCATTGAACATCGGGAATCTAACAGGGCCGATAGTTGTACACAAGATCCTAAAATAAGCGCAGCCTAGCCTATGTTTCTTTTAATAAAATGCACAACTCAGTTCATTTTATATATAATAAGATTACCAAGCCCAACTTAAATATTTTTAATAATATTCCTATCTAAATATTACTCAGTCCAACCATCATTATTTTTTCACCCATCCGAGAAAATGGGTCGATTTCTACTAAAATTAAATGGGTTGTAAATTATCAGAAGTAATAAATGTGTTGCATGTACGCAATATTATTTTTTCACCAAGCCCAGTAAATAGGTGTATTTGAATAAATAATAAAATACGCTGTAAATTATCATAAATAGTAAATTTCCTATTATTATTTTAACCCAGCCCGAGAAATAGATTATTTTTTGAGTCAAAGACTAGGAAATACACTGCAGGAATCAGCATCTTTGCCGTCAGCCATGGCGGACGGCAAAGGCACTCCTGGCGGACGGCAAAGACCTTTGCCGTCAGCTGGCAGACGGCATACCGTCCGGCTGAGCAAGCTTCGGCAAAGGGTACTTTGCCATCTGCAGGCGGATGACAAAGATGCAAAGGCCTTTGTCGTCAGCCAGCAGACGGCAAAGAGCTCAGATGGCAGGCCTGCCAGGTTAGGTCTGTTAGGGGTTAACGGCATGTTTTGCCATCTGCTGGCAGACTGCAAAGATGCTCATATCTTTGTCGTCTGCTAACGGATGGCAAAGCATGCCATATTGACCAGCCCAATGCACCCCGGGTTGCACAGGCAGCTGCCACGTGGCAGCTTTGCCGTCTGCCAGCACAGAGCAAAGAGCCTGTATAGCCCCTATTTTTCTGTTTTTTTCTTAAATTCACTCAATTTCAACACACAATTTTCACAACAGACATATCCAACACAGAAGTTTCATCAACCAACACATAGTTCCATCCATACATATTACAAAAGTTTCACATTGTTCATCCAACACCTATCCATCCATCCATATAACAAGTTCCATACATGCAAGTTCATCGATACAAAATAAAAGCAGAAAGGGAAAAGAAGCACTCCATCCATGCAAGCTTCCATGAATTAAATGAAATCTGCAAAATGGGAAACAAGAAAGTTAGAAGAAGAAGACTAGAAGAAGAAGAGAAGAAGAAGAAGAAAATGAAGAAGAAGAAGAAGACTAGAAGAAGAAGTAAGCATACTTAGGTAAAATGGATCTAACCTAGCTAATTATGCCATTTTTGAGTGAACTAAGGATATTATGCCATTTTTGATATAAAGCAGCTAAGTATAGGTCTTTATTGAGCTAACCTAGGTAAGTAAGCATATTAGAGCTAACTTAGAGCTAACTTAGGTCATTTTGGAGAAGAAGAAGAAGAAGAAGAAGAAGAAGAAGAAGAAGACTAGAAGAAGAAGAAGAAGAAGAAGAAGAAGAAGAAGAAGAAGAAGAAGAAGAAGAAGAAAAAGACTAGAAGAAGAAGAAGAAGAAGACTAGAAGAAGAAGAAGAAGGTTTTTACCCTTTTCCTTCTCATTCTTCTTCTTTTATTCTTTCTTTTTCTTCTCTTTCTTCTTCTATTCTTTCTTTTTCTCCTCTTCCTTGCTTTTCTTCTTCTTATTCCTTATTTGTGTCATTTTAGAGCTTACATAGGTAATTATGCCATTTTTAGCTAACTAAGCTTATTATGTCAATTTGGAGGAAAATAAGGTGAGTATAGATCATTTTTGTGCTAACATAAGTAATTTTGGAGCTAACCTAGCTAAAATGGATCATATTGGAGCTAACCTAGGTAAACATGGTCATTTTGGAGCTAACCTAGGTAAAATGGATCATATTGGAGCTAACCTAGGTTAAATGGGTCATTTTGGAGCTAACTTAACTAATTATGCCATTTTTGAGTTAACTAACCATAATTATGCCATTTTCACACAAGTAAGCCAAGTATAGATCATTTTGGAGATCTGACACATGTGACATAGTTCACTCCTCCTTCTTCTCCTTCTCCTTCATCATCATGATGCGCCTAGAGCGGCGAGGCAATGGGATGTAGTCTTTAGCGACAATTGGCATGGTCATGTCGCCCGGCTGTGGGATCGCCGGCGCCACCACCATCGCGAGGTCATTGTCAGGAACCACCACCATCGTGAGGACATCTTCAGCCAGCACCATCGCTAGGTCATCCTCAGCCACCACCATCTCTTGCCCATCGTCAGCCACCACCATCGCTAGGTCATCCTCAGCCACCACCATCTCGTGCCCATCGTCTGCCAGCACCTCCTCATCCCCACTCTGCTCCTCTTCTTCCCCACTCCATTCTAGATCATCCTCGCTACTGCTTTTGCTGCTGCCAGAGTCGCTACTGCTTTGACTGTAGCTAGAGTCGCTGATGTTGCTCCCATTGTCTGACCAAATGCAACAATGACCGTTAACAATTGATGTGATACAAAGCCAAATGTAGAGGAAGAAGAGGTAGAACGTACTGGCATCATCGTCGTCCTGGTAGCGCATGCGACACATAGTCGTGTTGGATACCTTCACGGTGAGCATGGCGTCACCGTCGTACCTAAAGAGAAGGAAGTACATATGCCGCGGGTCGTAGGCATGGTAGAACTGCTCCCAGCCACGACACATGTACATGTGGACGTACCTAATCATCACCTCCACGTCCCAATGCCTGCGAAGCCCGCTGCCGACCTGTTGCAGCTTCACATTCTTTGGCCGATGGCCGTCCAGCATCTTCATAAAAGTGTCAAGCAGCCTCTGCAGTTTGGGACAAGGAGTGATGTAGTAAACAACAGAGTTATCATAATGAGATGGGTGAAGGGGAGATCTCTCCTTTTATATACCTGCCTCCTGGAGGAAGTCCCAAGTATGATACTGAAGAACTCAAAAGCATCCAACTCGTACTCCGGTGTGACAGAGCGGAGCCTGCGGTGGCGGCCTCCCCCCATCTCTGATAAGCAGCGGATGAGACCAATTAGTACCCTTACAACATTATCATACAACATTATAGCAGCAAAAGTTTTGAGCAGAAGATAATCAACTACACGAAGTTATCATTTCACATTCAAAAAGCAATGCACTTGTGGACATATAATGGTAACACCTTGAACCCTTCAAACTAGGGATTTCTTTATACATGAAACAAAACTGAAAATGTAAACCAAATTACCAAGTTGCAGTTACTTGGAGTAACATTTGGTTTTAATTTAACTATAATATGCAAGGGATGATATTGCTCAGATATGTGTTAAAAACTGATAAACAAGTTTGAAGAGAGAATAACAAGCACTAGTGTTGGCACTCTACTTTGGGTAGTTAGTTAGTGGAAATTTTGCTAATAGAGATGCTTTGACTGATTTCCTGGAACGTAAATAATTTCCTAGAACCCAAAAACCATTGGATACAAAAAACAGCAACATTTGCATCAATAAATAACTATTTCTTGCTACAAGTGCCAGTAATATCTTAATGAGAGGGGGTTGTCAGTGTTATTCATTCATTCAGATCACTAGTTATCATTCATAGATTGGGGTGTGTATGTTCAATCCTTCATGTTGTGATTGTTCAGGTTATTCAGTCGATTATTTCCATAGTGTTCAATTTTTTTCACTGTTCTGCACTGTTACTTGGCCTAGTCAGCCTCAAGGCATAACAATCCCCTCCCTTTATTAGCCTAATTCTTGCTACAAGTGACATGGCTTCAATAAACAAGAAAATAAGAGATAAGTACTTCTGCCATGGCACACTTACTTGAGGGCGAGGAGCAGTCGACGTCGAGGTCAGGGTGGTGCGGGGCGGAGGAGGGGGTCACCGGGGCGGCGGCG